>LR755161.1:21021-99822 GCA_902729485.2 Mus minutoides | reverse complement strand
AGAGGAGAGGAGAGGAGAGGAGAGGAGAGGAGAGGAGAGATTTTATGAATCAGATGATCAGGGAGTCTCCTAGGAATGTCAGAAAACATACCCATCCAGTCTCACCAACATGACTGCCCGAACATGAGTGGAACAAGGTTGACACTTGTAGACATGCCAAACTGTTTTGGGAAAAGCCCACAAGGCCTCAACTCTACACAGAGAACCATAGACGACAACAACAACAACAACAACAAAAGAAAAAGCTGAGAGCAGGAGAGGGTCTTCCCCAGGGAAGAGCACATCGATCGTTTGTCCAGTACCCAACAGTAATCCCTGAGAGCATACACACAATGTTATACAGAATCAGTTACATTTAGGAATGCAAGTGTATGTGCATATCCTTATGAGCATGCAATAACAGCGAGAAAAGAAGTTATTTGAAGGAGAGCAGGAGGGACATGTGGGCTATGAAACAGTTCCCAAAGAGATAGAATCAGCCCATGGCAGGTACCTGATACTCCGTCTGGAGGAGGCTGGGCAGCATAACAGAAGACAGGAATTTACTGTGGTTGCGTGGAGTGGACATGGAGTGGTCACATAGAACTTGTGACAACTTTCAGGTCAAGTGTGATTTTGCTGTTCAGATGGTTCATTGAAAGTGTCCTGATTTTTTTTGGAGGTGGGGTTAATATATAGCCCTCCAAGAAGCTCCAGATGTAAAGCACTGCCATCTGTCACCCTTCAGGTCCCCCAGCTCCCACTTCCCATCGCTGCTCCTACTGTGTGAATAACTACAATTCAGCATGGGCAGTGTGTATGGATGACATGAAATGAGGAACTCTTTGCATTCCTTTTGCTAAAGCAAGAAGAAATTCCACAGACATATTTATACATCAATGCTTAATGTAGCCCTTTTCATAGTAGTTAAAGTTATCGCCAAGCCAGGTGTTTAACAACAGAGGAATGGATAAAGAAACTGGGTTATATACATGATGTATGCTTATTCCAGCCATAAAGAATGGAGCTGGGTCATTTGTAGGAAAATGGTTGCAGCTGGAGACATTCGTGCTAAGCGAATTAAATCAGAAAAACAAATATCATGTGTTCTCTCACTCTCACTTGGGTCCTGGATTGTATATAGTTATATACATACATACATACATACACACACATACATATACATATATACATACACATACACATATATACATGTACACACACATATATATACATAAACATACATGCACATATATACATATACATATATACATGCTCACATATACACACACATAGATGACATGAAAGTAGATGTGAAACTCTCTAGGGAACAAAAAGGGAAGGAGGCAGGAGAGGACAGCAGCATTTGAGGGATGTGTTAGAAGTCCACTATATACTTGCATCAAAATGGCCTGATGTGCCGAGTGTAAAATGTTATTTTTAAAGAAAAGAATCAGGTATTACCCGCATTTCACACAGTTGCTTAAGCTTCTTAACAAATCCATCTTTGTTCCTTGTTCTGCTTTGGGTCATCTCTGTGACCTTAGACAAGCCATTGACTAAAACCTTGGGAGTCTCAGCTTCCTCATCTAGAAAGTGGTTGAGTGGAGGAGACCAGTGGGATATAAACACAGCACAGGGGGGAGGAGAGATGGACAAATTGGATCCCACCACATTAATCATAAATAGAAGACTATTATCACCGCGAGAACCACCTGTGGGAAGATGTAAGATCACCTGGTGCATGTATCACGCTGCTCACATTCTTTCACACAGGGTTACAAAAATCACAGATTTACCAAGTGCAAGAAGAAAAGAAAAAAAAAATCTCATGGCTTATATGCACAGGTAATCTGAGCCTCTTGACAGCAATGCTCATTTCGTCACACTACATCTGTGGCTAAGGTGTCAGCCTGAGGAATCTCACGATTTCACTTAGGACCCTTGGTGAGTTATGGCTGTCTTCTCCCTGTGAAAACCCAGCTCCCTGGAGAAATGTAATCCAACTTGTCTCCCTTTGCTGAGCATACTCTTTTGCTAGACAAAGTAGTTTTCCTCCTGGGCAAGAAAGAGGCGTGAAGACAGGTTAATGGTTCCTGTTGCTAACCACATGTGCATGTGGCCACGGGAAAGCTCAACACACAGCGGTCTCACTAAGGTCACGCATGAATCATCTCGTCCATCACCTCCAGATATCTGACTCCTTGGTGCACAGCAGGCTGACCAACAATTCATGTTTCTAAACCTTTCCCAGGAGTTCTGTTTTCTTCAAACTGGATGTTGGGTTTTAGTTTACTTCCTTCTTCAATGTGGTCTCTGTTGAATGGTTTGCACTATTTATTAAGGATCCTTGGGGCATGGAGAAGACTTTAGCACTGTGTAATCATAGTAGGATGTTCTAACACAAGCAAAAACAAAACACTGATACCAATTGGCAGGGAAGCCTTGGACTACACGCCAGTCAAGGCTCTCTTCCACCCAAACTTTCTAGATTATGTTTGTACCAGGGTAGCCACAGTGTGGTGAGTGGTGAATTTTTGGCACAGAACCCCAATCCTGCATAACTCCCGGAATTAATTTCATGGATTCCCCTCAGCAGTTAATTAGGCATTATTTGCCCATTTGATCAGCAAGCACTATTGATCATCTCTTCAGGATGCTGTGCTAGGAACAGGGTGCATAGAGTTAAATAAGATAATCTTCTTTCTCTGGCTGACATTCAAAGTCTTCTGGAGGAAGAATATGTAAAGAAAAGAGCAGAGCCGAAATAGGACATATATTAAAGGAGAGAAGCAATTCTTCTGGGTAAAAATCAGAAAGGGCTTCACAATGGAGGTGATGTTTGAGGAGGCCTTAGAGGGTGTGTAGGAGTCTTCAAGATAAAACAAAAGGAGACTGGCATTCCAGAAAAGAGAAGCAACAAGGGCCTCTGCAAATGACCTAGGGGTGCATGGAGTCTGGTAGGGGAGGGAAGGAGGGTGATTGTGAAAGGAAAGGACATGAGGAACAGCCCTATATGCCAAGACAAGGACCCTGAGTTTAATGTTGCAAGCCATTGTCATACACACTTAGGTAGGGTCTTCATTTTTTTCTTTTTAAAGTTCGTGAGAGATGAGATTGAATCTAAGTTTTAACAAGAACATGTCGGGAGCTTCTCAGAGACGAGCCGTATGAGGAGTGTCTGAATACAAGAATGAGGTAGGAAAGCATTTCCGTAGCTTGGGACAAGAGCAGATGAGCCTTGAGATTAGGAGCATGATTGCGGGATGAGCCACTTGGGCGATGCTAAATATGTCCCTAACGATGCTCCCAAAGCTCCTGGCTCACTTCAACACAATCCTCACCCTGTTGAGAAACCTGGAGCTTCTACAAAGAATCTTAAGTGAGAGGAATTCAGTAAGACATAAGAGTCATAAGTGAACCGCCGCTTTACAGATGGAAAAAAAAATTATGAAAGTTGATGAGCCCAGGAGAAATCCACTAAAAAGAGAAGGTAATTCAAAAGTACTTAGAGAGCCAACACTAAAAGACAGGCAAACAAAAATCCAGAAAAGTGTCTCCTGAGTGTTCCTGGAATATGAGGGTGAGCATTCCACTGATTCTAGAAAGAGACGGGGACTTTCTATGTGGGTAAGGTGGTCAAGGTTTGATCCAAAATGCTATCATAGACAGCTACATTCATATCAATATTCATTCCAGTTCTTCCATAGTACTTTAATTTTATCCTGGGCATACATTAAAAGCTATATTTAATAAATAAAAGCTACATGTAGAATAAAAGCTACATTTCAAGACTCACTTGAGGCTACACTGGCTATGGGTATATACAAATAAATTTCAGTTGTATTCTGTTCAACATGTTCTTCCCTTAAAGAAAAAGAACAAACTCAACTAGCTGTCCTTTTTCCAACACCCCCCCACCATGTTTGCTAAAACAGTGAACCTGTTAGCAAGCCCTTTGGTACTATGTATTTGAAGGTAATCCCCAGGAGTAGAGCAGAATGATCAACGTGCAAAGGCCTTCTACAACTCATTGAACATTGTCACAGTACCACTTTGTACTCTCTCACTTGTTAAGCATACCATAGACCAACAACATGACAAGACACATTGGTTAGATTACTACAGCAATGATAAGCATTGTGAGCAAAAGCAACTTAGGGAAGAAAACCTTTCTTTCAGCTCGCAGCTGTATTGTGTCATTGAGGGAAATCTGGGTAGCAATGCAGGGAAGGAACCTGGAGAGTTCACCTTGGAGGCAATGGAGGAGTGCGGCTTAGTGGCCTGTTCTTCTTAGCTTGCTTAACCTGATTTCTTTTTCTTAAAGATGCATTTATTTTATGTATACGAGTACACTATCTTTTTAACGTTTATTTTTTATATATTTATTTTTTTAACTTACGTATCAGTTCTCTGCTACATGTATATCTGCACTCCAGAAGAGGGTATCAGATCCCTTTATCAGATGTCTTCAGCTCCTGTCAAGATGTCAAAATACAAACAAATGTATGAAAATTCTTTAACATCTGTCACTATACAATTTCATAGTTTTCAAATATTAAGGGTGCCCTCTCTGAAGAACCAGGGTTCATACTTGCTGATGGGAAATGAAGATCTTTCTTGCTTTCTCAGATTCTGAGTTCATGGAAAAAGAAGTGCAAAACACAGAAGTCAAAGTATTACAGTTGTTATTGCTAGAGCAGATGCAAGGGAATTTGTGTTCTATGTCTATGGTAAGTGAGCTTTTAAACACCAGATTAAATAGCAAATTTTAAAAAGCAAGTATAATTTTCCAGTCATCACAGGGACACCTGATTCACTGTAGATTTATTCCATGAACCCCTCTAATATTGTTATACCAGCAAAGCTTCCTCCACAGATGAGATATAATAGGGCTGAGAAGGGACCATTAGCTGCTAACATCACAGATCCAAGCTTACGATAACTGGGTTCCATCAGAAAAATATTAGTGACACTGGATCTAAAAAAGCCAGATGTTGTTCAGATTTCAAAGTCAATACTAAACCAAGATTGATGGCAAGACAGTAAATGCCTTGGCCCATGCTGCATAAGCTTATCACAGTCTCTCTAGAATATGGAAGTGGGAAAAACAGCCTGTTTTCTGTGGTCCTTCTACTCTTGTATTGAAGAAAAGACCAACCTTCCTACGGGACTGCAATCTTCACCTGCCTGTCATTCCATGAGGAAGGACCAGAGTCAAAACAAAGACTATTTTACATGTAGCTCATGAGTCCATGTGGTACCAAAGAGAGAACATGTAGAGCTCTCCAACCACATGTCAATATAGCAAGTCAGTGATGCCCAACCAAAGGGCTCCATGGGTAGTCAGAAACGACTGTGGCATGTACTGTTATACCCTGTACAATGACGCTAGTTCTGCATAGGGTATTTCCATATTAGGATGTCTTATAGCACATAGGACACGTCCACTTAACAAATGTCTTACCAAAAAAATGTTAATTATACTAGTATGTATGGACTGGAACTTGTATTTCATCCTTCATTCCCCAAGAGAGATAAAACCCAAACAGATCCCAGATTCCATTCTGCACAGCTGTCTTCTCAGTGCACGTCTTGCCATGGAGTTCCCCACAGTAATGAGAAAGTTTGGAGGCCAGGACTTCAATTGTTCTTCAGCATGGCAGTTCAGCATTTCTGAATTATGTCTTGATGTACTTATTTGTTATCCATATAAAGGAATAAATATTATTGGCCAACTACTGATTCAGACCCTGTTCTCAGTCCTAGAGGGGTAGAGATTAAAAACACTAACCTACGCCACTTAGTATTTTACTGGGGAAGGGTGTGAAGAACAATAACAAAATTCTTCTTTATGCCTGAATGAAGAATCTAAGAAATCCAGGAAAGATATAGGTAAAACAAATCCCTTCACCTTCATTTTATACATGGAGAAACTGAAGCCCAATGGGTACATGGCAGTACAATGGCAGGGCTGGGGCCTGTGTCACTCAAAAGTCAACTGTAGCTGCCCCAATACTGTGTTGTTCTGGATTGCCATCACCTGTTAAGGTGTTAACAGCCATGAGGTAGGAGTAGAAGCCACATTACCCTTGGTTCCTGAAGCTCAGGTTCGCTTCCTACCAATCTCCAAACTGACCCCAGCCAGTTGGGGAAAATAGTGGGCAAACTGGAAGGTGAAGCTCATAGCTTGGGCTTTAAAAATATCTTAATCCATTTGAACAAATATTTCTTGACCATCTACGGTGTGTCCAGTCAATGCTATGAGCAGTTGGAGATTTCACAATGAATAGACTAGACATCCTCCCCTCAGGAAAGTTACTGTGTGCTGAAAGAGACAGATGGCCTACAACTACAGTACAGATAGAATATGATAAATGCCATAATAAAATTACAAATGCCTGTGGGAACAGAGAGAGAAATGAATGCCAGCTCCGCCATAAAACGTTGCCTAATTTCCCCAAGTGGAATCTGCAGCGATACTTGAAAGATGGATGGAATGTTAACAGAAGGGGAAAGAAGGGCCTCTCCCCCAAGGTGACAGATTCCCTGAAGTTCAAAGGGGAAAACATCCAACATCCGAAGAAGACAAAGTATTGCAAGATGAGCTTCTTGGTCATTGGACAGTTTTGATCCTGATACACCAGCAGGGGGCATCTCTGTAGAAGGATGGATCAGAGTCCTAGAAATCACAGAAAGATAGCACAGCAGTCACGTTTGCTAAAGTGCATGTGATACACTGGAAACTGGATCGTTCACATGCACGCAATATCTCATGACAGCCCTTTGAATTATGCTCGACCAGAGAAGGTTGTATTGTTGAGGGGATATCCAACATGCCTGGGATCACACTGATTGATCATGAGGGACAGGATTTGCTGTCTCCATCAATATCCTTGTACATGGTGGTATGATTATTTCTTTTCCTTGGAGTTGAGAAATTCATTCTAATCAACATGGTTTAAAGAATAAGATGTGTCATCTCTTTAAAAGGTGTGTTTAGGCAACTTGGGTGAGCCAGACTGGGCACTTGCCACAGAGACTTGGGTTCTCTTGCTACCCTCGCTGTCCCCTCCAAAGGATTCTGACGGATTTTAGCTGTGCTTACATGCTCAGCCGTCCCTTAGCTCTTTCAGATTTGTTTAAGTTAATCCCCAAGATGCTAAGGACTACTACCTGCTGTCTCTAAGGTCAGAAAAGAATCCAATCAACCTTTCAGGAAATCTGTCCTAATCAAAGTTCTCTTCACCAACCTACTTCTAATGTCATCCATCTAGCGTGTCTTCACATTCTGCATGCTGTGTGAAGAATCCTGTCTTGCCATCATTATCATCAACAACATTATGCCATCATTGTAGAGAACACATGCCATAGAAACCCACCCTCAGTTTCCCTTTCCCAAAGGAAAAAGAAAGACTTACTGACTGATGTACCCAGAGGTAAGAATAGTTAGTGTTAGCTACTAACTCCTGAGAGTCATGCATGTTGGACTCAACTTCTACCTCCACTCATGGCATATGAAAGATGTAAGGTCAAAGCCCAACAGGTCTTTTCCATGTTCTATATTCTGAATTCCATGTTCCATGTTCAGTGTTCTGTTCTGTGTTCTGTTTCATGTTCCATGTTCAGTGTTCCATGTTCTGTGTTCCGTGGTGTACTCAGCTTTTTTGGCCTGTCCTACCTTGGGAGTACAGAGATGTTCGGTACCTGTCTAGGTTCAGGAAGGAAGTGAGACCTGCCACTTCTCATTCTAGCTGCATCATTAAAATGGTGACAGTGAGGTGGATCTCTACATGGCTCTGCATATGATCTCAACTGATGGGTGTTTTTACCTCCTGTGCATTTTCAATATGCCCTACAAATGGACATGGTTTCCCCCACCTACAACAAGTGTCTAGAATGTGGTGGTGTAGACTAGCAGAAAGGACTATGGACATGGATGCAGAAGACTCAGTTCTAGGCCAGGTTCTGCTTGAGAAGGTCACTAACACTTTTCAGCTCCATCTCTTTGTAAGATGCAAAAGATGCTGTTAGTGTGCTCATGTTCATCTCATAGGAGAACCATTAAGGCCAGAGTAACCCTAGACTTGGGAGTACAGTAGGAAGCACTATAAATATCAAAGACTCACTCTTACTGCCATCATTATCATCATAATGGACACATTTTCTTGCTCCTGGAAAAGGGTGTTACCACTGTGTTAGATACTTTTCCCAGCACCCCAGTCCAAGGCACCCAAACCTTGCTGTCAATTGGCACGACCCAGGCATCTACATGAGATCCTGATATATAGCTCCAATCCCAGAAGTCTGGCTTAGTTAGCACAATGTGAGGTCAGGAATTGGGGGAACCTGTTAAAGATTCCCAGGGATAAGAAAAGACAATAAAGGTGGATGCTGTAGCCACAGTCTCTCTAACCAATGGAAGAAAGTTTGGAAGAACTCAGGACTGAGGGATCAGTTCTCACCTTCTAAGGAAAAAAAAACCCTTCTGGTAGTTTCTTACTCTGCAGAGAACTTAGTGCCCAGGTGGGCTGTCACGAACATGGTGATGGGCATTTGCCCTGAGGTGGAGGACAGTGTTCTCTGAATAGCCAGGGGATCCAACTGCTGGGCTATTGCTTGGCATAGAACAAACAGGAATAGAAAGAAAATGGGTGTCCTTTTAACAAGCAATACAGCCTTCTAGGTGTTGTTAGGGACACGGATTCTTTGCGAGGTGTAGCATTTGTTAGTGCAAATATAATGTCAATTCAATACTCCTAAGTCCTGGGCTCCCTCATTAAGAATGTCAGAGCCCAGCTGAGACCAACTCCATGTTTCTCTCCTCTGGCCTCAGCCTCCTTTTCCTCCAGTTCAATTTGATTCACTAGAAGATGAGATTAGGCATATATTTTACTGGATATTTTCTTTATTTACATTTCAAATGTTTTCCCCTTTTCAAGTCTCCCATTCTAAAACCCCCTAATCCATCCCCCTGCCTCTATGAGGGTGCTCCCACCCACCCACTCCAGTCTTCCAGCCCTGGCATTCCTCTACACTGGGGCATGGATCACCCTAGGGCCTAAGAGCCTCTCCTCCCACTGATGCCAACAAGGCCAACCTCTGCCACACATGCAGCCGTAGCCATGGGCCCCTCCATGTGTGCTCTTTGGTTATTAGTCCCGTACCCAGGAGCTCCAGGGGAGTCTGGCTGGTTGACTCTGTTGCTCCCTCCATGGGGTTGCAAACCCCCTCAGCTCCTTCAGTCCCTTCTCCAATTCCTACATTGGGACCCTGCATTCAATGCAAGGGTTGGCTGTATGCACGGGATGCTTTTTCTAATATTAAAGATAGGACAAGGACTGGAGAGGTGGCACAGCAGTTAAGAACACATAGTGTTCTTCCAAAGGACTCAGATTCAGTTCCCAGTACCCACATGTAGTAGGTCATAACTATCTATAATCCCAGCTCCAGAGGCTCTGATGCCTTTTCTGTAGACATTGCTATCCATGTACACATTCCTATAACAACACAGACACATACATGTAATTCAAAATTAAAAGAAAATTTTAGGAGGAAAACTGAAAACCAGGCTAATAGTATGCCCTACCGTATCCTGAGATTCAAATCTTGTAGGCTTGTATTTTTCAAAACCTACCTTAATAAATGTACTTAAATACTTTAACCTCTCTTCTAGCCCACCGCTCACCAGGGGTAGTGGAAAGGAAAAGTTAATAGGGAAAAGAAGGATGCAGACCTGTTTAGAAATAGTTCATTCGGGTGAATACAATCTGTTTTGGCAGGATATCAGCAGTTCAGTTCACAGGAATTAGTGGTAGCCTGATCGACTCACACACACCATTCATGAATCAGCAATGGCAGTTCCATCCAGAAGAAACTGTGAGACTCTGCCAATCTTTCAGAGTCCACAGATGTGGTAAGAAACTGCCAGTACACCACCAGAAGTTCTTTGGTGCATTTCTATGATGTCATGACCAAAAATGATCAGCAGAGTGGCAAGGTGAACCAATACCACACAGCATCATCAGCAAAGACTATCTTAGCAAAGCCCAACAATGACCAGTAAAGAGTGGCAAAGCGAACCAATACCACACAGTGTCGTCCACTGTCTGTTGGGTTGTATTTATACCGTTCCAAATATCACATGTTCTCTCAGGTGTCTGCTCTAGCAAAATATCACATGTCCCTTTTCCAGGCTGATTCCAGAAAAACACCATATGTCTGCTTTCAGCAAAACATCTTCCCAAGTGTCTGCATTAGTCAAAACATCCTCTCATAAGACAGTTTCCATTATAACATCACATGACACAACTGAGTCTCCAAAGAAACCAGAAACTTCCACTTCCAAATCTAGTTTGCCTGGCTCCCATAATCCATGCAACATCAACCCCTAAGACTTTTCTCAGCACACTTGGAAGCACACGGCATGTGAGGTTGCCCATACTTCCTTCTCTAAGCCAAGCCTTGTCTGCATCTATCTGGTGTTTGACAGTACAACATCCACATGGTGTGTGGTGAGAGTTACATAAATGGGAAAAGTTAGCAGCATTAGTTGATTTTCCAAACCGATCAGTCTTATGTCAGATGTCTGCCCAGTCAGTAGATTCCTGACACTTTAGGGAAGCTTGTGTGGGCCAGAATCCCACTAGGTACAAGGATCCACTTTGCAGACACTTGCCTGGGAGACAGTCTCCTGGAAGCCAACAGTTGGGTTACCAACATGTCCATTTTTCCTAGCCCACATAAACCTCAACCTAATATCCTCATAAACAATACCAGTCCCTCAAGAGCAGCATCAAGTCCCCCTGTGTACACTGGGCAGCCTGTAAGCTGCCCTCAGACTGGTTTAATTTCTAGAATGAAAAGAAAATGAAATCTTGAGATTTTTTTTTCTAGTTTGAATACAAACAGATAGATAAATAGATAGATAGATAGATAGATAGATAGATAGATAGATAGATAGATAGAAGAACAATAAAAACCACAAAAAGAAACCTGAAGTGTCCTTTGATGTCCACTCTGGCTTAATTAGCAGGATTTTCTTTTGACCAGCCTGAGACCAGAACTGGTCTCAGAAGTCCTCCTCTGTAGATAAGTTGGCTTTGAATGGGTTTCTTTTCTCATAAGGAAGAATCCTCAAAACTTTTCTCACTCAGAAATCCAAAGCAAAGCCACTGTGCAATTTTCTCACTAGGAAGCAAGAGACAAACGGAGATCTTGCCTAGGAAGAGAAGGAGCATGCTTACGGATGGCTTCAGATAAACACAACCAGAGTGTTGTGGATGGAGAACCATGAACCATAGGACCCTTCTCCACCAACTTCCTTCCACAGCTAGGGAAAAAATGCTCAGCCCTTTCTAGTCTACCTTTACAGCATTGTCAGGCTGATGCTGTAACTATGTAGTGATATATTGCAGCCATGTACAAGCCTTTATTTCTAAATATGAAGGTAATACAGAAGTGAACCACTGGAATCAGAATGCTCGCTGCTACTTAACGCTGCTCTGGTACCTAATTTAGTCTGGTACTGTACCACAGCCCATTTTACAGATGAGGAAATCCAGCTGCTCAGAATGCTTCAGACTGAGCTGAAATGGCACCTGTCAGAGGCAGCTCAATGAGTCACACTGTGTGTGTGTGTGTGTGTGTGTGTGTGTGTGTGTGTGTGTGTGTGTGTACTACAGAGACTCCGCCACTCATTGCACCTCATCAGGAAGGATTTAGTTATGCTTAGACAAACACCATCACTTACTGAACTAATCAAGGACATTTCCCTATCTGGGAAAGCCACAGTCTCTCTTTGCAACGGATGCTTCCTGCCCCAGCTCAGACTATGTATGCCTCTAGTGTTGTCTCAAGCAGTCCCCTGAGCCAGGTCCTATTGTTGCTGATCCAAACTAAGTATCCTATCTCAGTGCAAACTCTGTTCCCAGGCTTGTTTTGAACGACTTTACAGATGTAAAAAGCAAGTCCCATTGCCCGACACAAGTCCTTGTAGATACTTAGGAAGACATTGCCTGGCGCCTCCAGATTCACCAAAAGCATATCCAGCAACCAGGATTCCACAGGGCTACAGATGCTGCCTTGAAGCTAACTTCATTCATTTGCCCACCACTTTATTGTGTTTTTCAATATTAGTTTTACAACATTATATTCGTGCCTTCAGGGAATTGCAAACTCCCTGTGCAGTGCCTAAGGGATTACTATCCTATTCTATTATGAAGGGTAATGCATTATAGAGCTTGAAACATATTACGTTCCTTTAACCAAGCAATTCTTTGTAGATAGTTCTTGGACTGAAGTGACTCCCCAGACTTCCGGGGCTGGGGGCTGAGTGTTCCTTTGTAATGTGTTCTTGCCTCGTTGTTTTTTCTGAGGTATGCATACCTTGTGATGGAATGTCAAAAGTGCATTCTTTTTTAAGTTGGATACTGGCGCCCTTCTGATGCCAGGAACTAGGAGGACCTTGAGGAAAAGACCCACTTTCTGCATTATCACCTAGGGACAAGAAGAAGGAAATGGAAGGAAGACCAAGACGTTGTGAGCTTGCAGTGTCAGAAACATGAACTAAGCCATCTGTGCCTTTCCCCAGTGCCAGCATTTAGTAAATAACAAAACATATACAAAGTGCAGTGGTTTCTTTGGCAGCAATTTGCCAAGCAGTTCTGATTTCTCCTTGATGGCCAGCTGAGGTAAATATGGGTTTGTTTTATCTTGGCTAAATATTAACTCTTACATCCGATGTCGCATATTCTGTCTGTCTGTCTGTCTGTCTGTCTGTCTGTCTATCTATCTGTCTGTCTGTCTGTGTGGCAGAATGCTTACAGAGAGTTAAAGAGACCTCAGAATTCATGATGATTTGAAGAGTCTTAACTAAGAGGCATAAGCAAGAGGGGCTGGAGAGATGACTTGGCAGTTAAGATCATCATGTACTGCTCTTTGAGAGAACCTGGGTTCAATTCCCAGCACCCACATGATGGCTTATAAATGTCAGTAGGGGATCTGATGCCCTTTTTTTTGGCATCCATGGGCACCAGGATGCGCATGGTCTATGTAAGCAAAATGCCCACCCATACATAAAATTAATAAGGAAAAGGTGATGGAGAAGCAGAGAGTCTCCGTGTGAATGGTATGGAGGGTGTGTGACAGCCCAGTCCTCTGTCTGCCAGAGAGGTGGTTGCTATAGAGCCAAGCCTAGGCTTCCGGTTGATCTGAAGAAGTGCAGCGAAGGATGATGGAGGCCAAAGAAGAACTGGATCCAGACAAGTGCATGGATGGACAGCAGCTCAAGGGGCCCGCAGCACTGGCAAGGACCTACAGCTCAAGGGGCCCGCAGTACTGGCAAGGACCAAGCTCACCTGAAGCCCAGGGAAAGATGGGTGTTTTCTGCCTGTCTGTCCCTTGATACACATAGTGGGTGGTCCCATGGCAGGTCTACGGGTCCACGGTCATTACAGTGTTAGGTGCTCTCTTCTTTATGGGCTCCAGACGAGAGTTGTTCTTCTCTAGACTGTTTGGCAAGTTCTTGGCCCTGTTTTTTTTCTGACCTGGCTTTAATGTCCCCATGTGCTCCCACAGTCCCAACTTGCTGGGACAAATGTATAGGGTGGTGCCCTTTGTGCTTTTAGGAAGGACTGTTTCTGTCAGTCTGTGCCTTGTGGCTTATGTTTGATGGTGCCCTACATGTGTGCACCAAGGTGCAGATTCAGATAACCTGGCATTTACACTCAAAATGGAGTCAGTCTCTCAAGAACAAAGACAGCACCCCCCCCCAAAAAAAACCCCACTGCATGTACAAAATGAGGTTATGCAGAACAGAGCAGAGTCTGTTCTGAACACAAGAAAAGACCTCAAGATTTCTTGAAGGTTTCCCTGGTAACATGATCTTTTGCTCACTTTTACCAATCAAGGAGGATAACTAGCCTTGGGTAGGTCCTGCTCCCATACAACATGAAAATCTCTAACAGAACCCTGGACTCACCAAAGCTGAAGATACACGAGTTGATTAAGATTAATTTCCCCATTTAAAAATATTTTTCAGTGGAGCGGGAGAGGGCACTTTAGTTGTTGTCACCTCAGCACACACCCAAGTCCCATGCGTAAATGATTGGATTGCAATCTGGAGCCCCATTGGGCCACGTTGCTACAGCTCAGGGGAGCTGGTGAGAGCTGGGCCATAGGGTTCATATTGCCACACCACCATTTTCCACCCTATCGTTATACTGTCTGCCTGAGAAGATGAAAATTGTCATTAAATTTGAGAGCGAAGACCAGCCCTCACTCTCCTCCTTTTCTGAGATGACCCACTGATCCTATGACCACTAGAGCAGCAAGAAACATCTGCAGTTCCAAAGAAACACATACGCCAGCGCAGTCCCCAGATTAAAGGTCAATAGACTTCCTGAGATAGGAGATCCTTCCCTCCTGCCAGGGGTGGGGAGGGGTGCTGGCTGCTGAAGCATGCGGCAGTTTCCCTCTCTAGCCCTTGCTGTCCTGTCCAGGCCCAATGTGCAGAGCACCAGCAAGATGAGTGACTGCCTGTGCCCAGTAGCTCCCTCCCAAGACCCAGCACAAAACAGAGCTGTCTAGACACCGATCAGGCTGTTCCTGGGGCTTCCCTTAGCAAAGCCCAGGAGACAGATGCAGCGAGGACAGCAGCTGCAGTGCTGGCTTGTTCGTGACAAATGGGCCTGTCACTCTTCCTATTGATTAGCAATATTATGACATTTCCCTTCAAAAAGCACAGATGTGGCGTGGCTAGTGACAAGGCCTAGTGGCTGGCTCTGGGTGGAAAGGAGGGCTGGCTATTGTTTACACTTCTCCCTATGTATGGGTTCAGCTTGCAAGGGATTAAGAAACTGAGCATACTGGAACATTCACAGGTTTTTCTTTCAGTAACCACCAGGCACCCTTGTGAAAAGGGGGGGTGGGGTAGGGGGTGGGGAAGAGCATGTGGTCTCAGAAGGCGGCCCTTCCTGTCTCTGCAGAGCCCTCCTTGAGGCTTCTGACCACATAGACCAAGGGGAGGTGGGTCACAGTGCCACTCCTGTTCAGCGAAGGGGATGGAGGAATCTTCAGTTGGTGGTTCATATCCCTCTCTGTTCCCATCACATTTCCACCCTCTCACCCTGCTCCTCTGGGGCTGAGGGTATATTAAGCGGTGGGAACAAAGCTCATTTCTTTCCTTGTATAAAGCGCCAGGATGGTAATGTGTCTACTTTAATTTGCGAAGCTTCCAGCCGCCGCCCCCATCCATTCCCCACATTAGTCCCACATTAAGAGAAAACAGTGCTCGGAATAAGTCTGTTTAGAGGTGGAAAAAAGGAAAAGTGCATCATGCCGTCCAACATATGGTCCATTTTGAGGTAAATTACAGGTAATTCATGAACATTTCCAGCAGGGAGATTGCCATCTTGGGACTCCTGACTATTATTCCCTTCCATCCTCATTTTTATGGTTAAAGGCATCGCTGGAGCCTTTGAAGCAGAAAAGGCAATGCTCTCCTGCACCCTTTCGTCCCGCTGAAGATAGTTATTACTCTGCTAACACACGGGACTGATCTGGCAACTTGATTTAGGCAAAGCTGATGGAAAGCAGGCTGCGAGGGCTATGCGTAGCACTGGCTTTACAATGCGAAGGATCTGGGGGTTGCCAAGCGCAACAGCCAAGAAGAGGAATGAAACCTGAGAGAAGTGGAAACAGTCAGGCTGAGAGTGTCCCATCAGAGAAAGGAAAGGAGGTGATTGCCGGCGGGGGGGGGGGGGGGGGGGGGGGGGTGTGCGGCAAAAGGGATGAGAAATTCTGCCTGCTCAGCCCTGAGGGTCGGATGTAAATTAATAGGGGCTAAATGGGATGTGACCAATTTGTAAGGCATGTGTTTCTCTCTCTGAGATGGGATCTCTCCAGTCCCAAGTAATCAGAGCTTGCCGGAGGCTGCCCCAGGACTAGTCTATATAACCATGGCCTTGACCACCTCTCTTAATGGATGCAAGACCTCACAGCTCCTATTACACCCAAGCCCAACAACCTTGTAAATTTACTCCTGTGACACTAATGTCCTCCCCTCCTTGAGACAAAACCTACACATTGGGTCCTGGCATGTTGGAAACAAAGAAGGGGAGGGGGGAGAGCTGGAGATAAAGGAGGCTTAAGACACATTCAGTATGTTTGGTGGAGGCTTAAGCTCCTTGGAGCAGCCTTTGTGTCTGGATGAGGCAAAAAATTATGCAACTTCCACGTCTCCATCACATCAAAGGAGCTCTGGAAGATCTCTCAGAGCTCAAGAGGCGGGCGGCCCAGTTCTCTCCCGTCCACGTCTTAAATCACGCTTTTATCTGCCTTCCCATCGAAACTGATGCTAAGTGTCCCTGACACACACATCCTCCAAATAATTTGAACTTGATCTGAGGCTTTCGGCCTTCTTGACTTAAAAAAAAAAGAAAGAAAGAAAAGAAAAGAAATTCCTATGATTTGCTTGGCAACCATCCACCCCAGCACCAGCGATCATGGGCAGTGATGTTGATGTTGGTGAGGAGCAGTCGTTGCCATGGCAATGCAGAGTTCAAAGCAAGGGCTCTGAGTGCTGTCAGAATAGGCGAGAGTGATAACAGGCTGAAGGGCTGGTGTCTTCTCTTCTCCAGGAGGGACTCGCACCCACAAAATGATGGGGAGGAGGCGGCAGCAAGGGCAGTCACCACTCTAGTTATGTACATCGTGTCTACTACTCCCTTAATGGGAAATGTGCACCACTGAGAATCTGAAGACCACATCTCAACCTTAACAAGGTAGTTAATCAGTCCAGTGGCTTTAACTTTTGATTACACGTTAGCTTCCTCATCTATAAACGAAGGGGTTGGACTAATAAAATTCAATATGCTTGCAGTTGTTAAAATGCCAGGAGCCTATTCCTCTAGGCAACCTGAGAACTTTCTGGATACTTGAGCTGACACTCCATTGCTCACCACATTTTGTTGATGAAGGCCTTACAAGATGGAGTGATAGACACACCCCTCTGGTTTAGGTCTCACATGCTTGTGCGACAAAGATTCCTTGACTCTGACCATGGTTGGAGGTGTTGAAAGGGTGGAGAAGACAAAAGCTCTGTTCTCCAAAGACATACCTTCCTGGAAGGAGATGTCACAGTTATATAAACAAATGTACTGTGAGTCACTTCATGATGGTCAGGGAAAGGGCCAACCCCACTGAGTCCAGCACAAAACAATGGGAAGCGTCAGATCCCTGAGGTGGGCTGGGGGAGTGTCACCCACACTTCCTGGAATGAGTGGTGTTTGGGGTGAGATCTGAAGGGTGGGTGGGAGTTAACCAGTCAAAGGCTCAGGAGGGAGGGAACAGCTTGTGCAGCTGAGAGGGAATGCAGATAGGACAGGCCTGGAGCTTGAGGGAGCAAGGCCAGTGCCTGCTGGGGGCCGGTCAGGCCACATCCTGCTGATTGCAGGATTCCAAAGAGCAGCTAAAGGTTACTAGAGGGTTAAGAATGGAGCTAGCTACTCTTATCTTCATTCAGGAAAAGGTCACTCTGGCTACATCCCAACACCCTTTTCCGCCATGGCAGTTTGGGGGGAGAAGGTGGTTAGGGGTTGGAGTTCAGAGATGAGACTCTCCTTAAGATTAACTAAATAATCCGGAAGTCACATTTCTCCTTCACTCCGGGTTTCTGTCTGGATGGTAGAGGCAACTCACATCATTTTACAGTCTTTTCTCCTTTGCCTTGCCCGGGTGGACACAGACTATAATGACTTTCCCAAGGCCAATTGGTTAAGCTGCCAAGGGAATCTATGTGACCAGTGGTGAATTGTTATTGATCTATCATTCTTCCGAAGCACCTCCAAGGGCTTGTAGACATTTCCTGTGTCAAGGGGGCCTGGCGGGGGCGGGGGATGTGTGTATGGAATATCCACTTTGCAAAAAAGTCTTTTCCTCCAAAAAATTCAGAAATAATCACAGAGCCACCCACAGAGGGGTGCCCATGTGAATGCCAACTCTGGCATGGAGTCAGGCTCAGCTTTGAAAAATGCAAGAAAAATTGTAACTGCATTATTTGAGATTGTTCTGTGCAGATAAGCTTTTCACAAAGGTCATCTGGGATGGCCAGCATAGAATGCTTGGGAAACTGAGGCAGGCAGTGCTTAAGTAGCCCCTAGGAGCCTCTGGTTACTTTGTTAAAACATGTTCCTTCAGTTTGGTTGGTTGGTTTTGATCATTACTATACCCCATATTATATGCTTTCTGCTTCTTCTTCATCATCATCATAGGAATCTCATGAGTAGACTTTCATTTAACAAGGAGTAATGAAAGAGATTTTGATCATTTCCTTTGCCTGCCCATGCAGCTTTTGGGCCATCAGGATACCCCTCCTGCTGTCCGATGCACCCCAGGAGAGGGAACTGAAGGAGAAGCGAAAGAGGGGGTGTCATGCTGTGGACCATCACCTCCCGCTCCATCTCCACATGCACCCTTGTTCTAGGTCTTGCCTCCTTTCCCACTCCTAGAGGGAGGCTGCAAGGCAGAATTTATGACCAAGGAAAAGCTCTCTCACCCCCTTATAAACTTTATGGGCCATGTGGACATGTACAAATCAGATACAAACATGATGGCCAGGGCCAGGGCTCTGTAAATAGTGATATCACTGAGGAAAATCTCCAGGAGAATTTGGTTCCCTCCCGGGAACAGAGGAGGTTCCTGCAGACCCCTGTGAAGAATGAGGAAGGCTGCTTTGAAGTGCAGCTTGCTCTGAGCCTCTGTTCTTTTCAGCTGCCTTCCCCCTGCAGCTCTTGGAATTCTGGATGCCATAAAAAGAAAGCAGCTGGTCAGGTTTGTTAAAGCAGAAGCAACAGTGTGGACCTGGAGAGGGCGGCGCCACCCATCATGGTGGAAAGCAGGCGTGACCACGTACAGACAGAAAGGAGGCCTTCAGAGTCCACCATGCTTCCTGCCCTACCTGTGCACATAGTGAGCAGGTTCTGAGGTTCCATTCTCCTTGGATGTCCTTGTTGGATAACTTAGGAAGTCGGGAAGTAACCTTTTATGGATGAGGAAGCCAGAGTGGTGACGTTGGTGAATGAAAAACAGCCACAGTGGTGCTGTGTGGCCTGGGCAGTGATATGTGGTGACAACCATGGTGCTTAAAAGCAATAGGGGACCCAGTTCTGGTGATACCCAAGTGTTTCTAGTTGTCTGTTTTCACAAGGTACTGGAATAGAGCTAGTCACTAAGGGTTACACACCTAGAGACACACTGGAGACATTGTTACCCATAGATTCTGACCCTGTTCCTAGGGCCTGCAGACGCAGTCATGGTATGAAGTGATATCAGGACTCCTGGGCCTCCACTCTCTGGCATTCACACTCTGTGCAGCTCCTTTCACACCACACCAAAGTGATCTGTGTGAAAGAACGTGACCAAAAGGCTAGCGTGTCCAAAATATGAAGCCCGGGCCTCTCCCTTGGGTTCTTTCTTTCCTGAATCACTGTACTAAGCAAATGCAATCTGCATGTTGTAAGGTCAGCTGGTCAGGCTCTCTGGAAGCCATAGAATGGAGAAATGAATTTCTAATCGGGCAGCTAGGGGAAAGCAATTGCTTTTCTACAACCATGTGAAGGAAGATCCCCCCCCCCAGGTGTGTCTTCAAATGGCTTCAGCACTCCTTTATTGGGTAGCTGCTGTTTCAAGGAAGCAGCTTAGCTGCATCAAGCGTTTGTGAGCAATGATGAGACTCTAGAAGCTTAGTGTTATCACCTGCCAACTGTGGAGGTATTTGTTACACAGCAAGTGATAACTGATACATGTTACGTGCCTCTGATGATCTATCTGCTTTAAGGGATGAATGGGAACTGTCAAAGGGCAAGGACTGTCATTTCACGACTATACTCATTCATTGCTGTCCTGCTGAGAAAGATGCTTGTCACGCAAGAAGTGCATCTCATATACAGATGGTTATATTGTTAATGGCACTCAAAGCTGTTTTGCTCCGAAGGAGAAAGAGCCCATGATGATTTCAAATCTCAGAGTAAAACTGGATCCCAGTGATCTGATCTTGCCATCACCAACTGTCAGCTGTGTTACTTCTGACCTAGTTGTGCCTCACCTTTCCCATCTGTAAAATTGGGCTATTAGCAGATCTACTCACTGGGCTGCTGTGAGGTTAGGTGAGTTTTGACATCAACTGCGACAGCTCCCGGTACAGGATACATGCTGTAGAGGTACTTACTGATATTAGCAGGGTTTCAGTAACAACCAAGTAAACTAAAAGCGATTGTATGTGGCAGCTCCCCTGATTCTGGTGCCTGAGCCCTCTTTCTGTGAGAGGTGGGGTGGGAGCAGCCATCCAAGACGGTGTAGACAGGAAGTGGAGAGTCGGTGCCGGCTTCGCAGCTGTGCATGATCTGACTGATGGAAACAGAGAAGACAAGCAAGTGATCGAACGGGCTTGGCAGGGACAAATCCTTCCTACTGATGATTTAGGTAATGCTGGCGTGGATGTTTGGAAGATGAGCTCACTGGCTTTTAACAAATGCATTTTAAATTTTTATTTATTTATTTTACAGGCCAGGGTGTGTGTGTGTGTGTGTGTGTGTGTGTGTGTGTGTGTGTGAGCCAAGTTCATGCTAAGTATGTGCTTGCCCAGTGAGATGCATGTCCAGCCCCTGTTTGTGTTCTTCACTTAGATCTCTGAGAGCATCACAAAGCCTGTGTGTGAGACCATTGCGCCTGCTCTCTGTAGGTGTGAACTTGAAACTCACAGGATTGAAAGAGTCTGCTGGGGGCCATGCAGCCCTGTAAGTCCTGGGACCCCATCTGAAACTCCATTTAAGTCTTTAGTTTGGCCTGGTGTTCAAGGTGGTGTGTACCTGGTGATGGAGAGGGCAGCAGGTAGTCAGCAGGTGTCCCTGACAGGAAGTCTGCTCTGAGCACATTTCTCCACCCAGCTTTTCCCGGAGATACACCACAGCAGATCAGAGTCAAGGACCTTTGCAGAGGCTGGTGCCCCGACCAAGAGGAAAGGGTCAGGTAGTAGTAAGCTCATGCTGACATGGGGTTCCTCTGACACACTTTAATTGTTGTTGATGGTCTCAAGCAGCTGCAGGCAGGCCTGGCTGCTCCTTACAGGGATTTGTATTTGCCATGGCCTTGGTGAAGTGGGAGACTCTGGCTGTAGAGTGGGGAAAGTGAATGATCTTGCTTTAGCCCAATATTCACTCTCCCTGACTATGCAAAGGAACACAGCCAGGAAGTAATGCCAGAGTGGAGCACACATAGCTGGGAGGACTTAGGAAACGATCAAGAGAAGGCATGGCCTTTCCTGATGCCTCTTATGCCAAGGGCTATTAGAAAACAGCCAAACTACTCAGAGGACAGAAGATGCTAGTTGGACACTCTCAAGGGACACACTAATCATTGGGGGCAAAAAGGCAGGACGTGGTGCCACACACCTGTAATCCCAGAGTTCAGGAAGCTGAGATGGGAGGACAGTAACTTCACTGTCAGCCAATGCTGCATAGAGAGTTCTGGGCCAGCCTGTGCTACATAGAGAGTACTGGGCCAGCCTGTGCTATGTTGAAAGTTCTAGGGCAGCTTGTGCTGCATAGACAGTTTTAGACCAGCCTTTTCTAAAGAGAGTTCTAGGCCAGCTGGGGCTGCTTAGGGGAAAGCCTATCTTAAGATACAGAGAAAGAAAGTAAGACAGTGGGGGGGGGGGTACTAAATCACGCTAAGCAATACACACAACCCCTTACTCTTGAAACAACCCTGAAGGGAATCTTCCACCATTCTTTCTGTTCTTCACCAGGAGGAAATATCAAGCGTAAAGAGTATGAGAAAATTCCCTAAAGTCACATTGACAGAAAAAGGCAAAGCCATGTCTCACTCCAGTGTAGAGTGTAGACTTGGTGCTCTCAACCATTTCTGCCATTTTTGCTGCTGCTGTCCTGTAGTTTACATGCATGAACTTATTTTCTATCTAAAAATAGTTTCCTCTCAGCTTGCTGGCTTTTTCCCGGTACCAACTCCTCACCCTGGGGACCTTCTGCCACAGTTTACTAACCACACAGTGTCCAATTAGACGTCACAATTTCTATCCAAATAATTTTCCTGAGTTGGCAAGACCAGGCCAAGTTCTCACAGATAATTTGGGGATAGCCAGTCCCTACGTAGGAAAGGGAGCCAATGCCATCTCCACCTGGCTTGTCACAGCAGAGCACCATCCCTCTCACATCCCTTCATAACAGAGATCTGCTCTGCTCCATCCAGCTGCCGGCTGCTTACAGTGCGCCTTAGGCAATCCGCTGCAATTTTCCACGTCCCGATCTTCTCATCTATTAAAAAAAAAGATGGGAAATATAATGAGCTGAAAGAATTCTGATAGCAGATGCAGACATCAAATTACACAGGTAGTAATCACACAGATTAGAAAATGTAATGAATACAGTATTCAAGCTGAATGCAGACAATAAATGCTTCAGTCTGATACAAGCTACTTGTTAATAAAGTGAGATAACAATTGTCGCCTTATTAAAACTAGAGTCGCCTCTGTTTTCTGAGGGGACACATGTCACCCAGACCTCTGGACTGAAATGAACTGAAACTCAGTACACAGAGGTCCGAATGGGCCTGGCCCGAGTCATCGGTTTCTGACTGCACTGCACAGCTCGGCAATTATTCATTACAGGCTGTTTTAGAAGTTTGTCCTCACGTCCCTGGCCTCTTTTGTGAAAAATGCATTATTCATGGTATGTTATACACAGAATGGTACTGATTTGGGAGTCAGGAAACCTGGGTGTTAGTTCCAACTTCCGTTGTTATATGTTGGGGCCTTGACTATAGAAGAACGTCGTGGGAATATTAAGTGGTCTGCCCAAGGGGTAAGGAGTGAGGGGGCATGTTGTCTACAGAGAACGTCAAACAACAATAAAATTGACTGAAGTCAGTCTGCTTTTTATTATCACCACGCGCCATCCATACACTGAAAAGATGTTCCTACCCCTCAAATCACTTGGTCTGTGTTTGAAGGAATGCATTTTAACAAATAAATAAATTAGTAAGTACGTTTGCTTCAAATTAGCACATTTATATTATTTAAAACAAACATATTTCACACGGAGATAAATTTACAAAACACGATCATGCACACAAAGGCAACAACAGACTATGCACATTTGTTTCAAGGATGCTTATGGTGGTTTGGAGCCACGAAAGGTCCTTGGAGTTCTGTCTTTGGCCTCATGTCCTGACACACTCTTAAATAATAGATGTGGGATAAACAGTGATCGCCGGGATTACAAAGACAAGACACAGAACTTGAGTTGATTCAAATCTGTTATTCTCTTCAACAACCTGGAAGTATTAACCTACAGCGTCCAAGCCCAAACAGCATGAATTCTAAGGTAGAAGGTTTTTGTTTGGTGAGGTAGACATTTCGGTTCCTTCATGAAATACTTAATGAATTTCGAATGATAGTTTTAGATTGAGATCCAGATCCACCCTTCTGAAGAAAAACTTTGCTTTCAAACTAAAGGGGGAAAAAAAATCAATAAACAAAGAATGACACTAGGTCAAGATCCATTCCATCAGTGACCACTTAGTGTGCTCTACAGAGGAGGGTGGCACTAAAGTCATCTGCCAGGACTGTCACAGAGGCTGGGTGACACTGGGCATGTGTTTCTGCCTGTGTACAGTTTGTCTCAGAGCAGAATATCATCACTTTTCAGGGAAGGTCCTCTGTAGCACTGGTTCCGCCAAGCTTCTCCAGCAACAAATCTAGTTTTAAGTAGGCAATGCTGAACTTCCTGTGTTCTCTTGGGCATTGTGTGCTTGGCTTTAGGGACTCTCCCCTGAGATTTTAAAGAAAATATATAAATATACATTAAACTCAATTATTCCCAAGATCTCTACTTTCTATTCTTAGAGTAAGAGGAGAGTTTTAATTTTCAAGTTGGGAAAGGAGAGTTGGTGAGTGCTATTTAAAAGGAAGTGTCTTCTGCCATCCTGGGTCCTTTAGGATGAACTTTGGGTTGAGACTGTGGTTCTCAAACCCACTGCATGTTGAATCCTCTGGGCAGCTTTGTTGAAAGCCCCACATCCTGGCTGCAGTCTAAAGCGATGACATCCATGTCCCTGGGTGTGACCACTGCCTCATTGAGTCTAACATGCAGCTAAGTTGGAGCAGGCATGAGTTTTCTGTGTCTTTGGATCCTTTAGAGCTATCAGTATGGATCTCCAGAACTCTTCGTCTCCACAGTAACTCCTTCCTAAGAAAAACTGAAGGCAGGAAGACAAAAGGTCCCATGACCTTCTAGCCCAGCCACACTACAGTGTCAGGCAAAGGCCTGCAGAAGATCCTTACTTCCCAGTCTACCTTGGTGACCTGAACCAGCGAGGCTGTCTGGAGCCTGTCAGAAAAGAGGATGCCATCAATAATAATAAAAAACAAATGGTCCCGTCAGCCAAAACCCCAGAGAAGTTGAGAAACGGGCTATTTGTGCATGGAGATGGTGCCCAGATGCCTTGGGTTGTGAGAAAAGCCAGAGTAGAGCAGGCGTGCAGCTGGTTCCCCCATTTCCAGGCTGATTTGTCGATTAACCTCCTGGAATTTTGAGCAGCGGCTCGTTGAGCCTGCTTCTCTCAATAGCCCACATAGGCTTTGCCTCTGGGACACAGTGTGCATTAAAAAAGTTAACATTTATCACAGAGTTCAGCGCTCCATCAATATCTCATTGAACAGAGCAAAACAGCTCAGCTTCAGTGAGACAAACCTTGCGGGAAGATAAATGCTAACATTTTCTTGAAAGCCTCGGCAATTATTCAAAGGCCCACCCCCTCGTCCCACCCTTCACCCCAGGTCTCTTCTCTCTCCTTTTGCCAGGATCTGCACCTACGATCCTTATTCGGCAAAATTCCCAGAGCCATTTTCCGTTTCTCAACCCCGTGGGCAGCGCCGCCGACATCAGTGGATGATCTGTGAGTTTTATCAGCAGCAGAATCGAGTTCTTGAGAACACAGTCTGGCTAGTACTGATTTCACAAACTGTTCCCAAACGGATCGGCTGTTCCCTGACAACCTCACTTGGAATGAGAGATGCGAATCCTGAGGCCACATAGTTGCCCCAGAAGGCAATTCTGTATCACTCTTGTTCATAACAAAGGCTGTGCTTCCCGTAATGACTATAGTAATAAGTAGCATGGAGTCAGAGGAAGTTTGTCTGCACCCTGAGCATGCTTGCAGTGCGCACTGAGGCAACCAATGCCGACTGCTTGTTGGACTCAACCATAGTCCTCCAGCAGGTAATTCTGTATCATTGGTACTAAGCCTCCATTGTGTTCGGTGGCGAATACTCCCTTTAGAAAGGCTGTTAACGCTTGTAACATCTTCTGCAAGTCCTATACATTTAACCAGTTAGAGTTGGTCACTAACGTCCCACCCGCCAAATCCCATCTGGGGTTCTTTGCATTCACCCGCCATCTTGAAGTAATCTAGCATATGACTATTTCCAATATGTTTGCTGCAGAATATTAAGATCAGTTACACACAGAGACATTTTGTGGGGCCAGTAAGATGGTTCAGTGGGTAAAACCCTTCCCATACGAAGCCCGACTGGTTGAATTCTAGTGACTGGAGAGACGGGAGATGGATGTGCCTCAGTCACTTGGGACATTTGACTCTCGTAGCCTGAGCTCTGAGTCTCACCCAATAGCTATGTAACACTCATTATGTCTATAGAGAGCACAAGAACCCCAGCATCCTTATCAAATATGTCTACTGCAAGAGACTAGCCCAGGGGCTGGAAGGATTTCATGACATGTTGCGTGTAAATTGCCCAGTAAACTTGGCATAACCCCAAAGCCCCCAGATTTCTGGTCAGAGTCCAGCTGCTTGGTGAGGAGTCCCTGCCTCGTGGTTTGAGTGAATGTGAGACTTCATAGCTGGAAACTCACAGGCTGAGAAAAGAGAATCATTTTCCCTTTAAACCTGACAGGTCCCAGACATCAGCTCCATCTACCCACTCTGAAATTATAGTATTATGATCCTGCACAAAGGCTTGGGAATATGATACTATATTTAGGTAAAGATCAAGTTAAATAATTCCATCAGACAATCTTAGAGTGAAGGCCTCATTTTTGAAGTACAGAAAGATGAATTTAAAGAGATCAAAGCTGACCTAATCCGCATTCAAACCACAAAAGATCTTATGGCTCTGAAGACTGACTTTCCTACCTTTCTTCTGTCCTTCCTTCTTTCCTTCTTTTCTTCTTTCCTTCCTTCCTTCCTTCCTTCTTTCTTTCTTCCCTCCCTCCCTCCCTCCCTCCTTCCTTTCTTCCTTTCTTCCTTCCTTCCTTTCTTCCTCTTCCCTCTTTCTTTCTTTCTTTCTTTCTTTCTTTCTTTCTTTCTTTCTTTCTTTCCTTCTTTCTTCTTTAATATCTAAGTTTTTTTTGACGCTGAAGGGAAGGAAAGAGATTTCCGAAAGCCTCATCCGACTTTGGTGGGGGAAGCACCCACATGTATGGATTTAATTCCCAGCATTGTCTTCTCAACCAGCAACGAAGAAAAAAAGCCTAAAGCCCTTAATGAGTGCAACAAGCCAAGGGGCCTGTGTGACTGGCCTGATCCTACCAGGGTGTGTTTGGACACCAATCCTACTAAGTACCAAGCGTCACTGGGAAGCGGGCTGAGAGACGATGGTGAGAGGTTATGGTATCTCAAATCCAGCATTCAGCCCCATATTTTCCACAAAACTAAGCAACAATTTCACATTTTTTTTTCCTAGCCTCTTTCAAACTCCTTTACAGAATCAAGAGAAAGGAAACCTAAGCCCCTGTAGAACCAGGCAGCGTTAAGCAGTGTTCAGACAGAGCCCGAGTCCTGTTTCTTATTTATTCTGAACAACTTGCCGTCTGGTAATATTTTTCTGTTCTATTTTTAATGGCTATAAAGTTTCTATCACATTCGGTAATTATCTTCAATCTCAAAAGGAGAGAGGAAATTCTACAATAAGAACAACATGAGACATTCAGTGCACAGGTGCCAGATAGTGTTGTTTGGTTTAGTGGGGCTGAGATTGTAAAAATATGGTTCTTTATAAATGATGTTCTCGAGCTTATTTATAGACACCGTGACACTCCCTCTTAAACTCCTTATTTAATTGCTAACAGAAACGTTATTTCAAAGGGGAATTAGGGCGGTGAAAATATATTTTAAAGTGGTAGAGTCTCCAGAGTGATCCAATTGTTTCTCTCTATCATCAGCTACAGCTACTTAGGAAAAAAGAAGTTGGGAGGTAATTTAAGTCACAGCACACAACAAACAAAAGCGTTTTAAATTTCTCAGGAGCAAGCTGTGCTGTGCTACATTTTGAAGGAGATGGGAAGGGATAGCAAGGAGAATTTATTGTCTGGTGGCCACCTCTAGTTATTTAGTGAAAGTTGAGGGCAAAAAGAAAAATACAGTGGTGGCTAAGAACACAGGGGTAAACTCTGCTCTAAGGAAGTGTGTGTGTGTGTGTGTGTGTGTGAGAGAGAGAGAGAGAGAGGGGGGGGTGGAGGGCTTTGCTAACAGTTCCATTTTTAGATGGATACATCTAATGATTATACTAGGGTATTATGATTACTATTGAAACACTAAGACATGGACCACACGCTACAACTCACTAATCATGAATACGTATCATGTTACAATCAAGTTAAATGTATCTACCACACTTACCATTCACCATGGAATCCGTAAAAGCTAATTCTTTCCGATTATTGATAATGCCAATCAGATAGACATAAGAAAAGTAAATAAAATATTTGTCCCAAAAGGAAAAAAAAATCCAAAATCAAAAATACATCTGTCAAAGCATACGCATACATGTTAGAGCCTCCTTTGCTCTATAGCTCTCAGGAGGTGAATGGAGTTAAATCATCTCTATGTTTTGTTCATAATTAAGTATTCTAAGTTCATAGTCTAAGAATCAGGTTGATGAGAGTTTATTACAGAAACGTTTTGGAAATACTATCCCGTTCACTTGATAAACAAAAGACACTGTGAGGGGTCTTGGCTGCCAGCAAAGGAGTCTGATAGAGAAGACGGGGTGGGAAGAGCATTAGATGTATTCTCACAGAGTAACCTCAGATTTCTCAGTGCATCTGCAAGGGACATGAGGTCGTCTTTGTTCCTGACACAGGCTGTGACTGTAAGGGTCTTGCAGGTCAGCCACTTCTGACTTCTTGGCAGCTGCTAAGCTAGGATTGCCCTGGGAGGACCGGAGGGTGGGTGTGGGAGTGGGAGGCAGACGGGATCCAGAACAGAAAGCCAGGCTGGTGAAGCAGAGGGGATGATGGCCCTGTGACACTTTAATGCAGTGCGTTTTCTTCTGCTGACCTGAACATGAGTAAGTAAAGATAACCCTGGTCATGAAACATAACCCATTTCCCTTCCAGAGGGACACTGGGGAATTCTGGCCAAACGTGTCCTGCCCACATGAGCTGCCATCCGGCTGAACGTGAAGAGTGTCAGTATGTCAGTGTTAGCCACAGCCTGGATGAGCAACTCCAGGGGAGATCTGCCCTCCTGCCCCAGAGTCCACTAGGAGAGCCTCCACAGACTCTGTTATCAAAGTAGATGAATGACTACCTACCTCAGTTCTGTTTCTCATTAAATATTTACAGAGAGATTATCCCAAGTTTTGCCCATTTCTTTGGCTTTTCTGTTTTGTTTTGTTTTCTGGCTTTAACATACAAAACCTCACCTAATAAAAATCGCACCACATTCAAGGCAACATGGTGAGGGCACTGCGGTTAATGTAGCTTTACTGGTGTTATTTTAAGTGTCTGTGCTCTGAATTCCCTTGGAATCCATGCTCTTAACTCCCACAAATATGAACGGACCTCCCACGCCTGGAGGACCCTGCGGTGTATTTATTAGGAAGCAGCTCCGCTTCTAAATGCTGCACACGGGGCTGCCCCCGCCCGGCCGGGTGCACGAGTTCCTGAACATATGTGTTTGAAAATGTCCCTTAAAAAAAATATGGCTTAGCTGGACAGGCAAAACATTTTGTGTAATCAGAGAGCATGTTTAGGGAACACTGTTTGCGGAGATGAGCCGTGCTTCAATGAAACGTCCGAGGGGATAAATAATTCAGTCCCCTTCTCCGGGGTCATGGGTGCTGGCTTCAGCGCTGGTCATAAAACAAAGTGGAGTCGTGGTCCCCGGAAGGGAGCGATGCAAAAACATCAAATGTTTGGCCTGGAAATGCAATGCGAACTGAGACTAAAACCAGGCCCTTTCACTAGCACAACAAATATTAAAATAACCACTTCAAAGGCTCGGGGGGGGGGGGGTGACATATAAAGTTAAAGCCAGAGAGAAAAACCTCTTGGTGAAGTCTGGATGGATATCTGAAGGGAGAGCTTTCATGCTGTCTCGAGAAGTTTTCACTTGACTGTAAAAGATGATCAGGGTTTAATTTATATTTAAACCAAGGTTAGCAGCCCTATCCTGACAGGACATTCTTTCCTAAGTCCCCACTGAGGATTTTGTTTTTGTTTCTGTTTTTGTTTTTGTTTTTGTTTTTGTTTTTGTTTTTCTAGGTGGTACTCCATCAGCTTTAAGGCAAAGCTCACCCTGAAGGCACATAGGTAGCTATAGCATCACCAACTTTGAACAACGAACTAAAGACTGTTGAAAACAGAAATTAAATTTTTGTAGGCTATCCATTTTTATCTGCATTGCTTGATGAACTCTAGCACTGAAAATTCTGTGTCCCCATAAAAACCTATTCAGCATTCCGTTTTCTCAAACTTCCTTTAGCCCTCAAAAAAAGGATGGCATCACTGATGGTGTACCGCCACCGTCTGGTCATTTTGAGGACTGCAGGTAGGTTTCTTTTTCTTCAAAAACTGAGCTATTTTTACTAACACATGTATCTTTTGGGGAAGAGGAGATTTGTTAGACCTTCCTAAGTGTCCTAGGAACACTCAAAGGAATTCTGTAGGAAAAAACTGATCCACTTCACACGGGGGGATGTTCTCTGAAGATTGCTATTTACAACAGGGGTATGGGATGAAGGGAAATTAAATTCTTATTTTACACTTAAAACTTAGACGTGTAACTAGCCAGTGTATGTATGTGCCACCAGACATTAGAATCCCCTTGCCATAGATGAGGGTAATAATCATGCCTGACCTGTAGGTACTGGAGGGTAAAGGAGATAATGCCCCGGAGGTACTTAGCACAGCGTCTCGCTCACAGCAGTGGTCAGTGATGAGAGAGATTATTAAAACTTGTATTTATTTAACTCCCTTTCAAACATACAGATGAGAAATCGCAGTGTTGGCAAGGACTCCAAGTGCCTGGATCCTGTCCCGGACAGAAAGTTTCCACGCTTTCCTTTACGTCATGGGAACGAAAGGATCTGCCAACCTTTAGAGAAGTAATCTTACCTCCTAGCTCCCCACATGCTAGGTTCACAACTGTTCGCCCCCAGAACTACTGCTGAGCAGAGCTGCCCTGCCCTGGCCCCCACCTACCTCCTCTGCTCTGTTCCGGTACACCAGCCCCTGACATCTGTATTCGCTCTGCTCTGTTGGGGCCCCATTGCCCCTGGGTTCTGTCTTGCTTTGTTTATTTAAGTCCCACCTCTCTGGGAGACAAAGATCCCACCTTTCTTAAGAGTTTGCCTCCCATTAGCTGGCTACCATTGGCAAGGGTTCGTTTTGCCAATGATTCCCTGACAGTCACACTCCTGAATGGTGGGAATAAGATGTGAATATCTCTGTGCCATGAGAGTCTCACATCTCTGGTCCTCATCTCCGCAATAAAAAAATATATGTCAGCGCCCATCTCACTATCAAGATGGTGTGTATCAAATTGCCCATGGAAACAAAGCCTGCACTCCCCATTTAAATTAGCCCTTCACAGATTAGAAAGAGGGGGGCCTGTCACATGTCTGGGTGGCACTAAAAGACTATTGTAGCTATAAGATAGAAGCCAGACCTCAACCTCTTGTGGCTCTTTTGTCCCCACATAGCCCCATGTTTAAAGGATTTGTGCATCCTGGCTTTCCACTCCCTCTATCGCTGGGTGGTAAAGAGGTACCTGGGCACGGACAGGAAAAGTTCCGCACCAGATGGCTGCGGATCGGACTGAACCAGTTGCAACACAGCTTCTATTTCAGACAGAGTGGCTTTAAGGTTTCTTAACATCACTTTGTTTCTCCATAAAATATAAACTTTTGTCCCCCCCACCCCACCCCATTCTACCCCAACCTTGTCTTACTAAGTCCGTGCAGATATCAGAGGGGTTGTCCACTGTATAGTTCTCAGTTCGGTTCTTTGATTTTATTTTAAAGTCCCCACCTTGACCAGCAGAGGGCAGTGAAAGACAAACTGAGTTCTCTCTCGCGTGCTCTCTCTCTCTCTCTCTCTCTCTCTCTCTCTCTCTCTCTCTCTCTCTCTCTCTCATACCTAAGCTGAGGACCATTAAAGCTGAAAGGTATCTGATGGTAATGCTATCACTCCTGCTACCCCTCTGTATGGCCCATGAAGAGTTAGTTCATCTGAAGTAATCCCGTCTGTGTTCCGCTTACATAGTTCTTTTCCTCACTTGGCTTCTTAGTGGAGAGAGGCACGGCCTCTCTTCAACACCCTGAGCTGGAGAAGGGAGGGGGTTCAGTGCAGAAGACAGACCAGGCAGCAGTGCAGCTACTTGGTAGTGAGGTTCAGAGCAAGACAGGAGAGACCTAGGCCTGTACCCCACAGACCTGGGAAGGGTGGCTCACCGAGAAAAGTCTGGAGAAAATAAAGGGCAAGTAGAAAGTTCTGGGTGCAGCCCCCCCTTCGACATGCTGGTAGAGCAGTTGCAGTATATCAAGCAAGTACTGCCAATGGACCTAGACCATGCGAACAGAGACATAGAAATGTTACAGATGCACTTTGTGATTCGGATTTATAACTGACCAATGAGAGTCAGGGCCTGGAACCACCCTCTATCCCAAGGACAGCCCAGTCTGTATAGGGAGGGTGGGCTGAGAGTCGTTGGGAGGTAGACTGTCCAAGCAGAGCTCTACCGAATAAACAGAGCCATCAGTAGAAGCTACAGTGTGGCCACAGGGTCACACAGTTCTAAATGTGTATAAGGCGGTTCAGAAAGCCTGAACAAGGAAAAGTCATGGAGGACAGCCAGGGTTTTAAAAGCATTATCTAAATACTACATTCAAAAGGATCAGCAGCATTGCCAGTGAGGTATGTGGGCAGAGGTGAGACAAAGCGATGGGTTGTCACCATTGTGTCCCAGCAAAGCTGCTTGAGGAGGGAAGCTGTTAACTAGATTAGCAGTTAGACCGGTGTTGGTTTAAACTTGGTTGTTGGAAGGTTTGGATTTGAACTTGAGAAAAAAACAGTTATGGATTGCAGATGAATATTTGACTCTTCCTTGCATAGTCAGTGTTAATTCGTGAGACTCGAACAGCTCTAATGCTTGCTAGAAAGATCTTCCTTTCCTTCTCTCCCAACTTTAGGATCCTCTCTGCATTCACCTGGCAAGGATTACCCAGAGAAACCTGGACCTTCTATTAAACAGCAGCTCTTCAAATGTTTGGCTCCTTGCTCTCACAGCCTCCGGTCCCTCAGAGTATCTACCCACCACGCAGCAGCTCTTCACCCTAGGACTGGCGTCAGCTCACCAAAGGCCACCTCTTTCTGAGAGATAGTCCTAAAGAGGTCATCTCCAACGGCGAGGCTTCAAGGAAGGCTCATGTCAAGCTGCTTCTTGTCTCTAGGAACTGAATCAGTGGGACTCCCTGACCTCTCCAAGGTCACCCTCTGCTCTCCTGGGATGATATCAGAGCACAGGCTCATTTTCTCTATGTTACTCCAGTGCATCATAGAGAAAAGTGCCGTCCATTTTCACAGGATTCTTCTGAGGATTGGACCACTGTTATCATTGGGGAGGGGGGGCTAGTGGGACAGGATGGAGGAAAACTTGGAGCAAAAACTGAAATGTCAATGTGGAGATAACATGCCGGCTTGACCTTCCTACCATCCCTCAAAGGAACCGATAACACATACTCCCAACTCCGTGTTCAACCAGACTTGTTTTCCATTGGAGGTGGGGCATGTTTTTGTTCTCCTTTAAAGGAGGTCACACAAACTGTCAAGATAACCTGGAGATTAGCATGATAGACCCTTTATGTTTCCTAACACCCCTAGTGAAGAAGTGACCTCACGTGAAAGGCCAGTGATCCAGAGCCACCTCCCTACAGGGTCAGATACAGAACACCCAGCAGGATCTGGCCACCAGGCCTTCAGGCACAGCGACAAACATGGTCCATGCTATTAAGTGTTGGGAAAGGAGTCAATGTGTGTGCTCTGGCAAGCTCCGGGTTCTGCCAGTAGGGAGGGACAGAAGGAAGGCACAAGAGCTGGGGCTCAAGCCTGGAAGACCCAGCACCTGCCAGGGTTGGCCCATTGCATGTGATTGCACCCAGTCCCTCGGTCTAGCTTGGTTCATATTTTATACTTTTTTTAACTATGCTCATGGCAGCACTGTTCCAATATAGGCTTATACAAGGGGCAAAGCAGAAGTAAAGACAAACAGTGCTCAAGAAACCGGCATACACCCATTTCTTCCCTCTGTCTCGCAGATTTCAATAGCCACCCTGGTACCCAGTGCTTATACCCTATTCCCTACCCTGTACCCTACACCAAGTGACTGGCCTGGGCTCTGCCTGTGGCTGCCTTTCCTGAGCCATGATCTAAAGCTCATGGTGAGCTCATGAGGGGGGCTGAGGTATCCCATGACATCCTACCCTACTCCTGCCTCCTCCCCCAGCCCCATCTCTCCTTTAGAACGGCCTGAATTTCAGTTGAATGTAATGAAAGAAAGTTGGCCCCAGAGGTGTCGTCTCTAAGTGTCTCTGCACAGAACCACAGAGAATTTTTTTGGGCAGAATTTCCAAGGGACAATTAGCCTTTTGGCGTGTCAGGGACAATTAGACATCTGCACTCCCTAACCATCCCTTGGAAAGAGGGAGGCCATGTGCCCACCAGACTTCTGCTAAAGTGTTGCTTGGGTGGTTGCCCCTTCTTTCTCTGTCCTTGGAGATCAAGCAAGGTGGAGAGAATACAAGACAACTCTTACTTGAGGCAAGTCTGACAAACCAATGTGTTTACAGGGGACTTGGGGCTGGTGGCCATGGAGATAACAGAGACTTCTAAACCCACCAGTACTGCCGGAGGGGGCAGGGATGATTGAGCCGGTGACAAAAAGATACCCTTTCCATTTTGTTCCAAGAAAGTTGTGAGAGCCTGTGTTTAATCAGTCCTCCACCATGAGCTTTAAGTTCCAAGACACTGAGACAAGTCACAAACAGAGTGTCATGTCCTTGCTGGAAATGACAATTCCCATAGCTGGATGTAACAGCCCCTAAGAGGTCTTCTTCCTGGCAGAGATGAGTAGCTGCCATCTGTACAGCACTGGGTGAGCCCCAACAGGGCCAGCCTTGCAGAAGACCTCAGAGGGGAGAACCCTGAGGCCCACCTGGGTATCTTGGCCTACGGCCTGCCACAATGGTCCCTGTCACATGCATGGCCCAGATCTGCTGCTCGCAAACAGCAGAAACTGGGTTTGGAGGAGCAGATTTCCCCCACTAGAGACAGCTCCTTCCTGTTCTGCCCAGACAGTGGGAAAGTGGGGGCGAGAAGGTGTCGTCATCTCTGCACAGGTGGACAGCGTGGGAGCTGCCCATCTCCCTGCAGTGGAGCTCACTGACGAAAATGACAGCTGCGGTTCAGCTAAGGGGCAAATGATTCCAAAATGAGCTACAAGTCAGTTTACACAGAGGAGCAGGGCAAACTCTATTAGGTTGCAATCTCTACTTGGGAAATGTGTTTCTAAAGGGAGTGTGCGTGCCATGGAAACAAAGCCCCAAACCCCAGTTTCAGCTTATTAGCGCTAAATTGGCCACAGCAAATGAGCACTGCAATTGTCAGTGACCTGAGGTTTTATAAGCACACTGGGACTGTTTGCAGAGATTTTACACGCGCCCTGCCGAGCAGCTGAAGGGAGGCAACTCAGCCTAGGACTCCCATTGCCAAAGCTCAGAACAGCCATGAATCCATCCCATCAGGTACCCTCTGCACAGGAATCTCCCTGGGGTGGAGACCTTCCTGAGATCTGTGCCTTGCATTTGGCTTTCTTAAGAGGGGAAGAACAGCAAGTAAAAGCTACAGACAGCGAGATCTGTGGGCAGGAGCCTCCATCTCAAACCACCAAGAGCAAATCTGGACCAACCCTGTTCTGGTGGAAAAGTGCAAGTGGTACTAAAGTCACTAACAGAGAGTTCTGAAGGTTCCACTCTGCGGGGAAGCAGGGAAGAATAGCCTCCTGCTCAGATTCCATCTCCCGTGTATTGTTGCAGTTTTCTCTTGGTAGATCTCACCCTTCATGGAGTTCATTTACAAAGGGCAGAGATGGAGGCATACGACGTTTGCAGCATGGACAGAATTAAAACCTGATCAGTTCCCTGAAGGTCCTAAGCAACAGACTAAAGGAAGAATAAGGTGGGAGCCCACACCGGGAAGAATGATAGAATAATATTATTTCTGGGGAGAACTCAGAAGACATAGGCTCTAAGGAGCAGAGAAGTGTCTGAGGTGGAGAGATGATGGGTACCTGGTACAGGGGCAGGATTGCTAAGGATGCTTGCAGAGGCAGAAGTAATCCAAGGAGCAGAGGGAAGAAGAGGCAGGCGGGGTGAGTTGTGTGTGTGGGGGGGGGGGCTCATATGTGCAGAACCTTGGATCTGGGATCTAGGCTACGCTGATGAGTTTTCCGTTCTTAAAACTCTTCTTCCCAATTCTAAAACATTGCTCTCTAAGTTCTTCTAGCACTCTAACCAGTCATGGCATTCCATGCTAGCCCAACAACACACACACACAAACATGCACTCACATGTGTGCACACATGTTCACACACATGCACACACGTGGACACATGCACACACACGCACTCTCACATACACAGGTTATTCAGGGTTTGCTATGACTCAATTCTGGACTAATTGCTCCTTTTCTTGTCTCTCCTCACCCCTTTTCCCCTTGAAGCACCAGGCACTCTTTGGGGATCATATTAGTGACCCAGAAGTCTAGTTTTTTTCTTTCAAATTCAATTAGCTCAGAACACATTCCCAAAAACATCTACAATGGAGCAAGAACCCTGTTGGATGGTGGTAAAATTACATAAAGCACTAGCTTGCCTCCTGACGCTGCACTTGGAGATGATATAACGAAGGCTCCTGGAGAAGGAAGAATGGGAAGAAATGTATCTCAGGGGTCTAATGATATGACAACTGATGGCCCCAAGGGAAAAACAGATTTCCACTAAGGAGAATGGGATGTTGGGTAAAGCAGCAGGCACCTAGACACATGGAAGGGAGAAACTCTAAGGGAAGAGGGGTGGCTCTTTGCATCCTCCTTGCTGGCTCCCCCACACCAGCTAGTTTTGCATGTCATGATTTTGGAATGCATGTGATGCCATCTCTGGTCTTCAGTGCTCCTTTGTCATGGTGGGAGACAGGGAGCTGTAGGGAGGCATCCACCAATGAGAAGTGAATTGGTTTGTACCAGGAAACTATCTTAACACTGTGGCAAGGGACCTAAGACCATTCATCAGGACAGCTAAGGCATGAATGAGAAAGTTAGAAATTGGAGCTTTTCTTGGGTGGACATACTGCTCTTGGAAGTTACTAGCATTTTCTAGAATGTTCTGGTGCAAAGGTGAGACTCTCATTATGAAGGGATGGAAAATATGGAGAGCATCCATACGTGGGAGTGCCCCACAGGTGCTTTTCACACTTGAAAAACTGCACCTGAGGGAAAATAGCAACAAAACTGGAACTGTAGTATTTGGGCAAGGGAGGGTGACTTCGATGGCCACAGAGCAGATACGCCATTCCTAGAAGAAAAAAATGCTGGATCTTATTTGTGTTCTACTCTTCCTAAGGACAGAAAGAAAATGCTTTACATGTAACCAACATGATTTTGATCAGACAGAAATATTTAAAACAAGGAGGTCTCTAAAAATATGACCAATGATTCTTTGTCTGGTATACATTTATGGATGGGTTTCTCCAGCACTATGTTGAAACCACCCAGGTAACATCTCAAAGAAGAGTTTGAATTCTGGGTAGAAGAGGTCTAGTGGCCTGGAACAATCTGGAACTGATCATCTCACCTCAGGATGAGCGACCCTTGGGGAAGACTTATCTATACTTTTTATTCCACACCTACGTACACTCCCTTCCTTAATTCTCCACCAGCTGATGGGTGTAGAGATCTGCCCTGTGGACTCTGCTTCATCCACCGTTGGCTCAGTTTCACCACCAAACAGATGTTGGGAACCATCCTCTGCTCTCCACTGCCAGTTTCAGCATCCTTTCTCTTAGTGTCAAGAATGTTTCTGTTTGCGTGTATAATTGCCACAAGAGACTACGTTGTGTAAACCGCCTTCAATAAGCTTTCACAGTAAACAAAATTCCATCATGATCATGCGTTGCTGATGGAGTTCTGAGGAGGTCTAAGAGCTTACAAAGAATGCAAGAGAGTGAGGCATGAATTATTGTCCAGGGAGTCACTACATTTAACTAGGAGTTTTAACTAGGGGGCTGATAGTTAAGGCACTGTGAGAAAGAGTTGAAACAATAGCAGATACCTAGGCTGAGAGAATGGGGGATTCTGTGCGCACTTTTCGTTTCGTTTAGCCACCCTTGTTCCCACCCATCTCTCTCCACCTCTTCCGGTTCTGTAGGGAGCTGCTCTCTAACAGCTGTGCACCGGGAGAGGGTCAGCTGTTTACACCTCACAAGCATAGTGTAGCCAAGCATGATCATGCCACACTCAGGGAATCTGAAACAGGACTCTTGCCTGAACCAAGGCTATTTAGGTGCCAAGCACTGCAGGTGATGGAGGGGGCACCATATTCTAAGTATCATCCTGTAGGACCCACTAATTAGACCTGCCACCTTGATAATCAATCAAGTTACAAACCTGCCTGATACTCTGTAGCTCTTTACAAGAAATGTGTGGAGCCTCAAAACTTCGTTGTTACCAGCCAGTAAAAAGCTACTCATTGCTACCTAACTTTTTCCCCCAAGACTACACCAAGCTTTCCAACTTTGATGTTGAACTATGTTAACAATGGCTGGCTTGGAAAGTCCCTGTAGCGTTTGTAAGAAATTAATGTTAGCCCTCCTCTCAACAAAAAACTAGGGGTTTGCAAAACACACCATATGCTTGTCACTTTGCCAATGAATCAAGATGTTTTTGCAGCCTTTTGAGTCTGAATAATTAATGGTAATGTCTAAAGATTACCCCAAGGCTCAGGGAGTGAGGATGGGGTCTCCGCGGTGTCCAACAAGACTCAACCTCAACTCAACCCAATATTTCATTTGATAAATGGCCAGGCTTTGTGACCACCCCTACCACCCCACTCATCACCATTGTTCATTCATCGCCTGTTCCCGTTCCTCCTGTTTCTTACACAACTGGAGTCTCTGTTTTGCTTCAAGCAAATGTTACTGCTTTTTATCCTTCCTCAGATACAGCACTTGCTCCAACTGTCTCCAGCTCCTCCAATGATTATCTTTCTAACTGGTACCCTTGGTATTAGCTGCTTTCCTGCCAGGGGACTAGTTTCTTGCCAAACAATTAATCTAAATCAATGAATCAAGCTGAATAAATCAATAGCCTAACTAATTCTGGTGATTATGGTCAACATGGATTTTTCTAAATATTTTAAAAGAACAGATAATTAAGTTCTTATTCTGTAAATTATATTACACCCATGATCATTTTAAATAAATGCTAGCCATATGAACTCTTAGGTAAAAGGAACCCTTCTTTAATTTTTATAATCTTTTGGGAAAATTAGTTTCTAGAGTTCAGTGTCTATTGTTGATTCAGTTCTTCTCTCTCAGAAATGCCATAATGAAGTGCTTTTCAATCCTCAACAGAATGGTCCATTTTTCTTGTTTGTGTTTGTTTGTAGACATGGTCTCACACTATAACCTAGACTTGCCAGGATATCATGGAACTCCTGGCAACCTCCACATTCTGGATTCTGGCATTACAGGTGTTCCCCACCACATCCAACTTATCTTTGATTGTTGATTTATCCTTAACTTAATAAAACATTTAACTTAGGCATAGTGGTGCAGGCTGACAGCTGCTCCAGAAGGAAGAGCACCTGAACACAGAAGTGCTTATCCAACCTGGGCAACACAGGAGTAATCCTGCTTCAAAACAAAACAAAGAATAGACTTCAAATAATATTAAATCTTTTCCCATATGTAAGACTAACCCTCCCCATCCCCACCAGTTCCAGTGACCCTTCTCCATTGTGACATGTTAACTGATGGCCAGAACCATTTGGTTTATATAGAGGATGCTATAGAGGGGTTCATTACAGCAAGTACTCCCTAACCCACCAGGACTTTATAGGATAAAGCCCCTTATTTTGTTATTTCACTAAATTCCCCAAGAAGCCTTTGTTTCTACGTAAAGCTGAAATTGGGCTTGACAATGTTTTTAGTGATTGCTCTCATCCTTACTTAGGCAGCAGAAGAGTTAAATTTGGAACTGGAAGTTCTGGAGCCTGTGGCTGGAGCTGGCAAAATCAGGCTACACCGCAGCACATATTTGTTCCCATAGCCCTGGAGACTGGGGAATATAGACCAAAGGTCTGCTCATGGGGTCACATAGGCACTCTTCTGTCTGGGATAGAGAGTTCTCTGGACGCCATACTACAATGACCGTTCTCATCCTAAGACCTACTAACCTCCCCAAGGCTCCAACATGTCACACTGTGGGTGGGAGGAGTGGGCTTCAGCCTTTCAGGGAACACAGAATTTGGTCTGTGTTCATCCTGTATATTTGTGACCTGAACCCATTGTTAGGCTAAGTGTTTTATTAAATGCAGAAAGTCTTAGCTGGTCAGACACAGTGTTGCCAGCACGGGCTAGTAAGTCTGAGACAGTAGGTGAGTACGATAGGCACTCCTTCGTGCACAAGTATATGGGAATCTAGAGGTAGGGCCAGAGCCCTCAGCCTGTCGGGTGATGGTTGGTAGGTCATCCCTTGGCATCTCAAAGCCTGCACTGGCTCACTGGAGAAATAAGAAAATGAGTTAATGACCTCTAGGATCATGAGTCTAGGATTCTGGTAACATCAGTAAAAAAAAATCATATTCAGTACTTATACTATAATAAAAATTTATTTAAGTATGTGATCATATATATATATTCATAGATAGATAGATAGATAGATAGATAGATAGATAGATTAGATTAAAATTCTTGTCACTTCCCTATAATGTGAAAATGCACACCTTCTGGCTGGCCTACTCCATTATATAGAACCATCTAACCCCCAGTGAAAGATGTACAGGATCTTTGTCATGGAAGAAATAATGTCCTCAGGCAATACATAGAGGACTTTTCTTTTACGGATCTACCTTATTTCAAAGAGGGCAAATGGCTTAACTGGTTTACTGAACAAATAAGTGACATTTCAAAGAGAAAGGATTTGATTAGTTTAAGCCTAACATGTACCAAAATATAGTACAACATCCTCGACAAAAAGAACTTGTAGGTTCTGTGTGTGTGTGTGTGTGTGTGTGTGTGTGTGTGTGTGTGTGTGTGTTTGTGGGGGGTGGATATATGTATGTGCTTGAATGCATATACAGATCTGAGCATGCATGTTGAGACCAGGGTTTGATGTCAGCTGAATTCAAATGTCATTATTCACTCTATCTTTTGAGACAAAGTTTCTCAGTGAACCAAAGTTCACCAGTTCACATGTCTGGCTGGACAGCAAGATCCAGAGGTCAGCTTGTCTCTCCTCCCCCACCCCAATTCCCACTCCCAGGACTAGGGTTCAAGACTCAAGTGATGATCTCAGGCTTTTATATAGTGCTTAGGGACCTAACCTCCGGTCCTCATGAATGTACAGAAGGCACTTTACAAACTGAAACATCTCTCCAGTGCCAAAAAGACCTTCTAAAGATAACCAGGAATTATACTGTGACTAATACAAATGTATTTTATGTTTGCTCAGGTAGAATACCAGCTGCTTTAAAGTTTACCAATCCCAACTTAGGTGGCTCAACACTTGGAATTTTTCACCATTGCTCCTCTTGACTTTCATGATACCTTTGCTTAGAAAGAGCTCATGCCTCGTGTTTGAGTTGTTGCTGGTGTGATCCTGTAAATCAAGAGTAGTGGATGGTGGGGATGATGATGGGAGAAAGGGAAAATAGAAAGCAAACAAGGAGAGAAGGTGAATAGAAGGGAAGAGTTATATGGAACACCAGAGAAGCACCTGGTGACCTAGTCCTCCCTCCAATATCACCCGAATAGGTGCAGGCAGTATATCCCCTGAACCAACTGTTCAAATAAAAGTAGGAAAAGAAACTGTTCTTTCCATTTTTATAATTTTGAGTCATAACCAGGAAAATAATCTTTAATTATTCTGGAAGTTATTAAAATGCCATAGCATTTTACTTTACATAGCAGTGTGTTCATTGCCTTTTATGAAGTTGAATAATTGGGAGAGAAGTCTACAAAAGTTAAGGCTCATCTTCTGGTCATCGACTACCTAGTATTTTGTATACTTGATACAGAAATTAGGAACTAGCTTTGCCTACCTGTATCTGTAATCACAGATACACACACAAATCCCTATGAGGTCATTAAGGAATGTGTCAACTAAAGTACCAAGGAGAATGTGAGGTTTGGAATAGTCATAGGGGTGATAGGTTTTTGAACATTGTAACAAAATCCATTTCTTATGAAGCTTTGTTTAAAAATAATAATAAGAGTTCAACTCTGCTGAAAGCAACCAACTACCATATACATGTATAAACTAAAGGCTAAGGGAGCCTAACCATAATTCTGCTTATCACATTAAATTATAACATTTTTAATGTCATAGCTTCACTGATGGCTTCCTGTAGGACTTAAAGAGTCTGGTTCTCTTTCTTATGTCATCCCTAAAATGGGGCTTAAAGAAATGCCAGCTCATTTGCAATTGGGATTAATGAGACCATTCCACCCCCATTTAAACGAATCTTCTGGACTATGGAAGTCTAGTGTCAACAACAGGATTTCTCCAAAGTAGAGCTCATGGTTAGTTAATATTTTACATGTTGAAAATGAAGATTCATTGGGCTTCAACTAACACCCAGTGAATCAGATCTTCTGCAATAGAAGCACAGATGTATATGAGTGTATGTATGAAAGCTTGTGGTGTGTGTGTGTGTGTGTGTGTGTGTGTGAGAGAGAGAGAGAGAGAGAGAGAGAGAGAGACTGTGTGTATGCATGCATGCACACCTATGGGCTAGCATTTTTTAATCTCACTAGATTATTTTTGTGCCTGCAAAGGCTGCAGACCTTACAGGAGGTGCTCTGGAGGGTAACGAGGCAGCTGTTTCCCATTATTTAATCTGGCTCTTATGCTGATGTCATTCTCCCCAAATCTCCTTAGAAAGGTAATTCCAAAGACTACTTGGCTCCTCTCACAAGGTAACTTTGCAGAAAGAGCCAGGAGTCAGGAGAAGCTCTGAGGATCTTGGAGACCGAGAAAGAACATCCTGAAGCATGACTGGATTTATATTAACCTCACGTTCCCCTTCTTTGTTCCATGTCAGTGATTTAAGAGTTGTAAGAGGCACACATGACTACTAATTCCAGACAGCAAAATGTGTTTATTTTTTCAAATAATAATTAAACAAACAACCCTACGCCCACACAGTCTTGTTTTCTATCTCCCGTGAACTGATGTATGGTGTAGGCCATTTTCTAGCAACTCAAAATTGGTCAGAATCCTGGCCCAGGATTCTATGTACTTAAAACAAAGGAAGCCTATGTAAGACTACCCTGTGCCCCAGACCTTGAGCAGTTTATCTTGGTGAAGGAAAACTGTGTCTTTAATTTTTTTAGAGTGCAAACTATATGCTAGGAAAGAAGAGACAATCATTAGTGTCCTGGCCAGAATAAGACACAGCTGGTCTGATGCGGAGCCTATAGAGATGTGTCAAGACCCTTTCTATCTGCCCCCACCCCATCTGTTCTCTTCCAAACCCCAGTCTATCAGCGCATGTCAGAACATGTCTGATAGGCATGCTGATTGATCGATCGGTCTTAGTTGTATTCTTTGACTTTTCCTACTGAGATGTCTTGAAATCAGTTTAGAAAGGCTAGTGTGATAAGCATTTCCCCATAAAGAGAATCAAAGCATTCTCAGACATCTTTTGGAAACAAATGTAGAAGCGAACTTAAGAACACTCATGAAGACGCCACACTCATTGCCTGTCTCCATGCCCAGTCAAGAAAGCAGACTCTAGACTTCTGCTCAAAAAGTCACCAAGGACAGGGTCTGAGACACCTTGGAGACTTTCTCAAGTTTGTGTCTTCTTAGCGTCTTTTGGCTGAGGAAGCCTCGGTGATAGTAACTACTAGTTCCTAGTTCCTTCTCTGCCAGGCTATTGTCTTTCTGCCTAAAGAAAACTTTGGCAAAGGCTGGCACAGTTGGAAAGGTTGAGTAAAATGTAGACTATTAGAATACCGTTTATCCTACTAACCGGTCCAGTAGTTCTTTTTTCAAGCCTGAGAAAGAATAAGACTTCCTTCTCGGGGGAAGATGTGAGCAAAGTTAATTTTGGAAAAATCATGGCTGAAAGAATAAGGTGAGGAACATCTCTGACAGCTTTTGGAGGCTCAAGGAGGAAACACCCAGAGATTCTGGTCTCTTGAGTCACGGAGTCATCAAGTCGCCCCCAAAGGATGGAACAGTAGACAGTCCCAACACAGTCAGGTTCATCTGCGCCTTTGAAATAGGATGAAGGTCATAATAGAATACAAAGTACCTTCAAGTGCCTACTGGAATCCAAGATATGTCCTCTGTGGGGGAACATAACAAAGTCTCAGATCTCAAATTATTGCCACAAGCAACTTTAATGCATATTATTTGGTACATAATTGAAATTATCCAGGCATTCAATGAAATAAAATCACATAAACAAAAACTAGCAAGCATAACAGATGACAGGAAAATAGAAATTCTGGTGTCATTATTAGACAAATACTCTTCATGAACTATTAAGTACATTATCTTGTTCCCAATATTTAGAGATGTTCCCAAATATATTTCTTCTTTTGATTTCTAAGTAATATCTGTGGTGGCCAGAGGACAGACATTAAATGACTTGAACTGTTTTCCTGTATTGACTGGCCTTGGTCCACAGTTCATGTACACTTAAGGTGTGTGTGTGTCCTGCTCATGAGTAGAATATTGCCTGGTTATCAATACTATCAAGTTGGCTGGCAGTGGTGTTCAAGTATCTTACATTTTTACTGCTTGCATATACATTTGCTTTTAACAACTGTTCAGAGGGATGTAGCAGTCCCTGGCTGCAACTGAGGTTGTCTACCTCTTGAAGTTCAATCAGTTTTTGCATCATGAACTTTCAAGCTTTGTTTCTAGAGTCATAAATATTTAGAGTTGCTACATCCTCTTGCTAAGCTGACCTCTGGCTACCACGAATGACCTTCTGATTCCCTAGCAGTCTTACTGGCTCCTGACCCATTGATCGATAGCAGGAAACAGAGACTTCGGGCGGCAGTTAAGAGGAGCTGGATTCTGCCAACAATTTCAATGTGGTTGGAGGCAGATTCCTTCACAGAGTTTTCAGATGAGAACTCACCTCAGTTTAACCCTGATTTCATTCTCTGAGATCCAAGGAGAACTAATCTGTATTGGACACAAATGTCTGACCTACAGAGCTGGGACTGTTGAGAATAGTCTGTGCCACATGCTAAGTTATTCTGTAGTGTGGAAAACAGTGGTTTGGTTTGGTTTTTCTTTCTTTCAGACTATATAACATGCCCTGGAAGATTCTATCTACAAATAGTTTTTAACTCCATTTTGAGAATGGGGAATGACTCCACACCTGGGTGGACTCCTGGGTAGAATAGGGAAATGCCACCCTGTAAAGGGCCACCGAAGACCTCAGTGTTCACCATAAGTAAGTAAGTAAGTAAGTAAGTAAGTAAGTAAGTAAATAGATAAATAATTAAATAAATGGGAAAGAAGAATGACAATAAAACCCGATGTGAACACAGCTGGTGGAAAATTAAGTAGAAAGCGGACAGAAGCTACAACTGGGTGTGTCCCTGTGATAGGGCATTTGCCTCTCATTGTGAAGAAACTGGTCCTCTCTCCAATGCTGAGGGAGGAGGGACAGAAACAGAATGAGGAGATTAGAGATGATGCAAAGGATGAGGCTAAGGCCTGGGTGAGGTGCTATCAACACAAGCCTACAGCTACCATCCAAGGTAGTTAGAAAATCCATAGGAAATGCATGGAGTTTTCAAAGGATTCCAAAACTGCTCAAAATCACTCTAGGAATAAAAAAATCCTTCATAACTCTAATTATAGTAATGTGAAACAGCAACTTCCTATGAATTAAACTCTAGCCGTAGACAGTTTCACTAATGATACCACAAAGCAAGAAGGAAGAACTCATAGAAATTCTACCAAAATTCAAAGTAGGAAGGACAAGTGTCTACTTGTTTTTTTGAGACCAATACTATCTGAAACCAAGACTTGACAAAAACAATATAACAAACGATATTGGATGCAATTTCTCCCCAGATTCATCTGTGGGTCTACCACTGTGGCTGTTAAAAATCCCAGGATTGTTTTTTATTGTAAGGAAATAGATTCTGAGGGGCTGGGAGGGGAGGCAGTGAAGTCAAAGCACCTGCCTCGGAGATAACAGGATTCGGTCCTGCATGCACACATTTGAACACACATGTGCATGCATGCACATGTGTATAAATAAGCACAAGCATGAAAGAAGTAAGGAAGGAAGGAAAGAAAGAAAGAAAGAAAGAAAGAAAGAAAGAAAGAAAGAAAGAAAGAAAGAAAGAAAGAAAGAAAGAAAGAGTGTAGTTTCTGAGATTCATATGGGAAAACGAAAGTCTTTCATAAACACAGATATAGAAGCTCTTAGTAATACTTTAGCAAAGTAAATCCAACAATATATTAAAAGGGCTAATACAACACGACCAAGCAGGCTTTGTTCCAAGAGTTTGCAAGGCCCTGAACTCAATTGTTTCTGCAGCACTGCAGTTACTCTTTCTCCACTAACTTCTTCTGCATTTGTCTTCAGTCCCTTGTCCAGAGCCCAATAATAAATGTCATTATTATTTTGAATGTTCCATTTAGTTCCACTAATTTCCTTGTCTGCCTCAATCCCAATGCTGCACTGATTTCATTGCTATAAATTTCGATTTAGATAGTATCCCATGCCCAACTCTTTAAAAGTTGATCAATAGCATTCAAATCAATATAAATCTTCATATTCCTAGTCTAATAAACACCTGTGTGTCTCAACATGTGTACATAGAGTTCTTATCATATATTATTTTCAAAAACTCATAAAACTAGACTGGGAAAGAATACCCTCAAGATGCCGAAGGATTTCTACTACAGAAAAACCTGACAACTTATTTTTTATTTAACATTGTCCTGGAGGTCCTGGCTGGTACAATGAACAAGAAAATAAAGTAGAAACCACTATCGATGTGCCATGTACTTATCTATGTAGATAATCCTATGAAGTTCTCAAGGAACAGGACCCAAGTGAACTGTATGCAAGATCAACATACAAAATTGAATCATGTTTTTATATACTAGCAATTAAAAGGCAGAAATTGAAATGTAAATATGAATGGTGGACTAAAGATGGAAGGGTGCCTCCAACCAAGCCTGGCAATGTGGAGTCAGTCCCTGGAACCCACAGGAAGGAACTAATCTTGCAAACTGTCCTTTGGCCTTCACATGCATGCTGTGGTACACATGTGTGCGTGCATGCGCCCCCCCCCCCACACACACACATACAACCAACAACAACAACTCCAACAACAGCAACAAGAATAAATAAAATGGGTTTATGATATTTTAAGTAAATATGAATCATATTTCCAATGCTATCAGAAAACATAAAGGATAAATCTAAAAGGTGTATAGGACTATGTCTCAAAAACCATGAAATATTAGTGCGAAAATCAATAGAACCATGAGCTGGGGGTGTGGCTTAATGGTAGAGTGCTTGTCTAGAATTTACTAGGAAATAATTTGAAAGGGCCCCTCTAAATGGAAAATTAAATTGTATTCATGGGTAAGAAGACGCAGAATTGATATAACGCCCTACCTTTCCCAGTCCATAGATTCATCACTATCACTATTAAAATCCTAGAACTTTTTGTTGTAAAGTAGTAGATTCTAAAATTCATATGGAAGAACAAAGGACTGAAATAAACAAGATGACTTGAGAAGAATTACTTTGGGGTAAATTTGCACAGAGAAAGTGCCATTGGCGATGCGGGTCACTGACTTTCTTTGTCGGTGTTTTCTACTGAGTTATAAGGAAGCAACTAAGTTTATTTCAGTTGCTTTTTGTTTTGTTTTGTTTTTGTTTTTCTGTTTTTTGTTTTTGTTTTTGTTTTGAGACAGAGTCTGCAAAGGAAGCTATGGCTGACCTGGAACTCACTAGATAGAATACACTGGCCTTGGACTCACAGAGATCCTCCTGCCTCTGCCTCTCCAGGGCTAGCAGTACAGGTATGTGCCATCACACACCAAGTGCCAAGAAGATACTGTCCTTCCCTATCATAGCCATGAAGTGATCATTTGCAAAGAGGGTGATGCACGTTACATGAGTGGATAAATATAGCAAACCTAATGAGCGTGTACATTTTAAACAAATCCAGGTTGTTCTAGGCTAGTTACATCTACCTAAAGCTTTTTGAAAGGTGTGGTTTATCTGCTTCCTATTCCTCTCCCACACTGCACATGCTCCCGTTGAGGCTGTCCTCCTGCCTGCAGTCCTGTGGTTCACTCTTTTCTGTCATCCTGCTGATTGTCTTTCCCCCTCTCTCCCAGCATCCCCTTTGTCTTGGGTTGCATGTCTTCCTGTTTCTTAAACTACTTCCCAAGTCAGATGGGACAGATTATCCCGGAATCTTCCCAGAAAAGGGGCAGGTGACATAAACGGTGATCAGGAATCTTCCCAGAAAAGGGGCAGGTGACATAAACGGTGATCAGGAATCTTCCCAGAAAAGGGGCAGGTGACATAAACGGTGATCAGGAATCTTCCCAGAAAAGGGGCAGGTGACATAAACGGTGATCAGAAGATGACTGATGAGAGAATGAGGCTTACTTGTCCAAAACTATCATCCTGTAAGTTGAATTCTGAGGGGAAAAAAATAGGAACCGACAGGCAATCGACTCCATCCATCAGCAATGGTTCTCATTGCTCTTCAGCCATCCCAGGAGAAAGGCTGAAGCTTTGAGAGCAACACAACAATGAACAAACAAAAACCTATCCTTGTTGGTACTGCCTGCAGCTATGATCCCAAAGCTTGGATCCTAGACCTTGATTGGTGGAAGGGTATGTGATGTTTTTCTGGACCAAATGCTTAAAAGGCACATGGTGTTTGGAAAGAGTATACACATATAACCCAACAAACAGTGGATGGCTCTCTTGCATTGGTTCGCCTTGCAACTCTTGGCTGGTCTTCGTTAGGCTTCGCTGATGCTGGTCTTCACCAACAATGTTCTTGCATTGGTTTGTCTTGCTTTCTCTACTGATCTTTCCTTGAGACTTTACAGAAAAAAACACACTAAAGAACCTCTGGTGGTGTTCCTGATGCCTCTTGCTGCTTCTGGGGGCTCATATCAATTGGTGGAGCCTCAGGGTTTCTTCCAGATTGAGTCGCTGCTACTGATTTGTGTTTGGTGTTTGCCAAGTGGATTGGAATGCAGCTGTTAACTCATGTTTGGTGTTTTGCTAGTAAACTGGACTACTGACAATGGAGACTGAAATGACCCCAAAGAACTATTTCTAACCTCAACCCGTTTCCTATTAACCTTTCGTTTCCCCTACCTCTGATAAGTGATAGGCTAAAAGGGGGGCATTAAAGAACCATAATTCAAGTAGGTTTTAAAAAATCTAAGCCTAGTTATTTTGAAACTCCCAGGATCAAATTTATCTTTCATTGTCTAGTCTAAAGTATACTTTTCTGTATTTCTATCAGTTTGTCTTATTTATGCTTGCTTACTTACTGCATACATTGACACTCAATGGACTTTTAATAAAATGTGGATATTTTCATAATATCATGTAATTTATTTTGAGTTTCTGGGTTGCATGGTAGGTACCCTACATCAGCATGAGCACACTCCACCCAGTACCAGCTTCACTCTATGTGTATCTGTTGTTTCTTCAGTTATAGCATTTCTTCCTTCCTCTGTTGCCCCAGTCATGTGTCCAGGACCAAGCCATGCTGGACATGACAGTACCAGGTATGTGTTTCCTACAAAGAACTTACAAAAACCTCTCTTACTGGAACTGTTTTACACAATTGGCACTCATCACACACCGATAGTTGAATCATCCTTGGATAATGCTATCAAGTCAATATTTCTGTTTCTCTGAAAATAACTATGAAAAAGATAGTGATATTCTAAAAAAAGAAAAGAAACTGCTCTTAGCCAGCCTTCATAAACATTTCTGTTTGCTTGAACTTGCATTGTTTTTAACTGTGGATGTCCCAGCTGAAGCGACCTGAGAGCCGAGGCATGCGTGCTGGCAGTGGATGCTCAGGCCAGACCTGGTTAGACTGGAGTTAAAGAAGGGCCTGAACTTTGAGGGACCTCAGGCTGTCTAGACTTTTCATAACCTTAACCTTCAGTTCTCAGGAAAATATTTGGCTTTTAATATTTCACAATAACTTATTTCATGTCTTTATTCCCCACCCACTTAATATGGCCAGACTTAAAGAGATCAAGCGTGTTCCTTCATAGCCATCCATGCAAAACCCAGAGGACAGCCCTCATGCAACTGGACAGCCAGGGAGCTTAGTAAATCTTCCAGAGACAACAAAATCCATTTTGTAACTTCCTACATACAGCTTAAGAAGCGCTCACAACAAGCATTCACCAGTCCACAGACTGTGTGTCTGCAGCAGACATGGAAAACTTCAACATTCAATCCAATTCTATAAGTGATCATGGCAGCTTCACAGAGGCTGCTCCTCCAGCTCACCCTCGAGATGGAATTGGGATTCTCATATGTGATCCACCAAACACATTCTCCTTTGCTTTCTTATCACAACCGTGGATGAACTTCCAACTTCTAACCTGGCTCCCCCTGCCCCACCTCCAGCACCTGTCTTGCCATAAGAAAGAATCAGCCAAGAACAAACTCATCCAGAGGCACTGTGCAGGGAAGGCAGCAGCCAAGACATAAAGTCTTCCCTCCTGAGGCGACCAGCTCCGCAGATGTCCCGGGCTTCAGAACCCCGCAGTACCAGTCAAGGGTTTGGCTCTGCCGTGGAGCTTCCTCCACGCTCTTGGCAATGGACCCTTTTTGCTGTTATTCCTACCATTCTCTTCTGGTACCTGGCCCAGAGTTTTCTTGTCTTTCATCCAAAGATAAAGTGCAAGTACCGACAAGGCCAGACTGACAGAGAGAAGGAGAGATGGAGCTTAGAAACAGCCTTTACTTGGCTTCTCCATCATAGCTCATTTGACTAGGTAACTAGGTGCATGTGGATTCCTTGGGACCCAGGCTGAAAAGAATTATGTGAAGCTTAATTCTATTATTCTTTTCCATTTCATCTTTGATCTTCTTTCACACCATTCCAGGTCTCCCTACTCTCGTGATTGGCCCCAAAGTTCCTGTCTCCCCTAAAAAGCAGCATAATTGAAGGTAGTGTTACTAGAATCTCCTTCTAAGCCATTCACAAGAGGCATGAAGAGGATTTTTATTTGAAATGAAAAGAAGCAGTTGTGTGAGTCTGTGTGCTGGGGACAGGAATTCTGTCTCTGTTTCTGATGCTTGTGTTCCCATCAAGGCATTAGACTGCCAGAGCTCTCTTGTCAGCTCTACTGAGTCCAAATGTTAGAGAGACATTGCAATGTGCCTTTGAGGAGACAAAGACAGAAGACAAAATGATAAAGAACACTATTGTGGTTTTCAGTCTGTATTCATTTGGTAGGCATCCAGAAGAGGCAGTGAGAGGCTGAAATGTTCACTTTGGTCACTGGAGAGGTCAGTCCAGCCCGGCATCAACCCAGGTTTGGTCCCAGTAAGCATCTCGGCTGCTTTTGAAATGCAAAATGTGTGCACTCTTTACTGAATAACACAGAAGCAAACAACTCCCCAAACACAGCAGAAAGGGAGGTGGCAGGGGCTGGGAGTGTGAGACACTCACTGAAGACAAACCAGAGCACAGTGCCAGCAGCGACAGCAGAGACAGCAGAGACAGCAGCAACAGCAGCGACAGCAGCAACAGCAGCGACAGCAGAGACAGCAGCAACAGCAGAGACAGCTGCCTCCCAAGCCAGGGAAAGTAGAGCACACTTCAGGGATGCACGAGAGCACGATTTCTTATCATCTGAGAACAATCACTTTCCTACCCAAGAAATGAATATAAATGGAGACAGCCACTGCCACCCGTGTGTTCAGCACGCCACTCAGAAAACCAAGCAGAGAGGCGACATGGGGGGGGGGGTGTGCCAGGGCACTTTATAAATGTGCCTGTATCTGCAAAGGGCCTGTGAGGACATAATGGATGCTTCTGAGCCTTCTTTCCTCTTTGCCCAGTAGGTGAGACCCACGAAGTCAGAAACACAAGATAGAATGGACATTTTCTTTCTGTTCTCAAACCACCCGATGAACAGCTGTGTCTTGGGAAAATGAGGTGTTCTCAGATTGGAAAGTGGCACCCCTGACCCCTGAGTAGAATATAGAAGGTAAGTGGTTGACAGACAGGTGGGTGTGAGTATCTGAACCCAAAACACTAGCTTTGAGGGCTCATGGACACTTGAACCAGCTGCTGGGAAGGGTTGCTGCAGTGCCAGCAGACAGTCTGTCTTTCAAAGGGAGAGCCCAGTAAGAGCCATCATTGGTGGAAGGTTTCTGTGGAATGCCTTAATTCTTAAATACACAATGGAACCTAAAATATGTGCTGCCATATTTTGGCACTTACATCTATTGCCTTCTAGAACTTTCCCTTGGAGAATATTATCTCTATTCATTTCTATTGGGGGGGTCTGAGACCCACCCCCCATACACACACACTACCACCATCATTCCCTATGGCAGTGAGAACAGAAGAGCTGAAGGTTGACATTGTGCAAACATTCTCACAGCAGAAAAGAGGCATCCCATTAATTTCTTTCTTACACTAGAGGTTGAACCCAGATCAACTAAGCTCTATCCTCAGCCCTCATTTTAATTCATTCTATTAGTTTTCTTTGAGACAAGATTGTGTCAAATTTGCAATCCTCCTGCATCAGTCTCTTGGGTAACTAGCATACTCTACTGCATCTGCCTACCACCAAATTAAACTTATGACAGTTTTAACACTATACAGAAGAGTATAAAACGTTGATCTAGTTGGGACATTTTAAAGATTATGAGAGCTATCTGTTGCCCTTCCCCAAGGAACTGAGTCATCTTGCCCCTTGACACTAGGCTTGGCCATAGACTGTACACAGAAATGGCATGCCATGAGTCCTGCTGCCAGACTTTGTTGCCAGTGTGACCTGCTAGACTCTCTTCTCTCTGACAGGACACTATGCCCCGCAGAGGTTTCTTAAACTGGAATTCCTAGAATGAAGATGGTGTGGCTCTCCGGATGTTTGTTTTACTTTCTCAGTTTGGTTTGTCACCCTGACAGATTTCCTGCACTCTCTCCTTGTAATATAATCATGCACAGCCCATGAGAATTAAGTTATAGCGTCTTCCCCATGCGCAGGCTAAGGAAACATATATTCACACCTACCTTCCATGTGTCAGGTGACAATTTAACACTAATTTCTCTCCTTCCAGCTCTTTATGGCAAATTCTTCACTACCTGCCTGCCCCTTCTTGATGCCGATACTCTCAGAGGAACCAATCTGTGGAACTACAAGGGTAGAATCCAGCAAAACCGACTCTGCTTTGATATTTTCAGTAACAAGATGTTAACAGAGGAGTCAATGCTATGGGAAGGTCAAGAGGACTCGGATGAGGATGGCCGAGTCTAAGAAACCTGAGATCCTGGGTCTCTCTCAGCCTCTACAGTATGAAGACCCAGTCCTCAGGAGACCTCTGCTGCGGTTGAGATGTTACACTTGGAATTCATCTCTTAACTCTTAGCTGTCTCCAGTCTGAAAGCAGAAGAGACAGTAAACCTCAGCTTCTCAAACTGTGGGGTATCAACCTACATATAGAACTTGTCACTGGACGGGATGGGGTGTGAAAAGCTTGACGAAATGTAAAACATTTCCGAACTCTCAAACACCAAAACTTGATTCAAAATCGAATGAGTGATGTGTGTTCCTGCAGCACTCACCCATGTTGCCCTGTGCAGAGTAGGCAGAACAATGCCTTCTCCCAAGTTTGTCACAGAGTCCACCCTCGAGGATTATAGTCTCCCCTAGATCTCATTTCTCCTATCGACAGAAACAGAGGGGCTATGTGAGTTCTGTGGCTTGGAAACTTACTTGCTGCTGTGTGGCCATTTCTTAACTGAAAGACCAGAGGATCCACTTGCCTGCAGCATTGAAGGAGCCAGCATGCATCATAGCAGCTCCTTGTTCTATAGCATAGTTCAAAACCACCTCAAACTGTCTGTAAAATATCCACACGCCCCCTGAAGTCACATGATTCTAATTGTTTTCCAAGCTTTGGCTTTTCGCAAGAGAATGTCAAATGTTCGTCTTTTAAGAAAGAAAAAAAGAATTTAGTGTTCTGGGGACAATTATTGGTTGCAGACACACCTAAGGGAAAAGAGACGGGGTCTGTTAAACGTGAGACAGCGTCAACGTTTGGAGAGCACTCTAATCTTTAATTTAAAACCTACTTTCCAAATGACTTAACGCTCCAATATGTCTTTCCTCGAATGGTACTCTGCTAGTTGGAATAACGCCACCGAAGAATGCACACAAGCACAGTAAAAAGAGAAGTGGGCAGGTGTTTCCATGGGGACAGCAATTAGACATAACCAGAACCTGTTGACATTGTCATAGGGGGACATAAAACCAACTTTATTCCCAGAGAGGGAGAGAATGTCATAGCATTCACCAGACCTGGCTCTGCTAAGTAGAAGGCCAGCCATGGTTAGGGACCATTTGGCATTATGTAAGAGGCAGTTAGTGCAAGAAGGCTGAGAGAAGAAAATGCATTACTGCTACAACTTTCTTTACAACCATCTTGTTGCCTAGGTTCCAACCGAGCTCCCATGCTTTCCTTTCCACAATATAATGGCTTTATTATTTACGTTACTATCAAGGCCAGACCATGAAACCTGAATAAAATTGAGATGACAGTAAGTAGGTCAGGAATGCCTACAGTTTTGACATGCCCTATCTAAAGCTTTGGAATCTTACTTGGGGGTTACTATTTCTGTGATGAAACCTTGTGATCAAAAGAAACTCGGAAAGGAACAGATTTATTTGCCTCACATATCCCAAACTACAGTTCACTAAGGAAAGCCAAGACAGGAATTCAAACTGGGCAGGAACCTGGAGGCAGGGGCTGATGCAGAGGCCATGGAGGGGAGCTGCTTACTGACTTATTCCCCATGACTTACTCAGACTTCTTTCTTATAGAACACAGGACAACCAGCCCAGTATGATACTACCCACAAGGGTACGACCCTGCTCCATCAATCACTAATTAATATATAATGCATAAAATAGTCTTATATATACATATATTTATACACTTGGATATTATAAGCTTTAGAATTTGAGTTCTGAATCTTGCCAACAATGACTCTCATATGATGGTAAACTATAGGATGTACATAAAGGGGCTCCTTATCCTGGAATGTCCTAGTGCAGATACAAACCCTTTGGCATAGAGTTTGGCCTATAGTAGACCATCTTGTATTTAAACACTGCTATAAGCCCTATAAACACTGCTCTCCTCCTGCCCTTTCCTTGACACATTCCATGTGTTTTTATCTCATACAGCCATTAGTTATCATTGCTCTGATGACAAATTTAATAACAATGCCTGAAATAGAGAGAAGAAAACGTATTGCCTCAGAAGATAAGTCTATGTGTACCTCTCTCCTCCTGTTCTAAGATCTGCACTCTGCAAGATGCCAAGAGTTTATGCTTGAAAGACTTTCAGTTGACCACTGAAAATGCTGCTGAAGTCATTTAGTTTCCAAACCTAAGTTAGTCTATATTTATGGAGGGCTGGTAATCAGATACTGCTAGTGATTATGGTGAGTAAAGACAAGTTGTCTAAGCTCTCCTCCTTTTCTGGTGGAATATCGTATTGGTAAAACACAAGGGTTTTTTTTAAACAAATCCTACTACTGAGCAATATCTGATGAAATAAGACCCCATCTCAGAGTTTCCATAATCTCAGTTCGGGGTCCTCTAGGGAGAGAACTACCAGTTCAGGTTCAAGAAGCTCAGAGATTTCCCTCAGCAAGACTTTTAATTATCAGAGAAGCTAGGAAAAGTAGGACTTTTGCCCAGAGGCATTGTTGTGGTTTGAATGTGTTCTTTCCTGGTCTAGAGTTGTCAGTGTTGACAGTGAGAAGTGAGACCTGGAAGAAGGTGATTGGGCCAGGAAGTCCCCTCTAAAGTTAATGGGATCAAACCCCATGCATAAAAAGGTGGATTGTCAGCTCATCTGTCTGCCTTCTGCCATGTGAGGGCACAGCACAAAGACCCTCACTTGACTTTGCTCTTGGATTTTCAGCCTCCAGAACTGTGAGGAATACCCTTCTGTTACTGACACATTGCCAGCCTCAGGTCTTCTGTCACAGCAGTACAGACTTACAGGCTTCCTGTTCAGAAGTCAGGTCAATACTCACAGATGACTTCGGAGAATGGAACCTGTTCCCTAAGACCTTGCATTCCCCTGTCCTCTACGTGGTCCTACTCCAACTTAACTCAGTTTCAGTATACTTTATTTTATTTGAATGATTCAGACACGTTATTAACACCCTCAATACATTAGCCCTTTAGGATACAAGGTGAGAAGCATTGATCAGGTCTAAACTCTTAGTTCTGTGTGAGACTAAAAGATTGTGACTAGAAATAAAACCCAAGTTTCCCAGGTAGCCAGTGCCCTTTTCTCCCAAGACACACATGTGGTCAAGCACAGATGTTCTGAGAACTGACGTCTCTGTCTCTCTGTCTCTGTTTCTCTGCCTTTGTCTCTCTGCCTCTGTCTCTCTGTCTCTGTCTCTCTCTCTCGCCCTCCCTTCCCCCTCTTCTCTCTCCCTCTCTCTCTCTCTCTCTCTCTCTTTCTCTCTCTCCCTCTGTGTGTGTGTGTGTGTGTGTGTGTGTGTGTGTGTGTGTGTGTGCCCTATGTAACAGAAGAATATCCCATTGAGGTACATTGTCTCTCATTCCTAAACAGTCAATCAGTCAATCATTCAGACAGTCAATTCACAGAACTAGACATTGCTTCCCACCAGGAATGAGATTCAAGAGCTGGGCTGTGACAATTCCCCTGTACATTACTCCCCCAATGCCTACTGTTCTGGGAACTGTGTTGGGTGCTGCAGACACAAAGATGAACCGGATGCCACCCTGTCTTCCAGCTGCTTGTGTGGTGGTGTGAGGAGCAGATCTTCAGCAGAGAGCCTTTGGGAAGTGATAGAGGGTGCTGGAAGAAACAAATGTCTACCTGAGACCATAGGAGAGCAGAAAGCACATTCGGAGGCAGTGATCATGTGAATACCCTCGAATAGCCACCAATGGACCCTGTTCCTTTTTTTCTAAAGACAGAAGTAGCTCAGATTTCAATTGTCCACATTACTCAGAGCCGCAACACAGACTCCATAGAAGGGACTAAGGAAAAAAAGCTAACTCTGTGTTTTAGTACATGTCGTGTGAATATTCACATCCAACACCCAACAGCAGCTTGCCTAATTGTGTTTTCTCAAAGCAAATGCCAACATTGGTTTTATCCCCTGAGCACACACCAGCTGCACAGTAGAAGGAAGCCAGTTCAGCATTAAAAATTGACCGCAAATAGTTAGAGGGCGGACGAGCCACAAGCCACAGGCAGATAACATGGTGGGTTGTAGCATTATTTATAACCAGGGGTCAATTGTCCCAACCTACCCTGCAGCCTGGCTCCCATCCCTGCTGAGGCTGTAGTCCTGTTACAAGCCTTAATAGACCCCCTTTTATGAATGTATTAGTAGGAGCAAAAACAAGGTCATATGGAATCTAGAGGACTTTAATGAGACCTGTGTAAATTTACATCACTCAGAATGCAGTTGTTAGATCATTTTCAAATGAGTAAAACCCAAAATTTGCTTTTTGCTTTGCAATTCATCTTCTCGCCAGCAACTGCCCACTGTAAAGGCTCTCTGAGGCCCATAAAGGGACAGGACTTTAACGTGTTTCATGGAATAACTGAATCGTATTAAACTGTGGTTTGTTTTCATCTTAGAAGCTCTGATGAATAAAACGGAAGATGGAGTCATTTTCATCCACTAAAACAAACCTTTACTGGAGAGGGGAGAAAAGGAGAAAGAAACTAAAATGTCAGTTGCTGACGCGTCCTCATTCACCGGCTGCTCAGTAAATAAACATAACATCTATTAGTTGTCATGGAAACACTTGGCCTGACTCTGAGCCTCAAAGCTCCACAATAAAGAAACCCTGATATTTGAAGCTCGACACAAACAACTCCTTTGGCATTTCTCATGAGCTCACCAGCGAGCATTTTCCTCCATCGCCTTCCTTCCTGGGACATGAATGCATTTGTTTCGGAGAAAAGAGACACGTATCTTAGAAACCCATCAAAAACATTTGAATGCAGTACCTTGGCCATCTCTGCTCTCGCCGCCCCTCCCCCCACCTCTCTCTTAACCTCTCTGCCTGAGAAGAATTTAAATGGCTTGTTTAGTCACTGCACATTGTGCTTCCTGTGCTCTGTGCTGCATGAAAGCGATTGATTGAAGCATTTATAGTAACCGCGTGGGCAGGAGAGACCAGGTTTTCTGCTCGGCATGGAATGCTGTTAGATACATAATAAGCAGCCACAATACAGGCAGTAGATGAGTATAGCGCCATTGTCTCTTCTTCAGGAAAGAATTTTTTGTTAGTATAGACTTGATGTGCATTCCCAACACTCAGTAAGAGAGTGGCGGCTCAGATGTGTGAACGCAGATAAAGGATGCTTAGGCCTCCATCCCCCAAGGTAACTAACTGGTCTCAGAAATGCCGCTCGCTCAAAGAAGTCAGATGATGTTCCTATACAGTGTTGTTTTTTAAAATTTTTTTTTAATTCATGGAATCTCTAGCATGTCACAAAGCAGGGATGCATGAGTTTAAAGGTTTCAGCTGAGCATCACCGAAGTGTCAGGGTCCCCATTGTTAATAATCAACTGGGAACAAGCCCTACCTCACATCTGAAAGCAAGCGTCACTCAAATATTCAGCATTTCTAAAGCCCACAAGAGTTGACAAGCTGGGCATAAATCAGAGTGATTTAAATTCCCGATTTCCTGGCATTGTTCTAAGGTTGCCCCACACACATTCATCCCTAACACCACACTGACCCGGACCAGAGCTGAGGGACTGAGTGGATTGCTGCAGCTACAGCCCCAAGTATCAGACAGGAATAGCCGTGTCTGCCTCCCTCCAGACCTCAGAACAATTCCTTCTGAACACTTTGTGACGTTCCATTAAGTCTCCCGAAATGGGCCGAGGGCAGATTTTATTTATCCCAATATTCTAGTGGTCCTTTTTCATCTTTGCATGTAACTATCTCTGGATTTTTCCAGACCTTATTATTAATTCATTCGTCTCTGGATACTCACAATGCTTTCAACAGCCCCACAATAAAGAACTAATTGAAGAAGGGACACCAAATGACTTCTGAACGGATAGGGGTTGATCTCGGCTTTCTTAAAATGAACTCAGATGCCCTTTGCATCAGAAAGCCAGAGTCACAGGACCTGCTGGGCTTCAGCCATGCTGAACCAGAAATTCCTGGGGAGATGTTCCCCAATAGGGGACCTGGAGAAAACACTCTTAGTGACTCTTAGTGAGAAGAGAGCCCAGGAATCCGCACTGTGTAGCCGCAGAGCCAGGCATGTGTAGAGACCAGTTAACATCCCCGAGCTGACTGAATGTGCCATTTGTTATGTGTGTCTCCAGAGAAAAATAATCATTCACATTGTCATTTTCCTATGTTTTAGAATTTGCATCTCAGTCAGATTTTTCCCTTGCTTGGCAGTGTTCTCCCTTCCAGGAGCTGGTTTGAAGAACAGCCTGCCTTGTCTCTTGAGAGCTATATGGAGGGTGCCAGGATGTCATGATGTCACAACATCATGGCAGGAGCTGGGGACTGGGACTCGGATCCTCCCTCTCCCGCCACAGCCTTGACTTCACCTCCTTCTACACCGGTGAGCTTCCTCAAAGCTGGAGTTTTAGACACAAATTACTTGTTACATAGGCTCAACCTCCTAGGTTCTCTAACGCTGCTGCATCACAGAGGAAGGGAAAGAATTGATGCCTGCTCTGGGACAGTTCAGAAACCCTTTCAGTGGGGCTGGTGAGATAACTCAGCAGTTAAAAGCACTGGCTGCTCTTCTAGAGGTCATGAGTTCAATTCCCAGCAACCACATGGTGGCTCACAACCATCCACAGGGGGATCTGATGCCCTCTTCAGGCAGGTGGATGTATACGCAGCAGAGCACACATACATTAAATAAATAAAATTAGAGAGAGAGAGAGACACCTTCACAGCAGTCACAGAATGTAGAGGTAAGAGGTGACCTGACTGCAGCATATTTTGTTCTAGGGTGCATTTTCACCTTGATCTAACAAAGTTTCCTGTGGTTTAAACTGTGCCAGGTGAGGGCTGGTGAAATGGCTCGGCATGTAAAAGTGCTTGCTGCCAAGGGAAGCCCAGTGACCTACGTTTGATGCTTGGAACCCCCAGACGTAGGAGAGAACCCACTCCTGATAGTTGTCTCCTGGTTTCAGCAAGTATGCCATGCCACGCATGCACCCACATTTCTGTGTGAAATCATAATAAATAAAATTTAAATATGGACAACGAGAGTGACGTAAGCATGAATAAACGACAATGATGTACACATATGAAAATATCATAACAAAATCACTGTTCTGAACATTGACTCGGTAAAATCAGTTAGATAAAAGTATGACAGAGTCTTCACCACGGATGCCTCCACATCCCTTTATGAGGCACAGAATGAGCAGTCTGGTTCTGCAGAGACCTCAGGGTGAGAAAGGCAAGAAAGGGAGGCAGCTTTCGGGGAGCAAGGACAGGCTGTCAGGGGGCTGACACGGCTGCATGTTTTCCCTCCTGCACATTTCCCTCAAATGTAGTGTGTGTCCTTGTGTTGTTGCTCTTTTGAGACGCTGTGGTAAAGGGGAGGGGGGTGATTCAAACAGCCTAAGATGCTATTTTACTCTATATACTCCATCCTTATACATTTTGTATAGAGTAGAAGCAGTAGGAGAAGTGGACTGTGGTGCTGGAATGTGAGGGACATCACAGTGGGACCAGCCAGGGAGTCTGTTGTAACACACCACCCTCCTGACTCATCTTTCATCTGGGCCCACTTTGGGACCTACCAAGGAAGCCACCTTGGTTGCCTCTATCATGCAGTCCTCCAGGGATTGGCTATAAATTCTCTGGGGCCATCTAGGTGTGCAAACACTCCTGTCACCTCTCCATGCGAGAAAAGAGTTTCTTTTCTCTAGAAGTTTCCCTAGCAAATTAAGGAAAAGCAGACTCAATTTCCATCAAAGCATGAAAGCTTGAGAAACCTTTAAGTCCTGGTACCCTCAGCTAACCTTACCTCTTCTGAGTGCAGCTTGCTTGGCACCGGCCTGGAACCAATCTAGAACCTCGTCATACACTCCTGTCTGAATTGGTTGCCTAACACATACTCCATCTCTCAGCAAGGCCTGGCTGGAACGTCAGCCTTCCCTAACATCCTCCCAGAACCCTTCCTGGAGAGGTATGCGAATTCAGAGGGACTTTGGAGACAGGAGGTCTGACTTAAGTTTTTTTCAGTTGTCACTGACAGGCTTAGGTGACCTTGCACAAGCTAGTTGCTGTCCCTGAGCCTCAATGTCTTTTTACTGAATGGAGGTGACCATGTCAATTTCAAGAACTGTAACAAGATAAAAAGACACGAAACACATAGAACAGCCTCTTCTCCGAGTCAGAGGAAGACAAAAGTCTCTCTACCTCTCCCAGCTCCACTCCAGCCAGCCATGTTTCTGGCCCCTAAGCACGGATGGATTTGTTTCCTGACTCTGTATGGAGTGGCCTGACCCAGTCACCAAGTTTAGCATGAAGAAAGTGCTCGGATGGCTGGAAGAAAACCCAGTAGTTAGGACAGCTGAGGAAGAGGCAGTAAGTCAAAATGAGATGAAATGGCTCAAAGTAGAGATTGGAAGAAAAAAAAAAACACCAGACTATTAATGCGGAGTCTGAAGCTCTTGACACAAGTAGAACTGGAGAATAGAGGTGCAATCATGACAGGGAAGGAAGAAGCCTAGAGACCTGAACATACCTCGTCATGTCCTGGCTCTCTCTCTCTCTCTCTCTCTCTCTCTCACACACACACACACACACACACACACACACACACACACACCTTATAAAACAGGGTTGGGAATACCTTCTAATGAAATGAAAAACAACTATAAAGTCTAGACGGTAACAGGATGGACCATTTGTTCAGTAACACTTTGATCATCACTATGGCCATGAAGTCACTTCTATGGCCTTTTTGGTTTGGTTTTATTTCATTTTTAGATAGGGAGCCAGAGTGAGCTACAGGCTGAGTGCAGGCTGGCGTTCCTAGGGAAGTCTTCCTTCTCAGCATGGTAGGCACCTCTAGAGAAGTGGATCTCAAATGGCCATACCAATTCCCAAGTGCATAGGAAGGATTAAAGGGTATTTTTGTTGACAAGATGAGTAGAGGTAGCGTACTATTACACAGAGGGAGTGCTATTGTCAACATTATTTATTACATAATTAAAAATAGCTAGAAGAGAATTTGAATGTGCTCATGACAAAGAAATGATAAATGCTTAAGATGCTGAATAACCTAAATATCCTAAATTGATTATTACACAACGTAAAACCATACCAAAAAATACCTGGTAGTCAGAAGCATAAGTAATTATCACTGATAACATACAAAAAAACATACAAAATAGTTAAAGAGTAGTATTGATGTTAGAGTATGGGACCAAGAGGGGTGTGTGTGTGTGTGTGTGTGTGTGTGTGTGTGTGTGTGTGTGTGTGCCTGTGTGTGTATCTCTCTCTCTCTCTCTCTCTCTCTCTCTCTCTCTCTCTCTCTCTGTATGTGTGCAATCAGTAAAGGGCAAACACTGCAAGGACTTGTACAGCAAATGTCCCTCTACATATTCAAGTAGAAGACTCTCTCTAAGAGCTACTGAAGGCACGGGCAGTCCCCGAGGTCCTCTCTGGAGTCAGTCAAGGTCAGGAGCACTTCCACAGCAGCACCCTGGTGTGATTTTCCTTTTGCCCTGAAAAAGAAAGGGAAAAGGAACTGCTGGGTGACAGGCTGTGCAGGGGCATCGGTGTGGCCGCTACTGCCCAGTGGTGCATTTTTTACTGCAGTGCATCTCTATTGAACAGACAGACACACCATTCTAGCTTCACTTGCAAACGTCCTTCAGGAAGCAGTAAGATACTGACTACATGAAGCCTCAGCTCTAGGGCAGACACCTAGAGCGGCTGGCACATTGGCCACAATTCCTCAATTTATTCAGATGAACATCTCACAAATCGTTTCTTCAAAAGCATGTTTTTTCCATTTCCAAGACATTATTTCTAAGGAAGCAACTGATTTTGCTGGCTGCCAATGGGGAAATTCAAACATTCTAGGAAAAAAAAAAAAAAAAAAAAACCAAACCAACTTTCGGTACTTCCGTGAGCTGATAACATCTGCCGCACTAAAAGTCCTTTTGGATGACATCAGCAGAACTGTGGAGAAATGCTTATCGATATAGAGTGTAATGTGTCAGCATCGAGGAACCTGTGTGCCTTAGTGAGCCCGTTTACAAATAACTACTGCGTACTACAAAATCGTGCGTAGTGAAAAAGCTACACCGTATGCAAGATAAACCAACAGACTTCCACGTTACAGCACCGTGCTTACTGGTGTGCTTTCAGTGAATACTGGAAAAAAATACACCACGAGTGTCGAGGATTATGTCTTGTCAAAGAAGAATATCTGTAATTATCTAAAAGCCAGAAAATCAAATACTCCAGCCTGTCCCAACTATTTTGTTCTGCATGCAGCTTGATTTTCTTCAAGCACTTCTGGCAAAATACCAATGACGACAGATTAACTACAAAGCTCTGAGAATCTAGTGGTCTTGGATTATGCTCTTCTCTCCATCAAATCGCCACTTTTTAGATGATATAATTTTTAACACAAATTTTATGGTAACTTAATGGAGTTGGTTTTAAGTAAAAAAAATCATATCAATAGGTATAAGCTGCACATGCAGATGTTGTTAGAGACCCACAATACTTTTTAAGAGCATAAAGAGGTTCTGAGACCAAAAGGCACGAGAAATTTTTCCTGATATAAGAAAAAAGCATCTAATTTTCCGTCAGACCTAACTCTATTTTACAGAGAAGCACAAAGGACATTGACAAGTTCTACTGTAAGTGGGCTTCCAGAAGTCCAATGGAGGGTACAGTGGTGGTGCACCTTCTGATTTCTTAGTTTAAAACATGGCCAAATGCCATTGAACTCACACCAGCAGTGGCAGTGCTGGCCATGATGGTAGGCACACCATGCTCTCCTGTCCTTCCTGCACTGGTTTCAGCGCTGTGGTTTATGGATACAGTGTGAGCATCCCATGGTTTCAGCGCTGTGGTTTATGGATACAGTGTGAGCATCCCACACTTCATTCAAGTCTTCTCCTGTGGTTGTGTGCAAGGGTGTGCAGACTAAAATACACACTGGGTTATTTTCTTTTTTAATGATTAAGCTATTGTGGTGTTTTAATTATATATCTAGATAATTTATGTCAAAAACCTCATGACACTTATGAAATGGTCATTAGGTCTGTGAAGCACTGTTTTAGCAGTAAAATGGAGGTTGCAACAATAGCTCTGAGGTTGACTCATAAAGAGGTGGTACATGAAGCCATAGGGAGACTCAGCTTACAAGATGTCTGGCTTGTAATGGCATATGCTTACAAGTGGAGGCAGGATGAATGCCTACTCTGAGGTAGAGGCAAAGTCCACACTGAATGAATGCATCTCATGAACACGTATCCCCTGCTTGTTCTTCAACTCCACACAGAGGCTTCTTTAGCACTCACGGTTCTGTTTGCTCACTGACCAAGCCTTGCATCCTTTCCCTCTCTGGTGCATCTTATCTGCTTTCTTGAATGAAAAAATACTTCAACCCATCTCCAAAACATGCGTTACCAGCTGGGTTTTCCTGAACACAGGATCTCATTCCACTTCCAGCTTAATCCCCCTTACTTCTGCCTAAGACTCCAGGAAACGCTCTTGACATCTAAACTCAGGTGTCAAAAGGATAAGGGTGAAAAAGTAAGTATGGGAAAATGAACTTGAATTTAAGCTTCTGTTATTCTTGGTCTCTCCTAGTCTCTCCTAAAGTCTTTGTTTCCTTCTGCCCATGAATTTTGAAACTCACTCAATTTCATGGGATTTTTTTTTTTGTAAAGTGGCTAATGGTGACACTCTCTTTACCCATGATTAAAATCCAGTTGTTTATTTATAGGGCCATTTATTGCCGAAATCTCTTCTTTAAAAAAAAAAAACCAACAACAACAATAATTGCTTCTTCAGATAGTTCCCTTCTATCTGCCAGGAGTTGTCATTTTGGAATAAGACCATTCAAACTTGCTCAAATCTGGGTGATAACTCAACCAAAATGAGGTCAATGTAAATGACTAGCCACGACGGGGGGAAATCTGTTAAATTAAATCCAGAGTAAGTAGCAACATATCATGTAGTGAGAGTTACACACGTCAAATGAAGGAGTGTTATGAGGATTAATGAGTCTGTTATTAAAAAACGCTTTGGGATTCTTGGATGAATGGCAGTGCTGAAAGTGGGGGCAGGGCTGGCATTTACAGATTGCAGTTACATCAAGGCTTATAACAGACTCTGGGGAAATATAGAGAGAGCAAGATGGAAGAACCTAAGACATGTCTTCCTCACTGACTGTGGTCTTTTTTAAAAAACTACACTCAGCAGTCCAAATACTTCATTCAGCCAGACATGTAGGCTGATGCAAAGTTCTACAAAGTGTAACATAAGTTATTACACGCTGTTGTCGTCTATGAGAAGAACATGAGAGAATTTCTATGAGAGAAATACCCAACCAATTCAGACTGAGTGTAGTCTCCTTCTCCGCTGTGTCTGTATGATAACTTCATGTCAATGGAGAATGTCAAAATGGTCTCTCTCAGATGAAGTACAAATCTAGCCAGAGGCAGTGGCGGAGCTCCAGGTTGGTCCCTACTAGGGTTGGATGTCAGTGTTGCCTGCTGTCTCTAAGTACTCACCGATCTCAGTAGGCATCAAGGTGACAAAATTTCCTTCCCTTTCCCACCTGGCAGCTTGTATATTGAAGAGCTCCCTTTCCTTTGAAAGTGAAGCTCCCACTACCATGTTTGCAGCATCAAATCCCCGTCCCAGCTCTTGACATCAGAGTTAGCAGTTTGCTGACATGGAGTCTTAGTTTGAATACCTCTATTTTGGGTTGGTCTGCTGGGACCTACTGTAGAAGCTCAGCCTAATTCAATGGTCTCCCGTGCATTTTATCTCACAATAGTGAGGACTTACTTGCACCCTGTTATCTTTGGGTGATCCAGAGAAATGGCACCGGCCACATTAAACGTGCAGCCTCTCTTTATAGCATGCACACACTTGAGATGTTAAATGTTTCAACAGTACAAGAGTTACTTCATGGCAGGCCAAAACCAATTCCAATACAAATTTCCACACTGCCTACTGGTGAAGCCTGGGCTCTTGCAGCCCTAGCAAGCTGGGTCCAGCTACACGTCTTCAGTAGGCCAGTTAGAGAGAAGATTAATAACCAAAAGGCAGAATAGGGAGACTTATTCAATGGGGCTATATTGGAAAGGGGAAAAATAAAGGGGACTAGTGATACTTCAAGCCTTGACATGAGGTTTAGGTTTGAATAAAGGGCAACAAGGGTGCACAATGAAGCAGCCCTAGCCAAGGTGTGGTCCCACCCATCACTGACCCTTCAGAGTCTCAGCTCCACTCTCTCCTGCAAAATGGTCCACAAGTTGTCAGACACGTGTGTGTTCCCTTTCCCCAGAGACAAGTGCTCCCTCTGGCTGGCACTAGGTACATGAGATTCCTGAGGAAATTTCGTTTCATGGGTTCACTGTTGGAGCAGTCCCACAGCCAGAGGGTGTGGTATGGCTTCTGGCCAGAGTGGTCACACAACTATGAAAGCAAGGGACAGATGCCCTGGTGAAGACACCAGAAAGGTTTAAATGTCCATTTGATTGAGGTCATTCTTTTAATCCACCACATTTTATAGTTCGGTTAAATGCGTTGTGATTAATAACTAGGTAAAATATCATATATTGCATATACTATAATAAAATACAGTTTTAAATAACATGAATATGTAGATAGACTTGGTTCTGTGCTCCTACATACAAGGCATTTGTCCTATAATTACCCACTGTCTTACTAAGTCGGTGGATGGCAGTGTTTATGACATGCAATTAAATCTTGGTCTCACATTCAAGCCATCTCTTCTAAATAGCATGTGATACCTTTTGTACAAAGGATGGATTGGGCTTCAGCTCTGGGAATGGTAGTGTCTTCCTACAGGTGACCATAGTTACCAAATTCTCTTGGGTCACCTCGGAGATTGTCTGTGGTTTACAGATAAGAATATAATATTTCCCTTAGGAAGTTTTGCCCACTCTATAGATTCTACGCTGTTATGTATTTTTTTTTTACATGCAGCAATGTATTTTGAGATCATCCTTCACCAATAAATACCAACAGTTGCTTATACTGACTCCATAATTTTTGCACACATATGTAGGTCATATGTAGGCTTGTTCCTAGTGTGCAGGCCCCTTGAGTTCAGCCCCAGGAAGAAGGTCAGAGAATGCAACTATGTAGACATTAGTAAATAGGTAAATTGTATAGTTCAGTGCAGAGTTAGGAAATAACCCTTGACTAAGTGGCAAAGCATAGAGCCATCAACCTGGGGTAGTAGGGATGGAGCTGTGGCACATATGAAAATCAGAATGTAGATGGCCCATCCTTGGCCATCAGTCTATCCACTGCTGCCACGGGAAGGACCAAAACTGCAGAGCGTTGTCTCTTAGGCAGCATGGGCTTCCATGAGAAGATGCTAATTATGTCATTACACACACACACACACACACACACACACACACACACACACACTACACTTACTTCTGTTGTTTTGCAAAGCAGGGGCAGTTCTTTTGTGAGTATGTAGCCACTGGATCAAAATAGCAAGCCCAGACTGATGGATGCTCTTGGCTGGTCTTGAGAACAGGCTGAGGGCCAAGATTGCCTTCCTGTCCAGCAGTCCGTCTAACCATCACACTGGGAGAGATGATCAGATGGTGTTTCAGAGGTCAGTCTATTTTGAATATCAGAAGCTAACCAAAGCCACTCTAGGGACAGAATATTTAGATTCAGTTACTGGTTTAATAACACAAGGAAATCAAATAATTATTAAGAGGTAGGGAAATTTTTATAGACCATATTCTTAAATAAACGATTGTATACATTAGTATAGCATATACTACTAACTAATGCAATGAGTATATTTAATTAATGAAACACTACTACTTGCAAGTTACTGTCCCCATTTAATTGTAAGACTTCACGGTGCTAGCTGCACTACTGTCTCCACTTTACAAACAAAAAGATTAAAGCCTACATTCACAAATTCTGTCACAATTTGTCAGCTAATAAGCTGATGAAATAAAAATTGTGGCCCAAGCACATAAGGCTCTCAATCCTTCTTTCTGCTGTTCTGAGGGGCTCAGATTACACACGAGAGAGACTAGCACGTTCACTCAACACTCTCACCATTAGCACGGATTTCTTTCTTCCAGCTGTCTTACTAAGTCCGTGGATGGCAGTGTTTATGACATGCAATTAAATCTTGGTCTCACACTCAAGCCATCTCTTCTAAATAGCATGTGATACCTTTTGTACAAAGGATGGATTGGGCTTCAGCTCTGGGAATGGTAGTGTTGACGTTTCCTGCAAAGCATATCTGATCACCGTGGGCATTGGGGATGTTTCAACATTTACACTCTGCATTTATCACGGTGTGTTTGTTGCCTGTAACACTGTTTTTTTGGTACCTGGATCATTAGAGAAACCACTAGACATTTTAAACCCAAATTGAGTTTAAATACATTTCCTTGACACATCTGTTTTGTTAAATGTATCCCATGAAGCCAACATTAAAAGCAATGCCATTAAGAGGGCATAAGGTAAGCTCATTTAGTTGACCAAATTGTATAACACAATGAATTAATATGGTAATGTGCCTTTGGAGACCACAGCAGATAATAGGGGTGAACAGAGGAGCTGGAGCCTGGTTTTGGAAAAGCAAAGCCAATTCATCATTATGCTGTAACAATACAAGAGAACATTTCTCATCTCCCGCACACCTCCCCCCTCCCCCCTCCCCCCCAGCGCTGATGGCCTGGGTCCTACTTCCTGAACACCAACTTTGACCGATAAGACTCGGTTTCTACACACCGCTGCATTTCTGACGCCAAGGGAGCTCTCTTGTTTGTGTTGTGAAGCAAAGCAAACAAGGAAGATTTCAGTCATCAGTGATAGCTGTAAAGGGTTGGGAGACCTGTCCCTCACCCTTCAGAACAGTTAGCAAAGCACTCCTCATATAGACAGAAGGCACAGGGACATACAGAAGGACTCCAGAAGATTCCAGCTGGCACTCCCTTTCAGCAAACATTACAAATCACATAGTGTGTAAACTGTCACTCGGTTCTTGGAATCCATCCTTCTCTCCATGGCTTGGGCTCTATTCTTATCCTGTCATAAAGAACCCAGTGAACAGCTATCGGGCCTGGTCTGGTCAGCAAGTCCGAACCCTTCCACTATTGAGGCTGGGGGAAGATAACATTGTTTTCTCTAGACTATAAAATTAAATATGTTCATTATAGAAAACTTTAGAAGACGCAGACAAGCATGAGGAGAAGCCACAAAAAACGTTCCTAATCCCAACTCTCAGAGTACCACTAATGTTTCAATATATTTTTCTCTATTTCATGTGCCATTAAATAATTTTCAAAAATATAATTTCAGTTGCTGTGATGCAATGACTTTAAAATACTTGTGAAGTTTGAGCATTTGGTTTGTTTTATTATTCATTATTATTTTTATAATTATTATTATTATTGATACATTTTACAATGACCATACATTTTGCAATGAGAAAATAACCACTTTTGTATAAGCGTTTCATCACATTGGTCTCTTTCAGGACAGATTTGTGAAATTGGGATTTCTGGGCCAAGAGATTGACCAATTGTGTCGTTTTCCCACTAATCTCATTGGATACTGTTGAACCCCCTTTCTTCTGACCGTCTCAGCAAGTTCTGATGCTGCCAACCTACACCTCCCTGAACCCTATTTCCTGTACTCTGTGGTGCCCAGTTTTCCCAACCCTTTCTCCCTCTCTGCTTTACAGCCCCTCTGGGACGTCTCCTACTCTGTGTAATGTTTGATGTGGAAGTTCCTTAGGCTTCTTCCTTTCTCTGGTCACTCTAACCTCATCTATACCCAGGGCTGCTCTTGCCACATAGAAACAGTGAAGCAATCCTTATCCACAGTCCCAGTGCTCAGAATCCTGAGGCAAGAGGATAAGGAATGAAAGCTAACCTGGGCTACATAGTAAGTTTGATTGATTCCAGCCTAGCCTAGATGGCATTGACCATTTCAAAAACAAAACAAATTAATGGGGACAAAACAAAACAGAGTTCCTGTTGTTATCTTTGTTTCGGGGTCCATTCTCAGGGTGGAGGGTATGCATCCTAGACTTCTGGTCGGAGCCTCCCATACCAATGCCCCACAGACAGTTGAAAGCATTGTGACTGCACCTATCCTGTGCTTCCTATTCCTTATTTCAGAAGAAGGGTGAATGTCACGGCTGACTGTGTGTACCACATCCATGCTCCTGGTTTATCCGTACTGCCCTCTGAGTAAGGCATTTAGTAAGATCTTGGATATTGTCCAAGACAGAGGTTTTGGTGTGTTGAGTCTACAGATGACAGTCTATCCCACTGATATCCAGACCACACCATTTGTTCTCTTGGTATTAATCCTGCCGTATGGCTGGAACCTATGTCTCACTGCTCTACCCATGATTTCTGTTTTGGGTGCTAATATTATTCTATTCATAATAAATACAATAAAGACAACAAAGCTGAAGCTAAATAGTGAAACACACAAAAATAACAGGATAATGCCTTATGAAACATGCTAAAACATTAATAAACTGAAGAAAAATCAAGTTTATAGATTAGACAAAATTTTAGCCAATAAATTAGACCTGGAAAAAGAAACATCTCTAACATCTAACTCACAATGATAAAGGACGGAACTTGTATGTTTTTATATGGGTCAAAATGAAGGGCAGAGGATTAAAAGAAATTCAATAATGCCTCAAATATTTATTTAAAAACAATTTCATCCAGGGAGTGGTAGTGCACGCCTTTAATACCTGCACTTGAGAAGGGGAGGCAGGCAAATCTTTGAGTTCAAAGCCAGCCTGGTCCACAGAGCAAGTTCCAGGATAGCCAGGGCAACACAGAGAAACCCTGTCTCAAAAACCTAAATGATAATAACTATTTATTATAGTGTATAATAAATATATGTTATAATATAATATTTATATTATTTTATATATTCTATTACATGTAATAAAATATACAATATTACAATTACAATGTGTAATTGTAATATACAATAAATAGTATTAACATTAAATAATTAATTATATTAATAATAAACATTATTAAACTAAGAAAATAAATATTATCAAAATATAAGTAATAAATAGAATGATAATTATTATCATTTCAGATAAATAAAAATGGAGAAAATGAAATCTTTTGAATTATACTATGAAAACCTATTAGAAAAATAGAACTTCTCGTCAGATTCTTCACCAAGCCGAGGATAAAGTACTGCCTCTGAATGCTAGTGTGCTGAATATGACTGTTCTTTTCCTCTTCCTATCCATGTTCTACACAGAGTGAGGCAACCAGCGACCGTGCACAGGCTCATAGCAAAGGTGAGTTGCAGGCTGTCCCAAAGGCACGGCCAACCGGAGTATTGTCCAGGCTCTTTGCATAGTTCTCCTGCACCCTTTTCTTAGTACCACACCTAAGCCTGTGCATGAAAGCAGCAAACCTTCTTGGAAAATATCTGTTGTAGTTGTTCTCAATGAAGAGTCACGGAACTGTGAAACCAAATGCCCACCTATAGCTATCTGCAGGTGAATAATATAAATAGCTTGAGTGGTTGAGACATTTTAGTTTATTATGGAGAAGAAGGCATGGTCCCAGACGGTGGCAGTAGGAGTGTATGGCAGAGGTTGCTCATAGCATTGTAGACCTGGAAAAACACACACACACACACACACACGCGCATAGTTTTGAGAAATCGACCTTTTTAAAAATATTTTTTTAATTTCTCTGGTTTCATAACCTAGTGAAGGAATTATGTGAGATGACAGAGAAAACACATGAGCACTATGCTATGCGGTCATTGAAAATTTCCATAATTAAAAACCTCGATAACATTTATTCAGATCATATCTGATAGTATTAAAGTATTTTCGTTTTATTAAATTCAATCAAAATATTAAATGCTTTCTGCATTCTCTTTTCTATAATAAGGTTTGTAATGGATTTTCTGACGTACAAGAGAATTCAAAGAAGTTCAAATACAAGGAATTCAAAGTTCCTTTCCCTTTTTTACTGTGCTATTCTTGAGCTCCCAACTCAGTTACACTTGGATTTATAGCCAGCAGCTGTGAATTGGGAGAGAAGGAACTGTAAGCCTGGGTGGCTGACTCCTCCTGAGAAACAGTGCTTGCCTTGGAAACGCCTCTGTAGGCACGCATTGGTGCTCCCACTGGCCTCCCAAGTGAAGGACGTCCCATACAGCCAATGGGAACTGAAGCTCAGAAAGACAGAGACCCGGACAGGCTCTTCTGTCTTCATCTTTGCCCACTCCCCAGTCTTGGCCGGCACCTCTTCCTCTTCTGGCCCCTCCCGGGGCACCTCCACAGAATCAAGGACTAAGTAAGGCTTCCCATAACTTTCTGGCTTAACAAATTCCATTATGCATAATTGTACTATTCCTTCCCTGCAACAAGAAAGTGAGGTACTTCCCCCTGTCTCTTATGTCTGCTGAACCTTTGTTTCTTTCTCTGTTGATTTACAACTTTCATAATTCTCAAAAGAGTTCAAGATGACCAATTGTCCTCCATGATTCAGACTGGCAGGTTTTTGTTCATATCTACCCATAAAGACTGGAGAATGACCCTTTTCAAATAAGTGACCAGTTAATTTAAATCCATAACATTTTCTGTCTTCAAAAATTGTTACAATAGATAAAACTCCAATAAATGGTCTTTGGAGTTTTTCATAGTTGGAATGAGTTATTTATAAGCATAGATATGTGAATATAACTTGTTTTTTATCTATCAGCATACAAATTTTAATTGGGCCTTACTACTATATAATTCCACACCTACTATTCTTTCTATAAAAATGGTTGTTTATGACTCTTTATGGTATTTTTTTGTATTATTCAACAGAATTCAAAAGATAACAATGACTTAGATGACCTATATTACCATTTCTAAACAAAGGACATGTAGCAGGACAAAGTTTCCTTAGGAACAATGTAACTTCCTTGACTCTGATACTGAAGAGCTCAAGCCAGTTCAGTTCACCTCTTCCTATAGAACTGGAGAAAGTGCCCTCTCTCTGCTTTAAGCCAAAGATGACCTGAGCTTTTTCACCTACTGCCTAAGGAATTTAAAGTCCTTCACCAAAAGTAGCTTCACTAATCACCAATCTCAGCTGGATGTCTACCAGTAATTAGCATTTCGGTTTTGTGGACATAAGCAATGTTAATTTCTTAAAGCTATGTCATAAAAAGTAATAAATAGTTGATATTTTATTTGTACATTATTAAACATATAAATATATTTATATATATTATTTACATATATTTAAATACTATATTGTATATTATATAATATATATATAATATATAATTATATAGTTTAATGATTATTTAATAATTGCTTACTAAAAATTTGTTCATATTAACTTAAAAGTTTGACTTTGCCTAATTGTACATTCAAAAGAGAGATGGTTCAGGGGGTCAGGTGTTTACTACTTAAGCATGAAGACTGAAGTTTGAATCTCTAGCCATTTAGATCCTAAATACCAGGTGGGTGTGAGAGCCTGCTTGCAATGCCGGTTTTTGAGAGAGTACAGGTGAGCCAGGGAGCAAGCTTATCAAGATGAACAGCTGGCTGTGGCAGTGCCCACTTCCACACTTTACACGCAGATGTGCACACATACACGTAGTTACACATGAAAAAAGAGAACATTATTTGAGGCTGTAATAGTTTAATTGCTTTGTAATAATCCAAAGTTGTGGGGAAGTTCTTTGCTGTCACTTCTGTCCTAAAGTCCTTCCTTACTTAGAGACACTGTGACTAGCTTTAACCATGATGACTATCCTCTAAAATTTTAATTATTGCCTCTTACGTCATATAAAGACCGAATAATACTGAAATCTCACATCACAGTAAATTATTATAAGTCCCAAATAAATAAGCAGGCTATAGCTTTTTAATGGTACACTGGCTTGATGATATCAAAAGACATGTGTATGCAGACTTGTACTGCATTTGTTTATTGTGTGCATTCACATGTGTGTGAAAGTCTGAAGGTGCATGTGCACAGTATGTGTGCATGCATACGGAGGTCACAGGTTGACACTGGGTATCTTCCTCAATCACTCCTCATCTTAGTTTTTTTGAGACAGTGTTTCTCTCTGAACCTGGAATTCATGGACTCAGCTAAATTGGTTAGCCAGTAAGACCCCAGGATCCTCCCAGGGCTAGAGAAGACAGGCATGCGCTGCCACATCCAGCTTTTCAACATGGATGCCAAGGATGTAACTCAGGTGCTAATGAAGCATTTTAATAACAGTGCTATTCCTCCGGCCTCCAAATAATGTATTCCTTTTCAGTCCTGAGTCATGAGATAAATGCCCCTTTCCACTGTGTGGTCCCCAGTATAATGTGGTACATAAAGATGGGCTCCAAACCAGGGCAGCCAGCCAACCATCAACTGAAATTTCTAAAACCGTGAGTCAAAACATTTTCAGTTGGTAAGGCCTTATGTCCAGTATTTGTTACAGTAATTATTAACTAACACAACACCTGAGACAAATACCAACTGCCTACCTCCCTGCTCTAAAATACACAAAGAAACCAATAAATCTTTGAAGCTCTTCAGGGAAAGTCAACCACTGGTTATAAATGTGTGGTGGTTCAAGCTTTCACTTTCTTGCACAAGATTTGACCTCAAAATGTTAACTAGGAATATGTGATGCTCCGTCTGAACAAATGACATTTGAGCAAACGAAATTGTTTTATGTCCAAACTAAAGTCTATTTAATAAAAATCCTTTAATAAAGCTGTGGTCTAAACCCAGTCCGAAGCAATGACATATGAGAAATGTTCTGCTTCTCGTGGGAGCATTATAATCAGATCATAGAGATAAGCCAACACAATCCCCCATGGTTTTAATGTTTAAAATTTACATGGCGAAACTCCACGTTGTGGCTCCGAGCCACGGGGAAATCAATACACAAACACAAAGGAAGCACCACTGACTCCCTGGCTTCGTATGGAGAGAATCCGGCTGGCTTGGCTCACACAGGACATGGGTGTACCATGAGCACAGCCTCGTATAGAGATAAGTACACATTCAAATTTATCCTGGGAACTGATTTTAAATTAAAGCTTAAAACAATGATTAAATAATCCCTTCGCTCTGTTTAATGACCAAGACACTTATGTCTGAAGTATCTGGCTGTTCAGACAGGTTTCAGGTTCATTTAAAAGAAAAGCTTTACAGGAGACCAAATATTGGACCGAGCAGTGCTTCCAGTTTCTTAAAAGATACGAATGAGAATTTATGCTGTGAGCCCAGAATTGTGGGAAACTCCCTAGAATTCTTCAAAGCATAAACCATTCTTAAGATACTTTCAACATTTCTAAATACTTCACTCATCACAGATACCTAAAGGACTGTTTAGTGAATAGAAAGTCGATGTTAACAGGGCTTACCAAGAACTGTAGTCTGCAGAAAATACATGAGTATTGACAAACACCTGCATACACTACAGAGCAACCCAACTGTAGTCAGATCACGCAGCAAAGTTAAGGACACTACATAGTACTAATGTGTAACTGTCAACTGAAAGCCTTACCTTGCTCTCCAAACCCATTGTTTCCTGAACCCTACTAGGTAGACCTGTAGGACAGATACAATGCACGCAAAGCTCTTAACATTTGTTTCATTTTCAAGAATGAGACACCACTAGCAGCAGACAGGACCAAGAACACGTGCTCATAATGGCCTGAGAGACATGCAAAGTTAGCTCAGAGGCTAGGCCATTTTCCCTCTGTGTTCCTAAGCACACCTCTAAAGCCATGTGTCACCCCAGAATCCAGGTGTAAACACTTCCCGCTCTCTCACATCATTTGCTGCGAGGGGGGTTCTTGTAACCAATCTCATGACTATGCCCATTATTAAGCTCTAATTCTCAAAGGAGAACTATACTTTTTCTCTTCCTTGTTCCTATTTCTTGACAGGTTTTTCTGGGTGAATTCAGGGCAGGGGAGTTTTCTGAGAAACGTCAGGAAAAGTTCCCAGTTGTAAACATTAGGTTTGACAGAAGAGAGATTTCAGGAAAACCACAGGGTGTTATGACAGCAATTTGCTTTATTTTCAAAAAAATACCCAGCAAAGGGATTCTTGTCCTATCACCAACAGCTCCCCGCCTCACTCCATATTGATGCCATCCCTCCCTTCTCCATTCCAAATCCCCCGGCTGCTCAGTTTGCATCTGGCTCGCCCTTGGTCACATAACTGACTGATAGAAGGCTAGCGCTAGAGCAGAGCCCTCACACCAGGCTTAATGCAGCTCACCAAGTTCGGAGAATTCTTCTGGAGCTTCTACAATTAACAAAGCCCATCTCTACTTGCAAACACTGAGGTTCCATATCTACCCACTTAACTTCTCTGGCTTCTTCTAAAAGCCAGTCTTACTGCTAACCATGAGATAGAAAAGGTTAAAACTTTCTAACCTGGATAACGCTGCAATCGTTGGTGGCTCCCAGTAGGGCTAATCTACTGGGGCCTAAAAATCTAATGCATGTGTGATCACGGACGGGGAAATGGTACCTGAGACCTTGGAAGGGCCTCGGCTCTGCTCAACACACGACGAGTCAGCCTTCAGAAACCCGACTCAGAGCAGGGCCAGGTGCCTGGTCTTTCTGATCATATAAAATTCACCTGAAGCTCTGCAGGAGCTGTGGACAGTCAGAACTGCTGAGGGGCAAAATCTCAACTGCTTGTGAGTATTTTTTGATCACTTCCTCCAGAATGAGTTTCTGTGTTGTTGAAAACATTTCCACGGGGAGTGAAAACCAGGCCTGATTCTCTTTTTCCTCCTTTTATTCCCCCTTTCCTTTTTCTGCTTCTTCCCCTTCATCCTCACCTTGTCTCCCTCTTTTCCTCCTCCCACAGTACGGAGAACGGAATGTTTCACAGTCTGTCTACAGCCTCTGACTTCCCTCCGTTTTCTTCTGAGACAGTAGTATAAACCATCACGCAGTGTACAGCTCACGTTGCCAGCTGATTAGCCTGTGCCCTCTGCCTCCCTCCTTAGCCTGTATGCCTTCAAAGCTTGGAACTTGCCCTATTCACTTCTAGGGCATGTCTCTGTTACATTCAGATACCCCCAAAAGGCCATCTAGCTACACAGAATCTTTGCTTGTTGAGATGGAGGTTCTCCTAACACATGAGCTTCTCAGGTCCCCCGAAATCACTGTTCATTTCTTTGAGTGTGACTGATTCTTTCCAGCATATAACATCCCATTTTACATGTAAAATATTCCTAATAATTATAAGAAATACATTGAACTGAATTGTCCATTACTGACCCATAAACAATGTTCTTACATATATTCATTGAAAAATAGCCTCTGCAGAATACAAAGGAAGTATATCCGAGAACGTTTGCTGCTTTTGGTTTGAATTATAAAGCACATTTGGTATCCTATAGAATATGTCTTTTAAAGGTTCTCGAGACTCATTCAAGTGGAAAAATACTTCCAGATATTTAAAATAATTTTGCATATGCTTATTTTACAAAGTTTTCAAATTGCAGGCTTAGCACTGTCAAAACAAATCTCATTTAAAAACAAAAACTATTTCCCATAGTATAGAAAATCCATAGAGGACGTTCATTCACAACAAGAAACAAGGCAGTTAACATTCACGGCCGTCAGGCTGCATCCCTTTGTTCTATACTAACTGTACAACCTGAGTACCTTGGACGCTGGAGCTCCAGACTGACAAGGAGTCGGGGAAAGTATTCCTTCCGTGTACATTAGACTTCAGAACAACATTCCCTGAATAACCCAAGTCAAAAGCGTCTTATAAAACTAGCCATTTGGGGAATAAAGAAGATAAACCCATTATTTTCCTCAATACTGTGACCAAATCCCTGAAAAGAAGCAACACAAGCAGGGTAGGCATCTTTCCGTTTACAGTTGAGAGGAGACAGCCTATGGTAGCAGAGAAATCATGGTGTAGAGGTGAGGGGCAGTTTATCACATAGTATCCACAGTGGTCGGGAAGCAGAGAAAAATAAAGGCTAGTGTTCGGCTCTCTTCAACTCATCACGCAGACAACATCTCAGCCCATCCGTGGTACTTCCCACATTCAGAATGAGTCTCCTCTCTTCACTGAAACCCTTTTAGGCACACCTAGAAGTGTGTTCTTATGGAGATGAGCAACTAGAGGGAGAAGGCAGACCAACATTAAAATCAAGGGCTTTAAAATCAAAACCCCAGGGCCAGGTGTGGGACACCTCCCCTCAGGTTGTTGGAGAGGGTCATCCTGGGGAACCACAAAAGAATATAGGCCACTGCTGTGGCTTCGGCTGCCCACCAGATTTTGATGGGATAAATCTATTGCTGAATACACAGACACCTTGGTTGCAGGACATATAGAGATCAAATGGTCTCTTATGAGGAAGAAAGTCACACCTGGGCAAAGTACATAGAGTAAGTTGTCTGTGGAGTGTTCTGACACAAATGGGACATTTATATCTGCCCTGTGCCCACAGTGAAGGGACTGGCCAGAGATCAGGGAGCACTGAAGAGAAACAGTATCTTTTGAACATGACAAGACTGTTCACTCACTTCAGCTATGGTTGTTCGCCTGTTAACATTCCAGCGTGGGGCAGGGCATTCATGAGCCCCAGCCCCAGCCCCAGCCCCAGCCCCAGCCCCAGCCCCAGCCCCAGCCCCAGCCCCAGCCCC
>LR755161.1:0-20921 GCA_902729485.2 Mus minutoides | reverse complement strand
GAGAGATTAGAAGGTGTGGCCTTGTTGGAGGAGGTGTGTCACTGGGAGGTGGGCTTTGAAGTTTCAAAAGACTCATGCAGTTCCCAGAGTCTCTCTCTCTCTTTCTCTCTCTCTCTCTCTCTCTCTCTCTCTCTCTCTCTCTCTCTCTGCCTCATGGTTATAGATAAAGGTACGATCTCTCAGCTGTAAAACCACAAGGCAAATTAAGGACTTTTATACGTTGTCATAGGAATGTTTCTGAGATAGTCCGTTTTCTTAATGAATTTGAGCCCTGATAGGCGGAAAATGCTCCAGTGGATAGCCCACACCTGTGAGTTTATAAGTAACATAAACTGAACCCACTGGGTAACTTTTTCAAAAGAGGACTCAACGTTGAGGTGGGGATGGAAAGTCAGGGAGTGGATCTAGAAGGAGTTGAAGGGTGAATGTGATCAAAATACATTGTATGTGTGAAAAAGGTTCTCAAGGAGTTAATAAAAATGCTATATTAAACAAAATAACTGGGAGCTCTGAGTCGGGTAAACTGGTGTGTTTCTTGACCCACCACAGCCAGCTGCTGTACCATGAGCTAGCTCGCTCTTCCTCTCTAAAGTGGCCGTGACAGCCACCTTGAAAAGCCATCGAGACATGTAAGTAAGCTTTCTTACACACTCTGTGAGAACAGAATAATGTCTTCCTCACAATCATTGCCTCGATGCCAGGCAAAGTGATCAACACACACTAGGTACGCTAACAAATATCTGGGCATTCATGAAAATGTACCAGGGTCCCAGGAAATGATTTCCACATGGCAACACTAGGTTTCACAGTAAACAGATCAGTGAAAGAAATAAAAGTTTGTAGTGGCACTTTGCTTTATTTAAAAATGATAAAATATCCTGAGATGACGAGAAAAAGGCGAGTGAACCCTTGAATAGGATGCTTTTGGTATATTAAATGGGTGCTACGAAGCTTTAAAGGTACACTTCATAGAGAGAATCAGTCATTCCGCAGAGCCAGCGCTGCAGAGTGCGCGCTTCATTTTTAGGACGCATTATGCTGACATTTGTATCTATGGTCAGGTGAAAGGATTTGACCTTTGGTCTACATAATCCAGTCTATGCAGCACTTGAGATGAACTTTCACCAGATTTAGTCACGGGGTTGGAAGAGCTTCAAGGACTTTTCCTTAATCTGTAGAGAGAGGCGTCTTCTGAAGAGAAGGGTAAGAAGCCCTTAATCCTGAGGTCTACCCGTTTCCTGCCATCCTCCCTGCCGTGTCTCTGGATCCGCTTCCTCTTCCTCATGGCACTGCTTCCTGCTCAGCCATCACCAGTAGACAGGGAGGTGAAAAGAGAGATGAGAAACTGCCTTTCCTCTGCAAGATTTTGGGAACTGATTTTATTCTTACTGCCTTTCAGGTCGTGGTTCTCAATCTATGGGTCGAGGAGGCTGACTGAGTAGGTTAATGGAACGTTATCTTGAAAATAACATATTTCTAGAGTATCACAAAAATACTATACCAGTTGTAATCATTATATTAATACAAGGAAGGAGATTTTTAAACCTTGTCTTTAGTGACAAGTTTGCCACTAAATAAACCTGGTTGATTGAATGGTCCAACCTACAGAGATAGAGGAAATATTTAAAAAAGAGAGAAAGAAAGAAAGAGAGAGAAAGAGAAAGAAAGAAAGAAAGAAAGAAAGAAAGAAAGAAAGAAAGAGGAAGGAAGGAAGGAAGTAAAGAGATTAAAATCACATTTCTTACTGAGCAGATTAATGATTTTTCTCAGATGCTAAATGAAGAATTTGAAAAAACTACTTAAGTATTCCCTCTGGGCTCAGAAAGCAGTAGAAGCTTATGGAAAGGTATCTGATTCTCGATGTTACTTCTATTTCCCACTTGACTCTGGTAACTCATTACTTTGTCTATTATTTTTATTCCTCTGTTAAAATAATCATTGATCAGAGAGAGAGAGAGAAAGTTTTCATCCTAAAAGCAGTTTGGGACCCAATTATTTACCTACAACTAAAGCAGGACTTAACCGTAGCAGATAGCTTAGTTCTAATTGCACATTTGTCTCTCACACACAAGCATTGTTTTGTTATGGCTAGAAGCATCATTTAAGCTTACATACTTTGTACGTATTTGTCTGCATCGGGTACTTATGGGTACAATCTTGCATTGATCCTATTCTGACATATAACCAAAGTCATTCGAGGTGACTTGCAGCGAAAATGCGAACCAGACACAGAAATGATCTGTTGCCTTCAGACCTCACTTGCCCAACACATTTGTGCAGTCTCAAAAGTTCACACCCTCTAAAGTCTGGAACACTTGAATTCAATTATGGTTGCTTTCAGCCAGCTAATTTGAAAGAAATTATTTGATGATGTCATTGTGACACGTGTGACTAAACACATGAGAGGACTCTGGCAGCCAGAAGCTCTGATGTGACCATTGCTTCTCAGAAAGCTTTCCCTCTCACGTTGTCTAAATCACCAGCTCTTCATGTGCTTCAGCCAGAGCCCATTATTAGCAAGTTCCCCAAAGAACATTCCTAAGCAGCAAAGCACCCTTGAGGACCAAGTAGTTTCAGCTTAAAACTCTCAAAATACAAAAGTACAAAAAAGTGCAATTTGTACAAAAGTTCGGACACTGTATTTCTACAGATTCAGTTACATCCAAGATTATAGTAATTCCTACAGTTGAGAGGCCAAAAGTATACCCTTCAGAGTTCTCTAATAGTCTTACATATTTCCAGGAACAGCATTTTGGACAGGTCTAAATTCACTAGAGAGTGAAGTTTAATCCATGTTTATTAGAAACATGAGAAAAATTGCTCGGTTAGAACAATGTGTTAGTATTTTGGTGTGGATGACCTCATCTAATACTTGGGCCCAGGTTTGAAATCAGCCCGAGAACCTCTCACCTTAAAATCTACACAAGATTGGAGCATCTCAAGTAACTTCCCCAAAGCCACATTGTAATATAGTGAGTGGTGAGCCTGCAGCTTGCTGCTATCCCTTCATGGAAACTAGTGGCCTTATCACCAGATAAAGAGTTGTATTAGTTACATTGTATCTGTGGCTGTGATAAACTAACAGGACCAATGCAAATTATAGAAGACAGAGTTTATTTTGGTTTACCCTTTCAAAGGGATGCGGCCATCCTAGGAAGTAAACACAGCAGAGGGTGGTGACATATAAAAACATTAGCGTAAGGAAAAAAAAAAAAAAAAAAAAAACCTTCCCAAATCAAACAGCAGCAGATCCTTCAATGAAGGGAAAGCCTTATACTCTCGGCTGGCTGGCTGGCTGGCTGGCTGGCTGGCTGGCTGGCTGGCTGGCTGGCTGAACTGGCTGAACTGCCTCTGCCAAGGATTCCACCTGAAGTCTGAGATTTGTTTCAGAGTATCTTGTGGGATCATGTGCATCTCCCCTGACCCATCAACAGAGGCAGAGCTGGATTGGGCCTGTTTCCCTTCAATGACAAGCTGTTAGCACTGCCCAGTGGCTGCTGACCCAAACCTGTCTCATGGGGCTCCCCATCACTGTCTTTCATGAGAGGGCTCTCGCGCTTCCCTATGCTCTCCAATGCAGCCCATGGGATCCCAGCCTTTCTCTACCTATACCTGTGCTTCTGTTTTTCTATATTCCATTGCTATTCCAGTTGGGTTTCGGGACAATGCTATGCAGAATGCAGCAATAAAAGAAATAACTGCCCGTGATCAATGGTTCGGCTTCTGAATCACAGCAGAAACACTTCAAGTGCTCACTACCTACATAGAGCTACTGAACACATACATGGTCTAGTTTGCTTTCCATTGCTTTAATAAACTACTGACCAACTTGGAGTGGGGGACAGGTATATTTACTTTTACACTTCTAGGTAACAGCTCATCCCTGAGGAGAGTCAGGACAGGAACGCAGAGCAGGAACCTGGAGACAGGAACTGAAGCAGAGGCCATGAAGGGGTGCTGCTTCTGGGCTTGCTCAGCTACTTTTCCTACATGGCCCTGCCTAGGGATCATATAGATCACAGTGGGCTGGTCCTCCTACATCACTTAGCAAATGACAAAGTATTCTGCAGACATGCCCATAGGCCAGTCTGATGGAGGCAGTTCCTCAATTGAGGGCGGTCTTCCTGGGTGTTTCTAGTTTCTGTCAAGCTGACAAAGAGACAAACCAACCGTACACATCTCCATCGGCACCGGCTTTATTACTCACTGCTGTTCTGGAGTCACGTTCAAAGCATGAGGAAGGTGAAAAAGATGAATTGCCAACTCAGACATTTTCTTTTAAAAAACTGTTCTCACCTGGACACTTTTGCTTTCATCTCATCCATTGGCAATGTATCACGTGACCGTTCCTCACTTAGGAAGAGAGCTGGGCAGCTGATGGCCAACCTAAACCGAAATGGGATGTGTGGGTAAGAAAGACGGGATGATATCTGCTGATCAGCTAGATCACTAATGGTCTCCCTGGGCTTAAAATTACATATGAGCTATGCTTTAGCTTACGGTCAGGTTTGCCAAGACAGAACAGAAGAGCCGAATACTGAGCACATGCAGAACCAGGACACAACAAGGCAGCGCATAAACAACTCAGGCCCTGGCCAGTCTTTTCTGGAGTGATTAGGCAACAAAGCAGGGAAATGGTTAAGAGAGAGAAGGTTTGAGTATCCAGGATTGTCTGTAAAGAGCTTCATTCTTGAGGTCCTGGGCCCCTCCCCAGCTAGGCAATAGACTGCAGTGAGCAAAGAGGGGGCACACATGTGGAAAGGCAGCCTGTGGCCTGTCCCACTGAGCCACCCATGTGGGCTGAGCTGCCAGTGGAAGCTTAATCAACAGCCAAGGGGCAAGCATCAATTTCTCTGTGTGGCCAGGGTTAGCATGATGAAGGGCCTTCTTAAAGAGATGAACATTTTAACTGGGCCAGAGCTGTATGTGGCCTTGAAGATTTGCCTAATGAACCAAAGAGATTTCTCCAGCTGCTAAAGCCCAAACCCTGACAGCAATAAATTAGAGTTTGAGCAGAAGGTAACAAACATCTGGCAGCCTGAAGATGCATAAAGAGAGCCAGCGTCTCACGAGAATGGGATCAAGGGCTGGGGGTGTTGCTGAGAAACTGCAAATAAACTTTGCTTTGACATTTTGTCTCTGGGAAGTTTTACAGGAGGAAAATATAATAGTTGCACATAAATATATAAAGAAGGAACCTAGTCTACAGCTACTCCCTATGGCCATGACTTCTTTGCCTGACTCCAGTTTTCACACAATGCTTGGTTTTATTCCTGAATGGATAAAAGTGTAATTTCATTTCTTATTCATTAGGAGATGAAGAGAAGGATTTGGTACCCTAAGGTCATTTTCCATGAAGAAAATTAATAATGATATGTAGCCACTCATTGTTTACAGATGCCCCCATGTCTCCAAAAAGTTGCCCAAAGATGGAGCATCAAACTGGTACCCTGTGTCAGCACTCATGCTGGTGCCTGTTTCTAGATGGGAAGATGGCAAAGAGATGCCAAAAATCATTTGGAAGATAAAATCTGTCACTTTCTTGGAAAATACTCAGCTCCTTTTGGGTGCAGGGTAGAGGGAAGGTTCCTGTAGGACATGTGCTACAAACCTCTGACACATGGAGAAAAGAAGTGCCCACTTACAAAGCTTATGCCAGGGGTTAGACAGCTGAAGAGGGCAAAGCAGGGTTCAGCTCTCCATGCTGTTGGTGAGCAGAGCTGCCTGACTGAGTAACACATACTGGGTGCCTTAGACCATGGAACAGACTATCCCAGAGTTCTGGAGGCTGAAGGGCCATGTTGTAGGCCTGATGTGGACAAAGCTAGTTGAGTCTGATGGCTGGGAAGGACCATCGTTTTTCCTGACTTCTGGCAGTTTTACAGGCTGGCCATCCATTGCATGTCTTTGGCTACCTGATTTCAATCCTACCATGGCATTCTCTCAGTTTTCCTAGGTGTCCAAATTTTCCATCTTCATAAGGACACCGGACATTTTATTAACACCAATCCTGATGGCTCTGTCTTTACTTTTCCACCTATAAAGATTCCATTTCTAAGCAGGGCCACCTTCACAGATACACGGGATTAGGATCTCATTGTCTTTGGGAGCTGCAAAGAAACCAGCAATACCAGATATCAACACTACTAGTCATTTTAGTTTCTTTAGAAATTAGTGGCACATAAAAATCACCTGCTGCCATTTTTGGATATTTGCAAGCTACATTCGTTGCTTTTCATAAACTTGAAGTAAGCTCTTCCCATCTGACCCACAGCATTCCTGTCCTCCACACCTTCACCACCACAGTCAGCCAAGGCCTTGGTTTTAGATTCTGTTCTTGAAAGTGTAGAGAATCGAAACTCTAAGATCTTCTTTAATCTCACTCAAAAATTGGAAATTTTTGAGCAACTGGAATCGCTTGGAGGCTTTGGTCAGAAGCAGGTTCCTGACTATGACCTGGACAGATGTAAAGAAAACTGTTTCCAGACCTGTTAAGACCACAGTTCCCTTTGGTCTGAAATGAATCTTAGTGGCTGGGCAGATTCCTTCTCGGAACCTTGGATTGGCTAGCAGTGGCCAGGCCCAGAGGTCCTGTGTCCTTCCAACTCCCAGTGTGTCCCTCCACAAGCACAGAAACTTATCACAGGTCAGAAGCTGGTGCTAAGGCAGTTGCCAGCTGCCAGCCTTCCTTGACCTGTCTTCCTGCTCAGTAAGGCCCAGGAGAGTGAACATCCACAGCCTGCAGCCTCAGGAACTAATTCTGAAAAGGATCAGGCACCCATACAGAACACTGAAGACTCAGGAAAAAAAGGCAGTGGACTAGAAACTGGAAAGAACCCAGATGTCCCTCAACAGAGGAATGGATACAGAAAATGTGGTACATTTACACAATGGAGTACTACTCAGCTATTAAAAGCAATGAATTTATGAAATTCTTGGGCAAATGGATGTATCTGGAAGATATCATCCTGAGTGAGGTAACCCAATCACAAAAGAAGTCACTTGATATGCACTCACTGATAAGTGGATATTAGCCCAGAAACCTAGAATACCCAAGATACAACTTCCAAATCACAAGAAAATTAAGAAGGAAGACCAATGTGTGGATACTTCATTCCTCCCTAGAATAGGGAATAAAATATTCATAGAAGGAGTTGCAGAGACAATGTTTGGAGTTAAGAGGAAAGGATGGACCATCCAGAGACTGCCCCACCCGGGTGGTCCATCCCATAATCAGCCACCAAACCCAGACACTACTGAATGCACCAGCAAGATTTTGCTGAAAGGACCCTGATGTATCTGTCTCCCATGAGGCTTTGTCAGTGCCTGGCAAATACAGAAGTGGATGCTCACAGTCGTCTCTAGGAAGGAACATAGGGTCCCCAATGTAGGAGTTAGAGAGAATACCCAAGAGCCGAAGGGGTCTGCAACCCTATAGGTGGAACAACAATATGATCTAATCAGAATCCCCAGAGCTTGTGTCTCTAGCTGCATATGTATTAGAAGATGGACTAGTTGACCATTATTGGGAAGAGAGGCCCCTTGGTCTAGCAAACTTTATATGCCCCAGTACAGGGGAATGCCAGGGCCAAGATGTGGGAGTAGGTGGGAAGGGGAGCAGGGCGGGGGTGGGGTGTAGGGGACTTTTGGGGTAGCATTTGAAATGTCAATGAAGAAAATATAACAAAAAAATTGGAAGAAAAAAAAAGGCAGTGGAGTTTGGAAGATTTTGACGTTGGCTGCCCACTAGAGAAAGGGAGGTTTAAAAATGTCTGTTTGACAAGGAGGGTGCAAAGCAAGTTCATCTTGGCTCTAAAGGTGCTGTTTAAAACGCTGCTGGAAAAGGCGGGTGTGAAGAACCAGCTACTAAGGGAAGTGGCGATCCAGTCTCACCTCTGTCACCCCAAACATCCTCAGGCTTTATGGGTATTTCCAGGATGTCACCAGAGTTTATCTAACTCTAGAATATGCGCCCCTTGGAACAATCTATAGAGCACTTCAAGAATTCTCCAAGTTGACAAACAGAAAAGAGCTACTTACTGACTTGGCAAATGCTCTGTCTTACTGTCAAAGAGAATCATCCACAGAGACATTAATTAGGCCAGAGAACCTGCTTCTTGGGTCAAACAGAGAGTTGAAGATCTCAGACTTCAGATGGTCTGTACAAGCTCCATCTTCCAGGAGAACCACACTGTGGCACCCTGGACTACCTGCCTCGGAGATTATTGAAGGCCAGAATCTTGATGAGAAGGTGGACTTATGGAGCCTCAGAGTTCTCTGCTATGAGTTCAGGGATGCCTCACTCAGAGGCACACACTTAACCAAGAAACCTACAGAACGATATCATGGGTTGAATCCACATTCCATGGCTTTGTGATGGAGGGAGCCAAGGACCTCATTTCAAGACTGTAAAAAATACAACTCAGGCCAAAGGAGGAAGTCCTTGAGCACTCTTGGAACACAGCTAATTCCTCAAAATCTCCAACTGGCCACAATAGCAAAGAGCCAATTAACACATCATCTTAGGGAATCTGGAGCCATGGGTACTGTGCAACTGTGAGAAAAGCCCCATTGAAGCCACCCAGACCCTCATCACTGCCCTCAGGGTACCTTGCTGAGCAACTAGTCCCCCTGACCCTGCCTATGCCCCCAAGGTGTCCTTGTGGGGGTCTCACTGTGGGAAAGTTACCAGTGTTCACCTTTGTATAGCCTTCAAGAGCCCGAATGCATGTGTAACTTATTGGATCACCAGGCCTGGAAAAGCTGTTGGAATGGATATGTAATCTTTTTAATGTTATAATAAAGATTTGTTTAGACTGTTTAGGGCCTATTCAGGGCCCTCCTGTTTTCAGCCTTCTGTAGCCCATGTGGGATTTGGATTCTCAACCACTGGGATGGAGAACCACTGTTCCACCTCTGTCTTGGGACCTGACTCAGGTTTTTTTTGGATGTGAAAGGCTGTTCCTTATGTCAGAGTTCTGTCATGTATGCAAACTTGTTAAATATATAACTATATGCTTAACAAAAAAATTGGGATGTCTGCGTGCTCAACCTAGTTCAACTACTCTTTCTCCAGAAATCTCCCTGGGCCAAGAGCTGTCCTGTGAGCACAGAGTCAAACTTCAGGATCTTGCCGTCGACATACCACCACAGGACAAGGCCCAAATAAACAACTGTTCCGGACCCAGCTGCCCAGGAGGACAAGATGGAACGTTCCACAACTTTAGAACTTTGAGTATTTTCTTTTTAAGTGAATTTTGAGGACCCAGAAATCCCCCAGCCGCAGGTCAGTATTACAGCTCACCTTCCTGTCTCCTGATTCAGGTCTGCTCGTGGAGTTCTGTGGCCTAGAACCTGCCTCTCCTCTGCCACATACTCTCCATGTTCCACTCTCCTCAACCCAAAAAGAAGTAAAAATAAAATAAAATAAAATAAAAATAAAAATAAAAAAACTGAAAGGAAAACATCCGAAATCTTTCACCATGATTAAAACCCTGAAGTTTGGATCAGATGGGTGCTTTCAGAGTAGTGGCTTTGGCTTTTCTTAAACTAATAGTCTACTAATTAGACACCAGGTCTTAGAAACTGCCTTATGCACTGTTACATGGCCAGTCATTCTTCCCCTTTCAAACTACATGGTCTCAATTTCTTTAACCCTTTGTCCTGGTCTTGAGTGCCTGATACTTGTTGCTCTCCCAGGCCTTTGATCCTTTATAGTTTAAGTCAAGGGGCACTCTAATCATTTCTTCTAGAGCTTAACTTTATATTAGCTAATCTATAAATGTGTCATACAGCTTTTCAATTGTCTACTTTTCTTAACAGTAAGACCCAAGGATGCTCCAAAGAGCAACACCTTGGTGGTTTAGGAGGTGCAGGGGTCAAGGGCAGGAAGATGGGGAGAGGTCATACACTAATTGCAATAGTGTAGAATTGTATAGTGCTTGAAAAATAAGATGCGCTCCATAAGTGTCAAATAGCACTGGCATTGCCTGGATGGCAGTCTTCCCAGGAACAGCGTGCATTGATAAGGCACAGGGAATAGGGGAAGTGGCTTGGAAAATCCCGTGTCACAGGGGTTTAGGCAGCTTATCACAGGAAGTCCTGGCATGACAGGCTTGCTAATTTACAACATTAGACACATTTGCTCCAAGACAGAACGTCAACTGCAGAGTATGTGGGTCGGGTTTGGGATTGCTTGCTGGTTTTCTTGAGGACTTTCTAACAAGCCACTTGAAACAGAGAGTAAGAAAGGGACAAACACCCTCAGCTCTGGGCTCTACCCTACCTTAAATTATGATTCATCTGACAACAATTCCATACAGCTTCCTACATGCTGAGTGCGCTGAGGTTCACTAGCGTAGGCTCACCCTGCCTGTCCACTCCACACCTGGTTTTTCTCACTGCACCCAAGCCTTCTTCAGCCATGCCCCTTCCACACCTCACACACCCCTGCTCCAGCTTCTTAGCTCTCATTGTCAGTGTGCCCTTCCTCTAAAACCTGCTGAAGATGCTGCTCTGTATCAGTGTCCCCCTCACTTCCCAGCCTGTCTTTTCCTTCAGCTGCCTTTATCTCATGCCCTCCTGTTTTCAACACAAACGGACTGACTTCCACTTCAGCCTACTTTTGTATTTAGGTAAACATTAATTTATCCTCCAAATTCTATCTTCTCTCCTACCCCCATCTCATCTCCTCACACTCCTCATCAGCTAGTATTCTGATATGCGCACACTTCCACAAACATACATACATGGACATACACACATACACACACATACATACATACACAAACATACACACATACACAAACACACACACACACACACACACCACTCTTCATGCAACTATTTAGTCTTCCAATTTGAATCCTAGATAAACAAAATAGACCATATTTTTAATCTCCAATGGTAATTGACTCAGATCTCAGCCCCAAACTCCAAGGCTTATTTTGTAATTGTAATCCAAACTGGGAAATCATTGTGTAAACATACACAGGCTCCTCTTTTTACACATTCTATCTAGCTCATAAGCTCCAGTGCTTGGGGTAGACGAGGGAGATGGAATCGTGGGTAATAACAGAAATTTTCATGGAAATCCCCAGGCATTGCAGGGCACATGCACTAGAAATAATCAAGTCCTAGAGACACACAGGAGCGTTTGCTGGATGAACAAAGGTATGGGGGGGGGGGCGTGCTTATTTTTCATGATACAAACAATTCTATTGACTCTGTAAGTTTCCATTCCAAGACCTTCCAATATCATTCCACATTTGATGAAGATGAAATGGAACAAGGTCACGTGTCACGTCACTTATGATAACTTATCATTATGGCTGGTTGGGAAACGAGACCAGGCATATGCGACTCACAAATTCACTTGCTATAAATTTCTAGCTCCTGTTTATAATGCACCTTTACGGAGAGAGTGGCGCCAATAACATTATATAGCATGGCTCATGAATGCTATTAACCACCCTGACTGCATGTTGCAAATTTAAAAGGGTTTTAACTTTACAGACAATCCATAGGTTTGTGAATTGAAAGCCACTAAAATAAATCATCCTTGGTAATGAAAAGGAAGGAGGAAGGCCTGATATAATTTCTATTTGTCAAGGTATAATGATGTCATCATGCATTATGCCTGGCACTTAAGTCTCTCCTTAGCCAAATACATCTAGATCCTTAATGGACACCAACACATGGGCTCCTGAGTAGTTTACACGTGATTCTCAGATGAGAACAGAAGGCAAAAGTTGTTTTATTCCATCCTAAACAATTCACTAGAATGACAACCTCTAACATAATAATAATATGAGTAATAGTGGCACCTCAAGACCGAAGGCTCTGATGGTCTTCAAATGATCTCTGAGTACTTTGTAGATTAGAGAGGTTGGATTCTGGAGGTGTTGTTTGGGTCCCTTTCATTGTTTATTTTTGTTGTTTATTTAATCAACAACTTATTTTTATCACTAAAAATACAGGTTATAGAATGAGGGACTACTCGTCAAGTTTTACCTTTAATATAACATGTCTTTAATTGCAAGGCTGCCAAATGAAAAGTTGAGGGGATTTTTTGTAATTCAAAGTACTTAACTTAGGGAGCTATAGGGGTTGAAATATAGTCTTCAGTCCAGTTGACAATTTCTGTGCCCTGGGAAGTAGACTACATTACTTGGAAAAAGTGGTAGTGGTATCAGAGACTGACAACACCTTTTGTTTGTGAGGTCCCAGATGGATAGTAAACTTTGGGGAACTATCCTAATTCTGCCTATGCCAGCAGAATGGCCATCTATGTGACAGGGACAGCAGTCTCAGCCCAGGGCTATTAGATAGTGTCATTCCTTACCCCAGGATTCAGTGCTGGTTGACTCTGGATCAAATCTGCCAAAGGGTTCAGAGAAGGGTCGCCCTTCCTGAACACTTTGCTAGAGGAAAGACACCATCCCCCTAAGCCTCCCTGAGGTCCAAAATAATTTGCTCCTGAAATACTCCCCAGGTTCTCTACTCTGCTAAGCAAAATTGCGTTCTCGGGACACAGAATTTTAATTTCTCTGAGGAAAACACAACGCTCTCATTCCAACCTCCACACCTTCACTGTTCTCTCTCATCACAGAGGAGCCCCAGGGACGGCATTTTTCAAGCTCATGCGACTGGAACCCAGCTCCTGAAAATCAGCACAAGCAAGTAATTTCCATCTGGAGTCAGGAAAGCAGGCTCCCAGTTTCCAAAGGGGTGCAGGAACTTAGGAGGAAAAGAAGAGATGGCTGTTCTCTGGCATCCAGGACTCTGTTTTCATCTCTGCGCTGACAGGAGAACGGATTTGAAGGTGGCATGGCCACTGTGGCCCTTGAATAAGGTCTTGGCAGGGAAAACCTAAAGCTAGTGACAAAAGCAACCCCAACACCCTTGCTGCAAAGGGTACTTCACCAGGTGGCCTTTCCAGTGCTAAATGAGGTTGGGCTTTTCTCTGTCTTTTCCCTGCCTGCTCTCTATGTATCCATCATTCACTGTCTTCTGGAAGTCTACCTAGACAAGAATCCATGGTCTAGGAAGTCCCCTACTCTTTCTTTCTAAAGTACACTCACATTGCCCGGCATAAAATAAAGCATTTGGATTTAATTGAGAACTGAGGGGTCTCAATCCTTCATTCTACATGAGTTGAGTATCAATGACCCAACATAGGAAGTGCTTTTTAAAGAAGACTTAGGTTCAAATCCTACTTTGCTCACCACCAAACTCTTGCAACCTCTGAAGTATGGTGATAGCAGTACCTGTCTCAAGCCCTTCACAGAATTATGTCTCTGATGAGATAAGGCATTGAACTTATATTGTAATACAAATCTGCGTTTATTCTTTTAAGCCTTATTGTCTTAAGAATGCAGGTCCTCGGTCTTCCAACTGTCAATAATAAAGACGTAAACAGAACAATCTTGTATACTTTTGAGCTCCTTTTTAGTTTGTCTTGTTTAATTCCTTCATCTCTTTGTAGTGCATAGATATTTAAATGATACACCTTTTTAAAGCATCACCGCAGTTGCGTGGTACATGCCAGTAGAATATGCTGAAGAGGAAGAGGAAGGACATCACAAGTTCAAGGCCAGCCTGGGCAGCACATTTTAAAATATAAATATTTATTTTTAATTAATTATGTGTATGTTTGTGCTTATGTGGGGGTATGTGCATGCGTGTGCCCATGGAGGACAGAGGCACCCGATCGATCCCTTGGAGCTGAAGTTCCAGGCAGTTGTGAGTTCCCCCATGTGGGTGTTGGGAACCAAACATGGGTCCTCTAGAAGAGGAGGACATCTCATCATTGAGACAGTCTCTACCCCCTTTTTATGTTAATGTTCTTTTATTACTGGTTATTTTATTTATTTACATTTCAAATGTTGTCCCCCTTCCCTGTTTTCCCTCCACAACCCCCCCATCTCATTCCCCCTCCCCTTTGCCTCTATGAAGGTGCTCCCCACCTGCCTACCCACTCTTACCTCACCACTCTAGCATCCCCTACACTGGGGCATGAAGCTTCCACAGGACCAAGGGCCTCCTCTCCCATTGATGCCAGATAAGGCTATCCTCTGCTACATAGGTAGCTAGAGCCATGGGTCCCTACATGGGTATGCTTTGGTTGGTGGTTTAGTCCCTGGAAGCTCTGGGTAATATCTTGAGTGCACACAATAATTGGATTTTTTTTCAGCTATCTAAAAAAAAAAAAGTGCTCCCTTACTGTGAAGTTCTGTGTATGCTTGCTTCAGGGAGTGGCACTATTAGGAGGTGTGGCCTTGTTGGAGTAGGAGTAGCCTTAGAGTAGGAGTGGCTGTGGGCTGAAAGGGTCATAACACTATGATCCTCAGAGAAGGCCTTCTCCCCCAACCTCCACTCGCTCCCAACCCACTTCCGCCCTCCTGATCTGGTGGGCAGCAGTGTCTAATACCCCGAGGGACAAGGCACACTGTGGACCTCACCTGATCCAGACTCCATCTTCTCTAAGCTGGTAGATCCCACCTTTTCTGGACACCACCTTCTCTGAGCTGCCTGGAAACAGTCTTCTCCTAGCAGCCTTCAGATGAAAATGTAGAGCTCTCAGCTCCTCCTGCACCATGCTTGCCTGGACACTGCCATGCTCCCACCTTGATGATACCGGACTGAACCTCTGAACCTATAAGCCAGTCCCAATTAAATGTTGTCCTTATAAGAGTTACCTTAGTCATGGTGTCTGTTCACAGCAGTAACACCCTAACTAAGACATGTATCTATGGCATTATACACAAGAAAAAATATCCAGTGTGGAACTGGTAAATGTAGACATGGTTCAGGATGAGTGCATTGCCTATGGGGTTAAAGTAGGCAAGGCTACAGAAAATTGAATGCAAGGGCTGGTGCTCAAAGAGTTTTATACTGTTACGAAGAGCAACTGTTCTGAGCCTTCAACAAGTGCTTTATATATAATTTATGTACTAATTATAACTAGTCATAATTAGTACACATAATTTAATTATAATTAGTACACAAATTATAATTATATTTATATTGTTAGTAGTATATATTATATATTAGTATATTATATAGTATAGCATATTACCTGTTAGTATATAATTATACTAAATATATAACTAATATACAAATTATAATTATAACTTTATACTAATTATATCATTTAAATATGTTAGGTAGCACAGGTCATCCAAGGACTTAGTGTTTGGTATAATTTGTCTTTGAAGAGAAAAAAATACTATAGAAGTCAAAGACGTTGCTGTGATCTCAGGAGCCTACTGTCTACCCAATACACTGCACCTTCTGCCCTGTATCTGTTCCAGACACACTGGCTTCCTTGGTGTTTCTGAATGGCCCATGTGGAGGCCTTGGCATGGCTGTTCCCTCTGCTTGGAAAGCCTTAGAGGTGAACACCTGTGTGGCTAACTGCTTCCCTTCCTTCAAGTCTTTGTCCACACTTCTCCTTCCCCAACAGTCCCATTCACCCCACTCTGGCTGAGGTACTTATTATCTTTTAACACATTGCATAATATACTTCTGATTAGTTGTTGTCATTTATTGTGGTGCCGGGTTCTGCCTCTCCTCTTGGGGTCCATCAGCTCAGAGAAGGTGGAGTCCGGATCAGGTGGGGTCCACAGAGTGCCTCTTCCCTCGGGGTATTAGACACTGCTGCCCACCAGGCCAGGACGGGGGAATCGGGTTGGGAGCAAGTGGGGATTGGGGAAGGCAAATCCTTCTCCGAGGGTCTTTCATGAAACAATTCTCTAGGACGATCATAGCTTGCTTATATTTCTTTATTCGGTGTGGGTTTAAACGCATTCACTTTCTTTGGGTTGAACCAAAGGTTATATAGTTTGGGGGGAACGAGCATGAGAATAGCCAGGGAAGGAGACGGTCATTGGCTGAAGGCTAAGGTGCCGAGATGCCTCATTAGAACTGACAGGCGTTCCGGGTGCTGGGTAGTGACCGACTACCTGTGACCGACTACTTGTGACCGCCTGGTTGGAGGTCGCCTGGTTACAAGCTCCTAGGCAACCATGGAAGCACTACTCCCGCCTGTCTCAGAAGGAGATTCTAATCTTTGAGATTTCCAGGGTTTGGATATGCTCAACCTTACCTATTATGTGACGTTTCCTCTGGTGGCTTGGTCCGCGTGCGCTACAATTTACTAGTGTACCTGTGGCATTCAAAACCGTGACTGATGTAGAGACACTCAACAAACTGGTTTGATCAAACGAATGTGCCAGGCGTGATGATTCAGCGGGTAGTGGTAGAAAGTCATCCTGGTCTACACGACGGGTTGCAGTCTAGTCAGGGCTAAATAGTGGAACCCTGTCTCAAAAAACAAAGCAAATAAAGAAACACACAAATAACATAAAAGATGCTACACTGTGTGCGATGTGGTACTTGACTTCAGATCTGGAAAGAGGTTACCAGAGAAACCTCCGAGACCATCTGGAAATGAGGCAGAGCAGAAAGGGAAGATGAAGGGAACTGGGGAAGGAAATGGACCCTCACTCTGGACTCTGGTTGAAGGTCCACAACACCTGAGAGTCAAGAATCCCAGCATAATTAATTTAATTACATAATTGGTTCTATGGGTTGCCCACACAGAGACAATTTTCCTTTTACATGAAAATGCTTCAAACGAGAATTTTAAGATAACAGCAAATCATACCTAAAACCTAATTAATTGTACATAGCCTTTCTTCTTTCTCAGCTATAAACTTGCAATTTCCCAGGAATCTCACAGGAAACCTTACAGTCTGTCCTTCAATGGCTTTGACCTTAAAGTGACCCTTGTGACTCCTGGTTTTCTCTTATGTTTCAGTCCCATCAAGATACCTCCAAGGTTATCCCACCAAAAAAGTCACAGGAAAACTCTTCAGTCACCTTTGAGGTACAATTTGAGAACCATCAAAATTATACATACAGCTACTTCATAGGACAAATCTCCCAGGAGAAGTTGAAATCCAACTTTTGGGTGTGAGATATTCTTCTCCTGAGTGCCTTTCTTTCTGATCACCTCTGTACTCAACTCTGTGTTAAACAATCCCCTCCTCCTTATAAAATTATCCATCTCTGCTTCACACTGGCTCCTCTTGAAATTTTTTTCTGTGACAAAGTCAAGAGACCTGCTTCTATTTTAGGAGAGGTCTGTGTCTCCTGCCCACACCCCATTGTTACTGAAAAACCATGAGTCAAATATGTGTGTGTGTGTGTATATGTGTACACATGCATATGTATACATATATGTGTATATATGCATATATACATATGTGTCTATATGTACATATACATTTATGTGTACGTGTGTATATATGAATATATATGTATGCACACACACACAAACACACTCTGAGCAGAAGATGCTAAGCTGAGGAAATTCCCTCAACAACACTGTATTAGCTAATTTTCTGCCACTATAACAAAACATATATGAAGCTGGGCACTTTATAAAGACAATGTTTTGAAGAGTAGAAGTCCAGGATCTGGCAAACTCATCTGTTTGACCCCTGGTGAGGGCCCCTTTGAGGGTATCACAACATGGTGCAGAAGCAGAGAAGGAAACAGCCACGCAGAGAAGGACTGAGTGTGTGAGCGGCCTCACTTTGTACAACTCACCTCTCCAAGAACGAACAGCACAAAGCCTGCATCAGTGCCTTCCTGGACAGCACTTGCAATGATGTAATTACCTTCTATTGGGCCCTATCACCTCTCAGGATCACCAGGCTGAGGCCCATGCTTTCCAGATGAATCCTCAGGAGGAAGTCAGTAGCCATATCAAACCATAGGTGCCAGCATTCCAGAGAGAAGAGGGCTGAGAGGCCTTCCACACCCAAGCCCAGAATGAATGCATATATACATATGTACATATACATATACATATACATATGATATATGTGTGTGTCACAATAAATAACATTCTGAGTCCTTATTTTCTGCCATTCCCCAGTCTCATCTACTGACAACAAAGTAAACTTAATCCTGTTATGAATTACAAAAGCAAATTCTCAAAAAGAAGAAATTAATTGCTGATGATCAACAGGTGGTGCAATTCTCCAGACACCATGGAGCCTTGGGGAGCTTTTTGCCCACTTCCCTGGCCCCAGAGGATGCCCAGCCCAGACTTGTTCATAGGATGGCTCCACGTAGCACTGGTTGAAGTTCTTGACTCTTCATATTAGCAGGGAGTTATTTCAACAAGCTCGCCTTTGAAAGAGAACATGACACCCTAAATGACAGTCTGTCCTGAACTGGTGGGAGCCCCAATCACAACGACCACAGTTTCTATGAGTGAAGGCCTCTTGATAGATTAGAGAATATATCTTAAGCACCAATGTTAAAGTTAATGCAGAAGTTCAGAGGTGCAAAATAATTCAAATGTGCCCAAGTGGTAGAAATAACATCTCTAAAATCTCAGCAGTGAGTTATGGGTGTGTGGAATATTAAAAATGCAAAGCTAACTCAATTTGCATTTGCAATGCCCCCTAGCTGTTACTGGGGAGGAGGAAATTGCTTTCTGCTGGATTCAAGGGCAGACTACTTAGAGCTGCGTTTAAGTCAAGGAGGAAAATCACTCATTTTTATTCTACCACTTAACTCGTGCTTATGTAATCTGTCTGGCTCTGGAGTCAGTTGTCTGATATTATTTTCAATCATAGAAAGAGAATATATAATCCAATCATTACACCTTTATTTCCACTTGCCTGGCCATCTCAGGGTGCTTTAATAGTGCCAGTAAGCCCCAGCCTGGCATCAATCAGCACTCTGCTCCAGGACTATCCTGGACNACCACTTAACTCGTGCTTATGTAATCTGTCTGGCTCTGGAGTCAGTTGTCTGATATTATTTTCAATCATAGAAAGAGAATATATAATCCAATCATTACACCTTTATTTCCACTTGCCTGGCCATCTCAGGGTGCTTTAATAGTGCCAGTAAGCCCCAGCCTGGCATCAATCAGCACTCTGCTCCAGGACTATCCTGGACAGAGCACCAGCCCCAGGTATCATTTTTAATTTAAGCATGGGGTGACATTTGGTCATCAAAGGGGGACAGAAAATGATTCCCTTGTAGCCAACACCCCATTTACCATTTATAAACCATTTGTCCTCAGCAAGCAAATTCTCCAAGGATGGCTAGATGCAAACCTAACAGCAAACCTATCAGCCAAGACATTGCAAAGCAATACCCCACTTTCAATGTGCTTCTAATTCTCTCTTCTCCCATCCCTTTGCCTCCCCAGCACACTCAACCTAGGTCAAAGAGATTATTTTCATCAGGATTACACAGTGAATACATGGACGCAGTGGACATTGTCTATGCTGTGCTTTGTGTCCTGATACTGGCATTGCCTATAGCTTCCCTTCAGCTTAGCAATTTAGGGAGAATTGGGAATCATTGGCTTAATATGATGGAAGCCAACAAGAAAGACCGGGTAAAGGACTTAAGCTAGAGGAGGTCCAGACAAAGATACAAACAATGTCGTGTTCTCAGGCATGGCAAAGAGAGAATCCACACAGGTAGAGAAAGTCATTGGTCTAAAATCCCATTTGGAAAACACAGCTCACTGTTGGTCCATTTGCCACTGATATCTCTGAGGTACGACAACAACAACAGTTAAAAGAGGCCTTACCTCTGTTTCTTTGTGGTTTCTTCTTATCAGAAGCCACTGCTTGCCATACCTTGGGTGGTTGGGATAAGATAGAGAGATATTTCAGAGGATAAAGCTCTTGCTGTGCAAGAACAAGGACCTGAACTTGGATCCTGAACCCAAGCCAGGCTTGGTGGCCTGCACTGTGATCACAGTTCTGGTTGGGGGTGTAACAGAGATCTAAGGGATGCCCAGTCTAGCCAAATCAAGCCTCTCCAGGTACAGTGAAAGACCTTGACCTTTAAGAACTGAAGCCCTCACACCCAGAGATTTTCATCTATCAGTTGTGGGAAGGAAGGAGTTTACTAAGTTTACTAAGACTCCCACCCACTCTCACAACGTGGCACTCTGGGTAGTTTGGAACTCCTCTTTGCAAAATGACTTTCTGAGAGTGACAGAAAAAAAGTATGCTGCTGTTTGTCTAGTTAGAATAATCAGCTCGACCCAATCCCTCTCCTCTTCCCCTCCCACCTCCCCCTCCCATTCCTCCTCTTCCCACCTTCTTGTAGCCACAGGCTGTGACTAGAGGGGCAAGGTTATTACTTGATCATTGTCTTATGAAATGAAAAAATATTTTAAGAAGACTGTCATATTAGGCTAAACATTTTACTTTTGCTTCCACAAAAAATGTAGAAATTACTCCCCAACATCAAAAGCAGGACACGAAGGATCCCTAGAGGGTAGCATTAAAAAAAAAATTGAACTGTAGATCAAACCTAGCTTCATAAAGCAATCGTCTGCGTTTCTAACAGAGCATCCCTGGCTTTCGTGGTTTGGGACTTGGTGGTTCTGTATAGAACACTCAGAAAGGAGAATAATTTCGGGAGTCACTCAAAAGCCCAGGATTTGCTTAGGTGTTTCAATGCCCCTGAATGAGAACACCAGGTGAAGCAGACTGGGAATCCTGACAGCAGAAAAGCCATTTGAGCCTAAGAATTCCAAGCTCACTTTCTGTCCAGGTATTATTTTTAAGTGTCAATTCAGATTATTATTTTGGAAAACCAATCAGCTGGAAATGAGGATCCACTGCAGCAGGGGATGGGCTTTCCCTCTTTATAAGCACAGACACTTAGTAAACATTGGGCCTTGATCAGAATCTACCTGTCTTGATCTCATTTCTTCTCTTGCAGTTTCCTCCCTTACAGCTCCAGCCTTCCACTCAGGAACCCATTTCATGTGGCCAGGGGCGGCTACAAGGAAGGAAGAAAGAAATAAGGAACGAAAAGAAGAAGGAAGGAAGGAAGGAAGGAAGGAAGGAAGGAAGGAAGGAAGG
>LR755160.1:112132-219811 GCA_902729485.2 Mus minutoides | reverse complement strand
AGCTCCAGCTCCAGCTCCAGCTCCAGGTAAGCAGTCCTTGGAGTGGCTGTCAGCCTGCTTATAGGTCTGCCCAGAGGGAAGCTCTTGCCTCAAGACTTTGTTTCTGCCTGTAACTCTGGATCCCTAGGAGATCTGAATAGACCTTAGCTTCCTTCTCTAAGCCACCTGGGTTATCCTGGACCACAGAATCAGGGAGCTGCTGCTGTGGGAGGGAGTGGAGGAGCAGAGGTAGGGACTTAGGTGTCCATCCCTGACTGACCCTGAGCCAATCCCCTGGCTCACTCCAGGCCTGCTGCTCACCTCCTCCTCCAGGACCTTGGCTGGGATATCATCATATACTGTAAGTTTGTGATAAGACACTACAGTATAGATGATGTACTAGTCTGGGTATCCCAACTCCAGATCCTGCCTGGCTTGCAGCAGAGGTGCGGAAGTGCACGGGCTCACTGCTCAGCCTACTGACAGCTGTGGCACTTGGGAATGGCGAGGAAACCGTTACCATTACTGAGTTTAGTAATGGTAACGGTTCTCTTGCTGCTCTCACAAACTGCACCAAGAAGAGCTCGTGACCCTGAAGCAGACGGCTGGAAGAAAAGGAGACCCAGGCTGACAAGAGAATGGGGTTGGGGGAATGGGTACATTTTTCTCTTCACTGTGCCAAAGAAATAAAAGATAAGAATAAGAACACTTGTCATTTAACTTTATTAGCATCCAAGGCTGGGTGGTTAGATAGGGTGGGAGGACCTCTGTGAGTTTATGAGTTTAAAGCTAGCCTGATCTATGTAGAGATAGACAGCCAGTCAGAGTTGTAGGGTGAGAACCCAGTCTCAAAAAAAAATAAAAAATAAAAAATAAAAAATAAAAAGCTGGGCGTGGAGGTGCATGCCTTTAATCCCAGCACTCGGGAGGCACAGGCAGGCAGATTTCTGAGTTCGAGGCCAGCTTGGTCTACAAAATGAGTTCCAGGACAGCCAGGGCTGTACAGAGAAACCCTATCTCGAAAAACAAAAACAAAACAAAAACAACAAAAAAGGCCAGGCAGTGGTGGCATACAGTTTTAATCCCAGAACTCAGGAGGCAGACAGGTGGATCTCTGAGTTCAAGGCCAGCCTGGTCTAGAGAGGACAGTCAGGGCTACCCAGAGAAACCCTGTCTTATAAAAAAAAAAAAAAAAAAAAAAAAAAAAAAGGAAACACAGGTCCTTATGCAACTTCAAGGAGAGGAACTTGGGGGAGAAGAGAAAAATTGTGTTCTTACCAACAATTGGATACTCAGGGCAAGAGTGGTTCCAATGCTATTGGGGTGGGATATGACTTAGAACCATGGGCTTCTAGGCTGTGGTTCAGCATGTGTCCCTGAGAACCGAGCTAAGGCAGCTTCTCTCCTCCAATGGAAACATGGTTGGGCAAGCACTGTGCAGGCTCAGCAACGCCAGGCTGACTAGCACAGAACCTTAACAGGACCAAGGGCCTCTCCTCCCATTGATGACCGACTAGGCCATCCTCTGCTACATATGCAGCTGGAGCCATGAGTCCCTGACAATGGAAGCCAGTCAGTGTCCATGGCCCTTCCCAGTCCTGTAGACCCCTCTGACAGGGGTAGTTCTAGTCAGTGACTCTGCCAGCAGCTTGAGCAGGGATCCACTGGGAGAAGCAAGAGGATGGTCATTTGAGGAGTTTCACAGAGAGGCGGATGAGAACATCACAGTGGAAGATGTCCATGAGGTCCCGGCCCACCTCCTGTGCAATCTGGGAGATCAAGAAGCCCTTCTGACCAATCAGGATCCGCTGCAAGCAGTGAAAAGAGAGGCACATGGTTCTGCTCTCTGCCTCACAGATGGGGAAGAGGCCCTGGTTAATACTGCTACCCTTCTCTGAGCATCCCTCACTTACCACATGAGATTCTTTGGGCACCAGAAGGTTCTGCTGGATCACTAGCTCCCCACTTGGTCCTTCCTCCCATATCACTGTCTTCTGTATAAGGAGACATCATGACTAGTCAGGCAGGCTCATCTCTGTATCTCTTGGAACCCAACTGTCCCCGGGGTGTGCCTGGTATACAGGCCCTGGGTCCTTTTCCTCTGCCCACACCTGCTGCACACCGTAGGGCACCTCCTCAGGCAGGTACTCCAGAAGCTTCTCTCTGATTTTATTGGCACAGATTTCTTCAGGTGTCTGGCTAGTGAGCACACCACTGTGGAACTCCCAGGGTCCTGGCTGGGCCTGTGTTAGAAGGTACTGCTGTGGGAACGAAGGAAGAGTAGGTTCTTAACCCCCATCAGAACATTTGTTTATGCATGCTTATAGGAGAAAATGGTTATGACAGGGCCTCATGTAGCCCAAGCTGATCTTAAAATTACTACATAGTAGCTAAGGTTGGCGAATTCTTGACCCTACATTAGCTGACAAACCCAGGGACTACAGGGGTGAGCTGCCACAACTGACTGAAATTTGTCCAGGCTGGTAACAGCTTCCAATCTTCCTGTCTCTTACCTCCTAAATGCTACAATTACAGGTGTGCACGTGTCCAGTTTATGTGGGGCTAGATATTGAGACAAGCATTCCACCAACTGAGATACATTCCTAACTTTGTTTCTGGTCTCTATGTTGCCTGGCTAGCCTAAGAACTCACAATGGAAAGTGTGCCACCACACCTGGCTGTTTTTGGTTTCCTGACATAGGGTCTCATTGTAACTGAAGCTCTTCTTGAATTCACTATGTGGTTAAAAATGACCTTGAAATCCTGATTCTCTTGCCTTGACCTTTCAAGTGCTGGGATTACAAACATAAATTACCAGAGCCAGAGTTTTGTTTTGTATTTTTATTTTTATTTTTTTCTGGTTTTTCAAGACAGGGTTTCTCTGTATTGCCCTGGCTGTCCTGGAACTCAGAAATCCGCCTGCCTCCGCCTCCCAAGTGCTGGGATTAAAGGCGTGAGCCATCAGGCCCGGCTTTGTTTTGTCTTTTTTTGTTTTGTTTTGTTTTGTTTTGTCTTTTAAAAGACAGGATCTTGGTGGATAGTAAGGCTGGTCTGGATGAGGCCTATTGTAATATGGTAAAAGTGGTGGATTATGGGCAAGGCTAACTGACCTTCAATGTGTTCACATCCTTGTTGTTTAGTGCTGATAACATGAAGATCTCCTGGAAGTAGGGCCAGCCAATTCTTTGAGGGCTTCTCACTGAGTGTGCTGCATTTGGGCCCTCAGTTTCAGGACCAGGGCAGTGAGTGGTGGGGCGTGAGCGCAAGGCCTGCTTGATATTAAGCTTCTTGCCATTGACAACACCTTCAGTGAGGGCTGCTGTCAGCTCTAGGAGAACTGACTTCTGCTTCAGGCAATCTACCTGGACATGCGGGATGAACAAAGTACATGGTGAGAGCCATGGGACCCTGGAAGGAAATTTCTGTCAGGTGGGCAGTCCTCACCTTGTTTAGGACGAGGATGCTGGGGACCTGGGAGAACTTGGTCAAACACTGCAGCACCTGGGGGCTAAGCCGGCTCCTGGTCCACTTGTCTGACACATCCACAAGAACTACAACTAGAAGGTGACAGACAGACAAAAGGATATCTATAACCTTCCTCCTGACCCACGACAAGTTCCTGGCTCCCAAACTCCCAGGGATGAAAGGCCCCGTTAATAGGGCTTCAGATCTTTAGTTTGAGGCTAACCAAGATCAGCAGATTCCATGCTTGTCCACGGATCTTCCAGCAAAGAGCGCTCCAGATGGTGCCTAAAGAACAAATGGATCAGTCAGGAAGGCTTATGACTGGTCAGTTCTTATGAGGAATGGTAGAGAAAAGGGAAAACTTCCAGCTTCTATGAACAAATATCCCCTCCCCCAACACACACACAATCATGTGTCCCCATAGCGAATACCTCTTCTGTTTAACAGGACTGATGATGCCGGGTGTGTCAAGCAGAATCTAAAATCAGAAAGATACCCCCCCCCCCAATAAAAGATTTTAATGGACTAGTGGAGAAAAAGGCCACACACATTTTAGGTCCTAGGATTCAGTCCATATTAGGTAAGTATTTTATTCATATTAGGTAAGTATTCAAGGATTCTAACAAGAATTTGCAGAGTCGCCGGGCATGGTGGCGCATGCCTTTAATTCCAGCACTCGGGAGGCAGAGGCAGGCGGATTTCTGAGTTTGAGGCCAAGCTGGTCTACAGAATGAGTTCCAAGACAGCCAGGGCTATACAGAGAAACCCTGTCTCCCCCCTCCCCCCCCAAAAAAAGAAGGCAGTTTAAGTAAAGATTGGCCTACATATTTAGTTCAGTTTCAGTCAGAGTTACATGGTAAGACTCTGTCTCCAAAAGTTAAAAAAAAAAAAAAAAAAAAACTGAGAGCTGGGTATGGTGGTATCTCTTGTACCTGAGCACCTGAAAGATGGGAGCAGGTAGGAAGATCATAAATTCAAGGTCTTCTATGGTTATATACGAAGGGAAGCCAACCTGGGTTATATAAGACTGTCTCAAATACAAAGGATGGGATGGTTCAGATGGTAAAGGTGCATGCTGCCAAGCCTGACAGCCTGACTGTGGTGCCAGGACCCACAGGGTGAAAAAAGAGAAGTGAGTCCTACACGTTAACTTCTGACCTCCACACAAGCACCACAGCACATGAACACCTGCATACATAAATAACTTCAGCATAGAGGGCAGAAGGGGCAAGGGAGACGAAGAACTATGTGGAGCCTTAAGGGAGGGCTCAGAATTCAATCTCTGCATAGTTTCTTTTTTGTTCTTTTGAGATTGGGTCGTTTGTTTGTTTGTTTGTTTGTAGACAGGGTTTCTCTGCGTACCCTGGCTGTTTTGGAACTCACTCTGTAGACCAGGCTGGCCTCAAACTCAGAGATTGGCCTTCTGAGTATTGGGATTAAAGGGCTGAGCCACCACCACCACCAGTATGGAACTGAATTATTATATTTATTTATTTAGTTAGTTACTTAGTTAGCTAGTTAGTTAGTTGGTTGGTTAATTGGGGGGTTTTGGTTCGTTTTGATTGCTTTGTTTTTTGAGCTAGGGTTTCTCTGTGTAACAGCCCCAGCTGTCCTGGAACACACTTTTTAGACCAGGCTGGCCTTGAACTCACAAAGATCTGCCTCCTCTGCCTCTCAAGAACTGGGATTGAAAACATGAGCCACCAGCACTACCAGGTACTTTTTTTAAAGGCTAATTGCTTGGCTTCACTATCTTGTTTGCAGAACTCCTGCAAGTACCTACCACTTGGGTCTCCTTCTCTGTGATGACCCCCAGAGCTTGACATCGAGTGGTGTGCACCTTCTTTGAAACAGGAAACACCTTCCAGGAAGAAAGAGGTTCCAATGAGATCCCAGATCTCTCCCAGGCCATCCATAAAAGAAAAGCAAGAAGTGAATGGAAAAAAAAAAATAGGAAAAAAAAAAATGGGTATAGAGGGCCTAGAGAGATAGTTCAGTGGATAACAGAACTACTTTCTCTTCCAGTGGACCTAGGTTCAACTCCCAGCTCCTAAGTGGTAGCTCACAACTGATTGTCACTCCAGTTTCAGAGGATCCAACACCTTTTTCTGGCTTCTGTGGGTACCAGGCACACAAGCAGTACATATACTTGCAGGCAAAACACCCATATACAGAAAATAATGTGTAAAAAGGGAGATGTAGAGGTTGAGATATCTGTGGCATACTTTACGGCCCAGCAGCTGATTGGAAAGTGTTGACTTCCCTGCATTGGGGGCTCCCAGGAGGACCACTCGGAGGACCCGTGGATTCTCAGGCATGTCAGGAGTATGGACCAAGAGTAGATTCTGCTCATCTGTGTTAGGATGGGAACAGGAGTGATTAGAATCTAGAGTCCATTAGATACTCAGCTCTGATAACCAAGGAGGCAATCAACATAAAAGATGAGCACCCCAGGCAGAAGCCACCCATTCTCAACTTTGAGACTAGTTTGGCATTTGATCTTACTTGATTTCATTAGGTTACCTAACCTCTCTAAGTTTCTTGGTTTTTTCATATGTAATGTGGAATCACATTAACTATCTATGAATAACTCCTTTTTCACAATGACAACTGTGTGGGAGGAAAAAAAGTTGTTCAATACAGGCTGGGCATTGTGATACATTTGTAATCAAAGCCCTTAAGAGGTTTAAAAAAGAGTAGATTGCCTTTGAGACCAAGGCCAACCTGGGCTACATAACTAGACCCAGCCTCAAAAAACAAAACCACACTAAATGATACCTGAGAAACAACGGCACTTTATAAAATGGAGGTGGTGGGCTCGAACTTGAAATCCCAACATGCAGGAGGCTGGGGATAGTGAGCTCCAGGTTATCCTGGTCTAGAGTGAAACTCTGTCTCAATGTCACCCCAAAAGAAAATAGCACTTTCTCAAGTAGCATGGACTACAGTCTGGTAGGAGACTAGGCACTGTTAACTGCAATGCAGTATCATAAGGAGAGACTGAAACATTTTGCAGAACCTTCATAGCAGCATAGGGTACCACAGTCAGAGTTGAAATTTTTCTCCAGATCCTCCTGCCTCCACCTCCTCAGTGTGGGGACTTCAGGCATGCACCATAAGGCCTGACTTAATTTAGGGCCCAAGATCCACGTTTTGGGTCTATACTGCTTGGTATATGAGGACAGAGGAAGATGACTTTGCCTTGATGAATGATCTATGGTGAGCATTACTGATTGTGTCCAACAGAAGTTCTAGGTTCTTCACATTCCTAAAACTCTTTATGTTGTTATATTTATTTATTTATTTGTGTGTCAGTGGGAGCTTATGGAAGTTAGAGCAAAACTTTCTGGTTCTCAATTTCCACCATTTAAGTCCCAAGGATTGAACTCAGGTTGTCAAGCAATAAAGAGCCTTTGTCTGCTGTTTCAAAGACCCAAGCTTTCAAACTCTTTAACAGCCTTCGCCACTCGCCTCTCGTTGGGCTCAGATTTATCTTTTATTAAATGAGAGGTTAAACTGGCATTCCCAGAGGCAGAGGAATTTTACTTACGATACATGATTTTCACTGCTAAAACCGGCAGAGGCCGATCATGGCCAACACCTGTAATCCCAACACTTAAGAGGCTGAAGCGGGAAGATCCGAATTCCAAGCAGGTTTGGGCTACACATCAAAACATGTCATAGAACAAAACACCTGTAACTAACATAGCTGGACCCTTTACCTCTGTGCACCGACACCGCGGGGACGCTCGGAACCAACGAACTGTCAGGCTGAGGAAATCCAAGGATACGGTCCAAGGCAGAGTCCTGACCATAACGACTAGACGCCGAGGCCAGGAGGGGACCAGAGAAAGTGGTGCCCACGACACAGGACACGCACCTCGCCTGGCTACCTAGAAGAGAGCCGGGCGGAACAAGCCATTCCCTCCCTGCATGCGAACCCACCTGCCAGGCACCTAACAAGGCCCGAACGAGCCCAGTGCAGTACCGCCTGGGGGCAGCCATTTTGCCGCAATGCACCCTGGTACCGACCAGAAGCGCGACGCGATTGGACCGAGAAGCCCACAGACCAACGAGTGGAAGAAAGCTAGACCGACCCAAACACACTGGAGAAGCAAGGGATACCCTAGGAAGCGTAGGAAAGACGATATCCTAAGGAAAGGCAAAATTGTGCTGTGTTTCCTGTCTGAGTATAAAGGTCTCCCAAACACACCATTTCTCCTTCTGCCAAAGTTGTGTAAAGAGCTTTTTAACCATGTCTTCCTAAAGACATTCCTCGTGAAGCCAAACCGCAGAAGCTCCTTTTAGCGCCTCAAGAGGAGAAACTCTCTTATTGCTAGGAATGGGCGTGGGCACGGGAAAGGGCTCTAGTCTGCATTTTACTAGATTTTTTTCTTTTTCTTTTTCTTTTTCCTTTTCCTTTTCCTTTTCCTTTTCCTTTTCCTCTTCCTCTTCCTTTTCCTTTTCCTTTTCTTTTTCTTTTTCTTTTTCTTTTTCTTTTTCTTTTTTCTTTTTCTTTTTCTTTTTCTTTTTCAAGTGCTTTCTAGCGTCAACCCTGCAGGATCCGTTCTTATTTCCTCTTTAGCTGTGTTTTAGTTGGGCATGGCAGTCTTAGTTAGGGTTACTATAACTGTGATGAAACACCATAACCAAAAAAAAAAAAAAAAAAAGCAACAGTAACAACAAAAACAAAAAAATGGTAAGTGAGTGGATGTGGTAGTATTTTCCAGCTATACCAGAAATCTGGATACCAAAGCAAAGATTTCTGCACATCTGAGGACAGCCAGAGCTACATACCAATTGCCAGGCCATCGGGGTTATGTAGTGGGACTGTCCCCTACACTCAAAAGTAGATAAATTGCATATAATATGCAAAGTCAGCCAAAGAATACATAGGAAATACTTTTGTGTTAACAGATGAAGAAGAATCCCAGGGCTGACAAAATTTTAAGGGAAATTAGTCAAAGTGTCAAAGTAAATATTTGGCTTTTAAAGATTTATATATATTTTTTGGTTTATTGTTTTTTTCTAGACATGGTCTCACTATACAGCCCTGGCTGGCCTGAAACTCACCTGCCTCTGCCTCCTGATTGCTGGGACTAAAGGTGTGTGCCCCCAAGCTCAGCTGGGTTTTTGTTGTTGTTGTTGTTGTTGTTGTTGTTGTTGTTGTTGTTTTTGTTTTAGTTATAATCATGAGCACATGTGCTACATGTGTATAGGTATCCAGAGGCCAGAGGTGTCCAGTTTCCTGGAGCTGGAGTTATAGCTGATGTGGATGCTGGGGATTGAACTTGGTTCCTTCTGAAAGAGAAACACATGCTATTAAGAACTAAGCCAAGCCGGGCGTGGTGGCACACGCCTTTAATCCCAGCCCTCGGGAGGCAGAGGCAGGCGGATTTCTGAGTTCGAGGCCAGCCTGGTCTACAGAGTGAGTTCCAGGACAGCCAGGGGAAGAACACAGAGAAACCCTGTCTCGAAAAACCAAACCAAAAAAAAAAAAAGAACTAAGCCATTTTTTCAGCCTGTGGTTTGTTAGGTTTTGCACTACTGGTGACCCAACACAGCGTTTCTCAAGTAGTATGAAAATTTTTTCCACTGAGTTACATCTCCAAATAATTATTTTCTTTTCCTTTTTTTCTCTTCAACTTTTTTCTGTTTTCAGATAAGGTCTTGTTATAGTCCAGATTGACCCGGAACTCACTTTTCCCCTTTGTTTGTTTGTTTGTTTATCTATTATTTGTTATTTATTTGTTCACTTTCTATCCCGATTGCAGCCCCTCTCCGCCCAGTCCCCCCTTAGACAGCCCCTCCCCCATCTCCCATGAGTACCAACCTACCCTGGCACATCAAGTCACCTCAGGACTGGGCAATCATCTCTCACTGAGGCCAGACACCGGTAGCCCATGGAAACAAGATCCACAGGGAGGCAATAGAGTCATGGATAGCCCTTGCTCCAGTTGTTAGGGGAACCCAATTGAAAAACAAGCTACACATCTACTACATATGTTGCAGGGGGTGGGGGCAGTCAGGTCCAGCCTATATATGCTCTTTGGTTCGTGGGTCAGTCTCTGGGAGCACCCAAGGGTCCAGGTTAGTTGATTCTGTTGGTCTTCCTGTGGAGTCCCTATCCCTACCAAATCTCTCAATCCTTCTCCCAACTCTTCTCCAAGACTCTCTGAGCTCCAGCCAATGTTTGGCTGTGGGTCTCAGCGTCTGTTTATTGTCAGCTCCTGGGCAAGCCTCTTTCTTATAGGCAGGACAAATTTTGGGTCAGAGGTTTTGTGGGTGAGTTGGTGTCCTTATCCCTCCACTGGGATTTCTGCCTGGATACAGGAGGTGGTTGCTTCAGCCTCCTTATCTCTGCTAGCAGTCTCAGCTGGACTTCCTCTTAGACTCCCTGGAGTCTCCCCCATCCCAAGTCCTACAGATTTCCTGCAGGCCCTGCCCTCACCAGCCTCTGATTTCCTTTCACTCTCCCCCCCTCTCCCCCCCCCACTTCCCACAACTGATCTGGGCCCCTTCCCCTTCCCATCCCCTCTTCCACCCTTCCCCTACCCATTCCCTCTCCCACCCAGTACCCTCCTTCCCTCCACCTCTGATGACTTTTATTTTCTCTTCTGAGTGAGATTCTAGCATCCTTGCTTGAGCCCTCCTTTTTGCTTCTGTGGATTGTGTGGTTATCCCTGTACTTTATGGCAAATATCCACTTATAAGTAAGTACATACCATGCGTGTCCTTTTGGGTCTGGGTTAACTCACTCAGTACTAGCCTTTAACTTGCAGAGATTCTCCTGTCTCTGTTCCCAAGTGTTGAAATTATAGACATAATATTTGATTTCTAGAAGTAAATTAACTTGTCTTGCTATTCTTTATTTTTAGTTACTTATTTGTGATTTTGTGTGTGTGTGTTTGTGTGTGTGTGTGTGTGTGAGAGAGACAGGGTTTCTCTGTGTAGCTCTGGCTGTCCTGAAACTCTGCCTGCCCCTGGGACTAAAGGCATACATCACTACATCTGGATAGGAAAGAAATTTATTGAAGACCTAATACTGACTTCTCATTGAGCCAGGCATTGTGCTACATGCCTTTAATACAAGGCAGGTGATCTCTCTCTATGAGTTTCAAGGCAAGCCTTGTCTACATAGCTAGTTCTATGCCAGTAAAGGCTTCCTAGTGAGATCTTCCTTGTCTCAACAAACACCCTACTCACTGGTCACCCCTCCCAATAATTAACTGAGGCCTAAGAGGAAACCTCTTTCGCACTCATTCCCTTTCTGCCTCAGAACTACCTCGGTTTGTGAGTGGGAGGTAGCTCGGCAACTTTGATTCTTACAGAGATCCTCCTGTCTGCCTCCGTGTTCCCCCAATAAAGTTATGCTGTGTCTTCTGTCCCTCATTCCCTTGTCTGGTTTTCCTCTCCCTGACCTTTCAGGTGTCACACTGGCTTATGTATTTGAGATGATGCCCTATGCTGGCTTATAATTTCATGTATACCTAAACAGGTAGAGATTGACTTCAATTCCAGCTCCTTCTGTCTTTACTGGGTGCTGGGATTATAGGTGTATAATTGAGCTCAAAGGATTCTGTGTTCTGTTTACAGTGATGGATGGATTTGAACCTAGGACCTCCTATATGCTAGACAAATGCCCATTTACTGAGCTATATATTGAGCTATGTTCTACGTTCTTATCCCCAACCTCCACCTCCACCACACACACACACACACACACACACACACACACACACACACACACACACACTGTGATTAAAGGCATATTCCATCAACCCTAGCTATTATTTTTTGAGACAGGGTCTCAGGTACCCAAAGCTGCTACTAATTTTCTAGTTTCTATTTCTTTTCTTCTTTCTTTTTTTCTTTCTTTCTTTCTTTTTAATTTAATCCAGGCAGTGGTGGCTCATGGTGGTGGCTTTAATCCCAGCACTTGGTAGGCAGAGGCAGGTGGATTTCTGAGTTTGAGGCCAGCCTGGTCTGCAGAGTGAGTTCCAGGACAGCCAGGGCTATACAGAGAAACCCTGTCTCAAAAAATCAACCACTCACCCGCGGTGGCACAAGCCTTTAATCCCAGGACTCAGGAGGCAGAGGCAGGCAGATTTCTGAGTTCGAGGCCAGCCTGATCTACAAAGTGAGTTCCAGGACAGCCAGGGCTACACAGAGAAACCCTGTCTCGAAAAACAAAAAAACAAACAAAACAAAATCAACCAAACAAACAAAAAAATGCAGAAAATAGTGGAGGAATGCTTATAGTTATGTGAAAGATTTTTTCAAATTTATTCTATTTTATGTGTCTGAGTGTTTTGCCTGTGTGTATGTATGTGTACCATATGTGTGCCTGGTGATTTGCTTGAAGAGGGCAGCAGTGGACATCCAGAACTGGAGTTTTGGATGGTTGTGAACCACTGTGTAGGTGCTAGGAATAGTGACAAGTGCTCTAAAACACTGAGCCAGTTCTCCAGCCCCTGGAAGACACTGCAAAGACAAAAGAAAAAAGAAGAAAAGAAAAAGAAAGAAAACGAGAAACATTTTGTCCAGTGCTGTAGCCACTGGCAAGTTGACTATACTCCTGTAATCAGCAAGTCCTCCAGGCTTATGTGAGCAACCCTAATTAAATTTGAGTCCCTCTATCCCAGACCAGTTAGGAAGCAACTCACTCATTAAATTTGCACCTGTGTATATTGTATTAGATACCAATTAGTTCATAGCAATTTGTAGCAACAGACTTACTTTTTTTTTTTTTTTTTTGGTATTTCCAGACTGGGTTTCTCTGTGTAGTCCTGGCTGTTCTGGAACTCACTTTGTAGACCAGGCTGGCCTCGAACTCAGAAATCTGCCTGCCTCTGCCTCCCAAGTGCTGGGATTAAGGCGTGTGCCACCAAGCCTGGCCAATTTCTTTATTTCAATGTAGTTCTGGCTATCCTAGAACTTCATCTGTAGATCAGACTAGCCTCAAACTCACAGAAATCCTCCTGCCTTTGCAAAGATTCATGGAGTGCTTCATTCCGTCCGGGTGTTAGTTTATTAAATACTTCAGAGTTCCACTAAATATTGTTGTATAGAGGCTAGAGAGATGATCAGCGACTATGAGCACTCGCTGCTGATGCGGAGGACTGAAGTTTGGTTACTAGGATCAATGTCCGTCCAGTCGCTCATAATCGTCTGTATTAATACTTCAAGTACTGTTGGGTTAACAAGCTTGTGCTACTACGACACAGGGATAAAGGTCTTCTTTATCGGTTTGCAAAAAGATCTGACTCTGTAGACAGAGATGTACAGTAGGGAGTCTGCATTTTCTTCCATGCCTAAATTTGGTCTTTAAGTGCAGGCAGGATCCAGGATTCTGGTGGGATAAATCTCAGTTCAAGACTTTGGTAATTTAGGCAAGATATTCTAGAGGCCTAAAAGGAAGGCTCAGCAGCCACTTTCCCTAAAACCTTAAGTATCCAAGGCCAGCGAGCAGCCATGCCCACTTGAGACTCAGAGAAGCAGGACGTCAGGCAATGATAAAGACGTCCCCGGAACGAGGTGCGCAGGCGCTGGCTGCCCGAGAGGGCCCCCGGGCAATCCGGGCTGCGCAGGCGCAGAAGCAGCTCCCGGCCAGTCCGGACGGCGGCTGTGATTGAGAGGCTGGGGCGTGGAGCAGCAGTGGCGGCGACCAGCGACAACGGAGCAGCCATGAGGGCCGGGCCCAGTCACCGACAGTGAGTGGTGGTTTAAGGGTAGTGGACACCAAGGAATGCAGATATGGCGTGGTGGAAGGACACCCTGACTAGCGGGGTGGCCTCTGCTTGTCGGGGACGGAGGTCGTGGGGGAGGGATAGTTTGAGGTGATGATGGTGGGAGCATTTGGAGCCTGGATGATTAGGTCATGAGTCCCAGATCTGGACAGCTTGGCGGAGGGAAGGGGTTGCGTTTCGTGGAGTGAAGGCGCTTACGGCAGGACCAGTGCCTCGCTGTCTGGTTTGTCATCATCCCTTCCCCCAGGAGCTTTGGGTCGCCTCTCCCTTTCCGCTTCTTTCAGAGAATGGTTGCTGGGGGGAAGGGTGGTGGAAAATAAAAGCCGTGCTGGAGCTGAAGAAGTCCACTCTGAACCAGTCAGAGAAGGACTGGTCACTGGAGTTACTTTACCCAGTGCCCTGGGTAAAGCTTGGGAGTCGGAAGCTCTGTTTAAATTCAGAAGGAATCTAGGTTAAAGAGCTAAGGACATGGACTCAGGTTTGGAACCAAGTCCAGCACAGATAAACCTGATTGATAACCTTGGATAGGACTCACTTAACCTTTCTGGTTCTCTGGAAGATCCAGCATTAAATGCTGGGCTTTTGTAAGCTTCATATATTGGTTGAGAGAGCTTATGAAACCTATAGATTGGAAGTACTATACGGATGCTAGTATGTACCAGCAATACGATCGGATTTTAGACCCTATGGTTATTAGTGGAGTAACTGATTTCTCCATCAAAACAAAGCATATTTATAAAACCTCAGTAGACAAAAAATATGCTTCCTGCATAAGTACAGCAGATCATCTGTAGAAATAGCACTTTCTTCTGTGGTGTGACAAATTCTCTGTCAAATTGAATAAGAAAAGTACCCTACTCCTGTGCCTTTTTACACGGTATGCAGCTTCTGACCCAAGAGGAAGCAAATACAGCCTGAAGCACTGAGCTATGTTCTCAGCCTTCCTTTTACTTTTTATTTTGAGACTGAGTTTCACTAACTTGTTTATGCCGGTCTTGAATTCAAGCACAAGTTGAGTTTGAATTAACAGTCTTGCCCCTGTTTCCCCAGTAGCTGGGGTTATAGGTGTACCTGGTTGAGATTCTGGCGGGGTCATCTGTTAATGCTTGTGTGCCAAGCAGTTTATTACTGAGCCATTTATCTCCCCAGCCTCTACTTGATGCTGGAACCTGAGCCTGGGTTTTGAGTGTGCTAGGCAAGTGTTTTGTTTTGTTTTAATTGAGACGGCGCCACTACGTTACCTAGGCTGCCCTTGAATTTTCAGTCTCCCTACCACAGCCTGTAAAAGTAGCTGCGATTACAGTTTTCCATCATCAAGCCCAGAATAGGCTTCTATTATTATTATTATTATTATTATTATTATTATTATTATTATTTAGTCCATTTTTTGCACTCCAGATTTTATCCCCCTCCTGGTCCATCCTCTGATGGTTCCTCATCCCATACCTCCTCCCCACCTTGGTGGTGGCTGCTGCTGCTGCTTCTTCTTCTTCTTCTTCTTCTTCTTCTTCTTCTTCTTCTTCTTCTTGTTCTTTGAGACAGGGTTTCTCTGTGTAACCCTGGCTGTTCTGAACCCTGGCTTCTATTATTTTTATTAAAAATTTTTTTTTATTTGGAGCCTAGAGAGATGGGTTAGAGCAGTGGGTTAGAGCACTTGCTGCTTTTAACGAGAGCCTAGGTTCCATTTTTAGCACTTACATGATGGTTCACCATCATCTGTAACTCCAGCTCTAGCGAATCTGCCCTTCTTTATTTTGTAGGAAAAAGAACAAGTTTATTTAGTGCCCTGCAAAGAAAGCAAAGGGGATTGACACTAATAGAAGATTGCCTGCCAGCCTCTGATACTTTTTTTTTTCCTTGTAAAAGCTTCCTTTGCAAGAGTCTGGTTGCCCCAGGGCGTTCTCTGTTTTGGAGCTCGGAGTGATGTACAGCCGCAGCTTTCTTCGTTGTTTATAGTCTCCTGCCAGAAATCTCTTCTGTGAAGTGAAAAGGACAAGTAGGTAGTTGTGTAAGGGTCTAGGAGATGGCTGGTTCTGTGAGAGGCTGGAGGAGTGCTCCCGAGGCTTTGTTGCTGAGGGTGGATAAAGTGAAGGACAGAGTTAAACTGTGCGCTGCCACACAGAGAAAGTGCTTTTCTAGACACAGCTTTCCAAAGATAAGTGCAGATGCCTTTCAAGTGGACAGAAAGGCAGATACTTTAGCCCTGCTGGCTCTAAGGAACGAGAGCTTGAAACGATGAGGCCTTTTGAAAATTGGGGAGTGATTTCTTTTAGCTGAATGAAGGTGGGGAGTGGCTGTACTAGATCTCCGGAGATCTGGAGGTGCAGAGATAAGAGGGATGAATTGTTTTAGAGGCATGGGGGAAGCGAGCCCTTGCTGTCTTTAACTTACCTGTCTGCTAGAACTTCACTTTTATGTTTCTCTCCTGGAGCTGTACAGTGACTTATAGTTTAACTTTTTTTTTTTCTATCTAGTAACTTGACGCTCGCGATAAATTCTCTTGATCTGTTTGAGGGGGATATTTAAAAAGGGGGATTTGACGGCTGGGCATGGTGGAGCAGAAGCAGAGGCAGGCAAATCCCTGCGTTTAAGGCCAGGCTATTCTAAATAGTGAGGCCTAAACCAGCCAGTACTACACAGTGGAACTCTGTCTCAAAAACACAAGAGGGTGGGGGTGGGGGGTACTTGGAGCTAGACCTGATGGCCTAGGCCTGTAATCCCAGCTAGCTGCTAGGGAATGACTTAGGAGAGGATCTCTAGTTCAAGACTTGCCTGGGTTGCAGAGTGGGTTCAAGGCTAGCAGGCCAGTATGGATATGTTAGACCTTGGTATTCGAGACCCATGGGTCTGTCTGTCTGTCTGTCTGTCTGTCTCTCTCTCTCACACACACACACACACACACACACACACACACACACACATCTGCTCCTGTTGGTTTTCATCTCCAGTACTTAAAAATTAAAGATAGAGAAAAGAGGCCTGGAGAGATGGCTCAGCGGTTAAGAGCACAGGCTGCTCTTCCACAGGTCCTGAATTGAATTCCCAGCAACCGTACATCCATCTATAATAATTTCTTTACTTTTCTTTCTTTCTTTCTTTCTTTCTTTCTTTTTTTGTTTTGTTTTGTTTGTTTGTTTGTTGTTTGTTTGTTTCATTGTATAGCCCTGGCTGTCCTGGAACTCACTCTGTAGACCAGGATGGCCTTGAACTCAGAAATCCATCTACCTCTGCCTCCCAAGTGCTGGGATTAATGGCATGCACTATCACTGCAATAATTTCTGATGATCTCTTCTGGCATGTAGGTAACAGAGCACCATATACATAAAATAAGTAAAGGACAGAGAAAAGGAAAGAAGGGGTAGTGAGGGAGGAGTGGGGTGGGAATGGAGTTCAGTGTAGAGTTCTTACTTAGCTTAGCTAACTCACTTACTTGGCTAGCACACATGGGTCTTTGGGCTCTATCTCCAACACCTTTAATGAAGGCATTCCTTGCTATTATAGGGCTTTCCAGAACCCAGCTTTGTACATGGTAAATGAAATAGAGGTAGAAAATGTTCAAACTTGCCTAGCCGTCCTATTTTTAATAATTTGACATCTATTTTTAATGTTGATAATGAATTTTTCCCCATGGAAGATGTACGACCTGGTCAGCTCATGACACTGCAAAGGCAGTATGGTTTAGCAATTTATTTTGTATTCTGATAGTGTGTTATTATTTTTCTTTTAAAAAAAAAAAAGCATCATGAGCCTCAGGGGAAACTTACAAACAAGATTATGGTGTTTATAATCAGGAAAACAACTGCTACAAAACAGCCTTTGTTTCCTGAGAGTCCTTTTCATCTTTTGATCTTGCGAGCCATTTCACAACAGGGAGATGGCTTATCAGGTAAGGCTCTGGCCACCAAGCCCAACCCCCTAAGTTTGATCTTCCGGAATCTGCACGGGAGAAGGAAAGATCCATCTCCTGGAAGTTGTCCTCTGACCTTCACACTAACCTCCAGCTGGAGGCGTCCCTCCCCGACACAAAAGGGAACAATAAACAAGAAGAAAAATCTCTTGTGATAGTTTACAGCAAGTAGCTAATTATGGAAGTGAGGCAGAAATGATTTCTTTTTGGTTTTGTTTTCTGAAATACTGCTGTTAACTTTAAACGGAAACAATGTGGGAAGATGTTAAAAAGAAAAACCAGGGGTTGGAGGTTTAGGTCAGTGATAGAGTATACAGAGTGTGCTTCTGCTGTTCATACGGAAGCCCCAGGTTAGGGCTTTAATTCTGGAGGAAGACAGCAATAAAACCAAAAGAGCAACAACAATAAATAAAAAGTAAAATGATAAGTTAGGATGGAAATGTACTTGAGTTGGTAGAATGCTTGCATGCATGAAACCTGGGTTCCATCTCCAACACTGAGAGTGCTGGGCTTGGGTGTATGTGCCTGAAATGTCAGCACATGGGAGATGGAGACAGGAGAGTCAGAAGTTCAACGCACAGCTATATAGGAAGCTGGGTATGAGCTATATAGGAAATGGGTGGGAATGAGGCATGGGGTACAGTAATTTACATCTAAAATCCTCACATTCTGGAGGTTGAGGTAGGAGGATAACTGAGTTTGAAGACAGCCTGGACTACATACTGAGAGGTCCAGGTCAGTCTGTATTATACAATTAGAAAGAGAGAAAGGAGCCAGGCATGGTGGCACACGCCTTTAATCCCAGCACTTGGGAGGCAGAGGCAGGCGGATTTCTGAGTTCAAGGCCAGCCTGGTCTACAAAGTGAGTTCTAGGATAGCCAGGGCTATACAGAGAAACCCTGTCTTGGAAAAAAAAAAAAAACCAACAAAGAACAGAAAACAAGAGAGAGAGAGAGAGAGAGAGAGAGAGAAAGAGAAAGAGAAAAAAAAGCATTAAAGGGCTGGTGAGATGGCTCAGTGGGTAAGAGCACCCGACTGCTCTTCCGAAGGTGATAAGTTCAAATCCCAGCATCCACATGGTGGCTCACAACCATCTGTAACGAGATCTGGCACCCTCTTCTGGAGTGTCTGAAGACAGCTACAGTGTACTTACATATAATAAATAAAATAAATCTTAAAAAAAAAAAAAGCATTAAAGATGGACCAGTGAGTGGTACAGAAGCAAAGCATGTCCGGAATGGCATAGTTTTTTGCTTCTGGTGTTCATACAGTTGGCAGAGTAATTGCTCATTAATGTCTGGTGAATGAAAATGATAAACAATTATGAATCATAACTAACAAACGGGTACAGAGCTCTGCAGGTTGTTGTTGTTTTATTTTTGTTTGTTCTTTATTTGTTTTATAAGATAGGATTTCTCTGTAGCCCTGGCTGTCCTGGAACTTGCTCTGTAACTCAGGCTGGCCTCAAACTCAAAGATCTGCCCTAAAAGGTAGCTCAGTTGTTTAGAGTACCAAAGGGCTGGGTGGTGGTGGTGGCAGAGGCAGGTGGATTTCTGAGTTCCAGGCCAGACTGGTCTACAAAGTGAGTTTCAGGATAGCCAGGGCTATACAGAGAAACCCTGTCTCGAAAAAACAAAAAAAACAAAAAAAAAAAAAACAAAAAAAAACAACCCCCTCCCCCAAAACCCAAAATCTTTAAAAGAAAGAATGGGGTTGCTCACCTGTAATTCCAGCACTGGTTCTGAAGCAGTAGGGTCTTAAGTTTGAAGCCAACTTGGACTAGATATTACAAACCTCTCTCAATAAAACAAGGGCTGGAGAGATGGCTTAAGAGCACTGTCTTCTATTTAGAGGATCTAGGTTCAGTTTCCAGCACCCATATGATGGCTCACAACTGTCTGTAACTCCAGTTCTAGCAGATCCTGTGCCTTCTTCTGGTCTCCACAGGCATCAGGCATGCATAGTTGCACAGACATACGTGCAGCCAAAACACCTATGCATGTAAACAGTTGTTGAAGAATTTATAATAGAAATATAATCAATTTTGTGGTACCAGGGTTGTAAAACTTATTTTTACAAAAAGCAATAGTGGCTAGGCAGCGTGTCATAAACCTTTAATTAATCCCAGCATTTGGGAGGCAGAGGCAGATGGTCTCTGTGAGATTGAGGCTAGTCTGGTCTACAGAGTGAGTTCCAGGACAGCCAGGGCTGCACAGGCTATCTCCCCACCAGCCCCCACAACATATAGATTATAGAGGGATACATTGGCAGTATTGACAGTCAACCACATGAGTCACTTAAAGGACAATGGTCACCTTTTTTTTGAGATAGGGTTTTTTCTTTTTTTTGGTTTTTCGAGACAGGGTTTCTCTGTCCAGCCCTGGCTGTCCTGGAACTCACTTTGTAGACCAGGCTGGCCTCGAACTCAGAAATCCGCCTGCCTCTGCCTCCCGAGTGAGATAGGGTTTTAGTATGTAATCCCAACTGGTCTGAAACTCCTCTTGTAGACTAAGCTTGTTTCTACTTCCTGAAAGCTAGGAAGGTCCTCAGGTCACTCTTTGTGTGGTGCTGAACACTGACCTCAGGGCTTTTCACATGTTAATAATCTCAAATTCTGTGCCTTGCCACAGAACCACACCCACAACGCAGGTCACAGTTGTCCACCACTGAAAAAGGGTACTGCTTCTCAGATCAGCACACCATCAGTCGTGAGATATCTCCTGCTTTCAGAGTTGAAATGTGAGGGGAAACATTGCTGGAGGATTGTTGAAGTGGAGTAGATGATTCATTGGGAGAATTAATGCAAGGGCTGAGCAGAAGCACTGGCAGTAGACATCCTATGCTGAACGTGCAAGACAAGCCCTTAAAGTGGGACAAGGTAAGCAAGCATTCCAAAGTAGAGTCAATGCTGAAAATGGAATACTTACCTTGCAGGGAAGATAGCATGATTACGGAGGGGTTTGAGGCTTGACCATTACTTTGTTCCTAACATTGGGAAACTCAGTGCTTCTTCACCTGTGGTGGGAATGGGTCTGTGTGCGTACTCCCCTGTAAAGTGCCGACAAAGGAGAAGGAAAGGTTTGAGGATGGAAAGCAAGAGGCAGTATTGATGTGCACCACCATGATGGGACAAGAGAGGGAGGAAATGAGCTAAGGCTCTGGCAGAGTAACATTGAATAATGTAGCTGAGCAGGCCAGGAAGTGTGGAAGGCTTTCAGAAGAGATGTGTGCCTAACAATTTTAAACTCTTAAACTCATGGAGGAACATTTGGAAGATGAGTCTAGTATAATCTGAAGTGAGAGTAAGTGTGAGAAGCAGCGTGGCCAGGGGCAGGGTGGGGCGGGGTGGGGGCTCTCCAGCTGACCAGAGGGGTGACGAGTGTGAAGTCACTGTGCTTTCAGTGAGAGGTGAATGTTTTCTTAGGGAAGTGTTTAATATCTATTTCTGGCTCTTCACTGCCTGAAAGGTTGGTTTGTGCTCCAGTCAGCTGTGATGCAGGGTGAAAGGGGCACGCAGCAAAAGGAAAATTACTGCCTTCCCCCCTTTAACATTTTATTTGTTTCGTGTGTATGTGGGTATTTGTATATATTTTTAGATTTTCCTAAAAACTTAATTTATATGTATGCATGCTTTACCTCCATGTCTGCACTACAAACACCCCTGATCCCTGACATCAGATTCCCTGAAACTGAAGTTACAGACACTGGTGAACCAAAATGTACATGCTGGGAATTGAACCCAGGAAAAGTGCTTTCTGTAACTACCGTGGCATCCCTCCAGCCCCATATGTGAATATGTTTGTGTGCACACATGTGCCACAGCATGTGTGTAAAGGTCAGTTCTCTCCATTGGGTCTCGGGGATTGGATTTTAGGACATCAGGCTGGGACAGCAAGTATTTTTACTCCTTGAACCATACCATACTGCCTGCCATCCATCACACAGAGCCTTGTGTATCCCAGGCTGTCATTAAACTTGGTATAGTCTTGGATGCCCTGAGACTTTTGATCCTCTTGTCTCCATTTAGCCAAGTGCTGGGATTACAGGTATACACCAACAAACCCAGTTTTTGTTTTTGATTTTTTTTTCCTCGCTCCGGCCGCCCCTGTTCGCCCCGCTCGCTCCGGTCAGCCCCTCTCGCTCCGGTCGGTCCCACTTGCTCAGTTCTCTCCGGTCCAAGGATTCATTTATTATTATTCATAAGTACACTATAGCTGACTTCAGACACACCAGAGGAGGGCGTCAGATCTCATTACAGGTGGTTGTAAACCACCATGTGGTTGCTGGGATTTGAACTCATCACCTTCGGAAGAGCAGTTGGTTGCTCTTACCCGCTGAGCCATCTCACCAGCCCTGTTTTTGATTTTTAAGATTTATTTATTTTATGTATGTGAGTGTACTGTAGCTGTCTTCAGACACACCAGAAGAGGGTATCAGATCCCATTACAGATGGTTGTGAGCCACCATATGGTTTCTTAGCCATTAAGCCATCTCTCCAGCCCTAACAAACCCAGTGTTACTGGGTGCTGAGAACTGAACTAAAGGGCTGAAGCCTGATGGATAACAACTCTATCAATTGAACTTCATCTCCAACCCTTAAAGATACAATTAATACAAGAAAATTAAAAATCAGGTTTTGATAGATTATTATAAAATGATGCATTGTCCCCCATGCAGGAGACCGTGGCTTCATTTTCAAGCGCCATATAAACCAACCGTGGTGGTTCCCATGGTGCAGGATGGAGGATGAGAAGTTCAAAGTTGTCTTAGGCTACCAGGGCCATCTGCTGTTGGCAAGCATTTTTATCAGCTGAGCTATATCCCAGTCCTGCTTTTTCTTTTTTCCCAAATGATCATTGATGGTTGAAAGAAGGCCCTCCTAGGTAACCCAGGCTCGCCTTGAACTCATTTCTGACTTGCTTAAAACAAACAAACAAACAAACAACTTTTTTTGAGGGGTGAGGGGGAGACAGTCTTTATCCAGAGTTGTTTATTTTTAGTTATATGTCTTCCTGTGCCGTGTATGCTTAGATGTCCACGGGCACCCGAGGAAGGTCGTCGTCAGCTTCTCAGTATGCTCTGAAGTGCTGTGCCGTTATCATAGCTCCTCGGGCTTCATTTTTGTTTTTGTTTTCCTCTTGGTTTTGTTGTTGTTGTTTTGTTGTTGTTATTTATTTATATTTAGAGACAGATTTTCTCTATATAGCCTCCGCCTCTCAAGTGCTGGGATTAAAGATGTGCACCACTACTGCCTGTCTAGAAGTCCTTTTAAATTTCTATTACTTTTTTTTTTTTTAAGATTTATTTATTTTACTTATATGAGTACACTGTAGTTGTCTTCAGACACACCAGAAGAGGGCATCGGATACCATTACAGATGGTTGTGAGCCACCATGTGATTGCTGGGAATTGAACTCTGGACCTCAAGAAGAGCAGACAGTGCATTTAACCCCTGAGCCGTCTCTCCAGCCCCTATTACTTATTTTTATGTGTGTGAATGTTTTGTTGACATGTTTTTCTGTGAGCCATATTTATGCAGTGCCCAAGGAGGCCAGAAGAGGGTGTTGGATCTCCTGAAATGGGAGCTAAAGATGATTAGCTACCATGCTAGGAACCAAACCAGGATCTTCTGGAAGAACAGCTAGTGCTCTTTTTTTTTTTTTTTTTTTTTTTTTTTTTTTTTTTTTTTTTTTTTTTTTTTTTTTTTTTTTTTTTTTTTTTTTTTTTTTTTTGGTTTTTTGAGACAGGGTTTCTCTGTATTGCCCTGGCTGTCCTGGAACTCACTCTGTAGACCAGGCTGGCCTCAAACTCAGAAATCCACCTGTCTCTGCCTCCCGAGTGCTGGGATTAAAGGCATGCGCCACCACGCCTGGCTTACAGCTAGTGCTCTTAACTGTTGAATAACCTCTTCAGCCCTTAAACACACACACACACACACACACACACATTTTCTCTCTCTCTCTCTCTCTCTCTCTCTCTCTCTCTCTCTCTCTCTCTCTCCATTTTGTCAGGTGTGGTGGTGCATACCTTTGATTCCAGTGCTCTGAAGGTAGAGGCAGAAGGATCTCTAAATTTGAGGAAAGTCTGGTTTACATAGTGAGTTCCAGGCCAACCGTGGCAACATAGTGAAACCTTGTCTCAAAAAACAAAAACATAAACAATCCAATGCAACCCCCCACCCCAAGAGTGCTGATAAGGGTCTGGGGTGGTGCAGAAGTAAGGTGCTTGCTCAGCAAGCATGAGGCACTGAGTTTGATATCTGTGATCTCAGAACTGCAGTGGACAAGGAGCCCGACGTGGAGACACAGGGTCTAAATAAAGTCAATCACTTAGTCTTTATGGGAGGATTGCAAATTTCAGGCCATTTGAGCTTCATAGTGAGATCCTGCCTCTAAAAAAGAAAAAAATTGACCATAGAGGTCTAGAACACTTGTCTAGAATTAGCAGGAAGCCCTGGGTTGAAACCCCAGAACAACAAGGAAAGACAGACAAGCCTGGGTATTTAGACATGTGCTTAAGGTCTCAGCACTTAGGAGGTGAGGTAGGAAGAGGAGAAGTTCCAGGTTAGCCTTGAACACATCATGAGATCTTCAACAAAAAGGAGACAAGAGTGATTACTGAGAACTGTGAAGTTCCGTGGAAACTTGTTAACCCGTAACTTATGTTGAGGGGAGCAAGAAAGCATGTCTAATGTCTAGGGTAAGGAGCCAGGAAAATCACTGGCAGCAGAGGCACCACTGTGTAAATTACATGCAGACTAGTATATTTTCACTACATGGAGTGTGTGAAGAAAGACTGGGGGCTGGAGAGATGGCTTAGTGGTTAAGGTCACTGATTGCTCTTTCAGAGGTTCTGAGTTCAGTTCCTAGCAACCACATGGTGGTTCACAACCATCTGCAATGGGATCCAATAACTTCTGGTGTGTCTGAAGACAGCAGTAGTGTACTAATATACATAAAATAAATCTTTAAAAAAGAAAGAATTTTTTTCCTGTTTTTGGGACAGGGTCTCTCTTTGTAGCCCTGGCTGTCCTTAAAATTGTTCTGTAGACCAGGCTGGCCTTGAATTCAGAGATCTGTCTGCCTCTGCCTCCCAAGTGCTGGGATTAAAGGCGTGCATGCCACCATTGCCTAGTTTAAAGGAATATTTTAAAAGTATACTTTATGGGGGAGGGTATAGGGAACTTTCTGGATAACATTTGAAATGTAAATGAAGAAAATATCTAATAAAAATTGGGAAAAAAAGTATACTTTACTAAAGTCAAATGGGATAGATACTGGTAATATCATCACTTGGAAGCTGGAGCAGGATCAGGAGTTTAAGCCATCATAGTAACACCCTGTTTCAGGTTTCAGTGAAATAGGTCAGTGCTGGTGCTGCATGTGCCTTCAGTTCCAGTACTTGGGAGGCAGAGGCAGGAGGATCTCTGGGTTCAAGACCAGCCTGGTCTTCATAGTGAGTTCCACGACAGCTAGGGCTACAAAGCGAGACCCTGTCCTGAAAAGCTAGAGAAACAAAAACAAAAACAAAAAACAAAACAAAACATAGAAACAAACAAAAATGTTGGCAGTTCTTTTCTGCTTGTTAGATTGACTTATTCATTGATTTTTGTTTTGTTTTGTTTTGTTTTGTTTTGTTTTGTTTTGTTTTGTTTTTGAGTCAGAGTCTCCTATAACCCAGACTGGTCTTGATCTAATTGCTAAGGATGACTTTGAACTCCTAATCTTCCTGTCACCTTCAAAGTGCTGAGATCACAGGTTTCTGCCAAACGTGATTCAATTAGCTTCCTTTATTCCAGTCTCCTCTTCCTGTCTGTCCTAGGACACCGTGTCACTTAAAAACATGTTTTCTGCTGAGTACATGAAAACGTTCCAGCAGTGACATTTATCAAGTTAATTGCTGATTAATATATGAATCTTGTTCAAGGTGTTTATCCTTCCAAGTATTGCCTTGAAGACTGAAGATTAGATGTTTAAAGACACTGTTTTTTCTTTTGTTTGTGAGCCAGGGTCTCAGGTGGTGTAGCTTGGCTTTAGATTCACTGTGTAGCTGAGGATAATCAGAAACTTCCTGGTTCTTCTCTCTCCTATAACTAGGGTTATAGGCTTGCCTGGCACATCTGATTTCTGTGGTGCTGTGGATGGAACCAAGGGCTTCATGAACGCTAGAGAAGCACTCAACAACAGCTACAGTCCAAGCCCTTTACTTGGGGTCCTCCTGCATCAGCGTACTCGTGTTTATATTACACGCTTGCACTACAGTCCAAGCCCTTTACTTGGGGTCCTCCTGCATCAGCGTACTCGTGTTTATATTACACGCTTGCACTACAGTCCAAGCCCTTTACTTGGGGTCCTCCTGCATCAGCGTACTCGTGTTTATATTACACGCTTGCACTACTAGGCCTAGCTAAAACATTCTTTTTTGTTGTTGTTGTTGTTGTTTTTTTGGTTTTTCGAGACAGGGTTTCTCTGTGTAGCAGCACTAGCTGTCCTGGAACTCTGTAGACCAGGCTGGCCTCAAACTCAGAAATCCGCCTGCCTCTGCCTCCTGAGTGCTGGGATTAAAGGCGGGCGCCACCACGCCCGGCTAGCTAAAACATTCTTAAGTGTTCCTAGATGTATATTTTACCTTCCATGTGTGTGTGTGTGTGTGTGTGTGTGTGTGTTTAGATTTGGGGAGACATGAAAAAATTGGCTGTGATTTTTAAATTTTTTAAATTTATTTTTTGTTTTTATGAGACAGGGTTTCTCGGTATAGCCCTGGCTGTCCTGGAACTCATTCTGTAGACCAGGTTGACCTTGAACTCAGAAATCTGCCTATCTCTGCCTCTCAGGTGCTGGAATTAAAGGCATTCGCCACCACTGCCTGGCTCTATTTTTTATTCTTTTAGGTAGCTGGGTTAGGTTCAAAAGTGCTTAACAACCCAGCCGTCCCCTACCCCCCCCCCCCCAAATTGGTATCTAGCTGCTTCTATGTGCTGTTTCCTCCTGTGAGGCAATTCAAATTTTCTGCTTGTCAGTGTTTTCTGGATCGTGTCTCTTTACTTTTCCACAGCATATTTTTATCTCAGTCACATAATTTTATTTTCCCTGCTACCATACATCAGTTGCTTTGCTCAGTGACCTTACTGTCAAACACAGATGATGTTTTCTTTTTAAAATAGTGTTTTTCTACAGATACGTTTTGCCTGCGTGTATGTTTGCCAGAACAACCTGTGAGGCCAGAGAGGGTCTCACATCCCCTGGGACTGGAGTTACAGATGGTTGTGAGCCATCATGTGGGTGCTGGGAATTGAACTTGGGTTCACTGGAAGAGCAGTCAGTCAGTCAGTGCTTTTAATTGCTGAGTCATCTCTCCAGCCCCCCAGATGGCACTTTTCATTCTTCAGTTTTGTTATCAAACTGCTTCTTTAAGCTGATTGATTCATTTTGAGACAGGGTCTCTTTGTATAGTCCCAGGTAGCCTGAACAGGGAAAGTTCCAGAGTGAGTTCCTGTCTCTGCCTCCAAGTACTTGAACTAAAGACCTGCACCAAGTCTGGCCCAAGATTAATTTTTCATTTTATGTGTGCACCTGAGTGTGCATACATTCACCACCTTTATGTGGGTGACTGAGGAGGCCAAGAGAGTGCATCATATCCCTTGGGACTGGAATTACAGACAGTTGTGAGGGTGGTGGGAACTGAACCTGGATCCTTGCAAGAGTAGCATGTGCTTTCAATTTGAGTTGTCTTTCCAGCTCTCCACTTTGATATTCTATGGGAAGAAAGGCTTAGAAAACCATCGCTGCCACAAATGATAAGACATTTAGCCCGGCATAGTGGTGCTCATCTCTAATCTTCACACTGGAGAGGCGAAGACACAATGGATTCAAGGCCAGCCACAGTAGTTCACTAGTTTGAGGGTAGCCTGGGCTATATTCGATCCTATCTCAAAAAGCAAAGAGGGCAAGAGGGTGGGAGTGGGGGCAGACTCTCAAACAGAAACACATTCTTTTAGAGGATTTTGAAGTCATATATTTATTTTCCCAGAAAATTAGTGAGGACAAAATGAAAAACTATTATAACCAGTAGCAGTGCAGTCACATGACAATGTACAGGAATCACTAAGGGTGGGCTTTGAGGTTTCAAACCCACCCCACTTCCCAGTTCAGCATCTCCCCCCCCTCCCACCCCAGCCTCCAGCTTGTGCTTGTGGACCCACTCGCTACTGCTCCAGCACCTTGCCTGCCTGCTGCTAGGCTCCCCTCCATGATGGTCAATAGACTCACACTCTGAAATCATTAGCTCCAAAACCCTGTCCTTGTAGAAGTCGCCTTGACAGTGGTATCTTATCACAGCAGTGGAGAAGTAACCTAGGGCATATGTTTCTTTGGAGGTAGGAGAATGATGTGAATTGACTTGTGATTAGAAAGAATATTGTTGTTGATATATGAAAATAAATTGTTGGGGATCTCAAGACTAGTGGCTAGAACTTACACACCTCCTATACTAATTCAGATGAGAGTTGAATTGATGGTAAGTTGGATGGAGTTGTGACAGTAACTTTTTGGTTTTTGGAGACAGGGTTTCTCTGTGTAGCCCTGGCTGTCTTGGAACTCACTCTGTAGACCAGGCTGGCCTCGAACTCAGAAATCTGCCTGCCTCTGCCTGCTACCATACATCAGTTGCTTTGCTCAGTGACCTTACTGTCAAACACAGATGACGTTTTCTTTTTAAAATAGTGTTTTTCTACAGATACGTTTTGCCTGCGTGTATGTTTGCCAGAACAACCTGTGAGGCCAGAGAGGGTCTCACATCCCCTGGGACTGGAGTTACAGATGGTTGTGAGCCATCATGTGGGTGCTGGGAATTGAACTTGGGTTCACTGGAAGAGCAGTCAGTCAGTCAGTGACAGTACCGGCGTGACAGTAACTTTTACTTGCCTGATGTAATTGTCATCTTGGAGACTTGTTGTCTCAGTGGGCTAACCTAGGCCTGATCCTGGAAGCTTCTAGCCTCTGTACAATCTTAGGCCTAGAATGTTTTCAGCCTCAGACTTACTGCTGAATAAGCTCACCCTTTCTAGCTCTTTTTGAACTCTTGCTGGCTGGTTCAACTCAGCTGTTCTGGCTCACACTCCTCTTCAGATTGATTTAATCAGGCTTCTCTCAGCTTCTCTTAAATTACTCTGCTTGACCTCAAACTAACTCTGGCAATCAGTCTCTGGTTTTTTTTTCTCTTTTCATCTATATCTCTCTAACTTGCTCCTTCTGCAACCTGTTTCTCTGTAACACTGTCCTCCTTCTTAAGTAGCTTCCCTTCCCTTTCCTCCTGAGAGTTGAGCAGATCCTATTCTGTCAAATCTTTCTCTGATTCATCATTTTGTCTGCCACTTTCAAACATGGGTGCTTCCTTCTATAATGCTTACCTTCATTGTTTGGGATTAAAGATGAGTACTAAGGCTGTGCTACATCACAACTAGGAATAATTTTTTTTCAGTAATTAGCACAATCTTGGGGTTCTTGTATGATCAAATATCTTGCAACAAGGAGTGATGGTAGAAAAGCTGTAGAGATGTAGACAGAGTCTGTGTGTCTTTGGGAATGAGGTTGAAGGCCTGATTGGGTCTTATTATAGTTGAGAGTGTGGGGCAAAAGAGGAGTAGTGGGTAACTTCTATATTGCTACATGGAATTAGGTGAATAAGCGGCGTTGTTATTCATCAACCAGGGTAAGAATAACAGAACACATTTGTAAAAGATTTAGTCTTAGCCATGCCAGATTTAAGATGCTTGAAATAGATAGTTGAATGGAAAAACTTGGTATTTCTAGGGAGAAGGAGGAGCTGGAATTTCAGACTTGGAAGTTCTCAGCATGTGGACAAATGTGAAGTTACAGAATTAAATCAGGAGGGCAGCTAAAGGGTGGCTTGATGCTACTGCACAGAAGCTTGAGAAAGGTACAGCTATGGAGGGAGGCAGAAATCCAGAAGTTAAAACACAAGTCAGGTGAAGAAGTGCTTCAGAGCTGTGTGGGGTACACATCTAGGATCCCAGCTCTTAGTGACTGAGGCAGGAAAGTCATGAATTCAGGCCAATCTGAACGGGGGCTGTGGGCGGGGGAGCAGAAATGTCTTTCAGGAAGGCCTCGTCAGCGTGTTGGATGCTTTTGAGGGTCAGGTAAGAAAGGGAGCTCTTGAAGGTTGATAACCTGGAGGTTACTGTTTCTTGGTCTAAAGCTGTTGATTAAGGAATGAAAATTGAAGTCCGAGTGCAGAGGAATTAGGAGAGGATGAAACATGCATTTAATTCTCCCCCTCCCCCATTTTTCATAGAAAACAATGACTTTTTTGTTTAGAAGTCAGTTTCTTTTCTCCTTTGATTTATCATTATCGGTGTTGGGGTTTGAACTCAGCACCTGTGCCATGCTAGGCCGACATTCTGTCAGGGAAGTAGATCTGCTGTCCCCTCCCTCCCTCTTTACATGTGTTCAGTGTTTGCCTGAGTGTATGTGTGGTCTTGTGTGGGGTACCCGTATGTATGGGTGCACGTGCGTTGGTATTTGTGTGTATTTAGGCCTGAAGTTAATGTTGGATATGTTCTTTGTTTTCCACCCAGCAAGGTCTCACAGTGTAGCTCTGGCTGGCTGGAACTACTATCTAGACCAGGCTGGCTTCAGATTTACAGAGATCTGTCTGCCTTTTCCTCTTGAGTGCTGGGATTAAAGACATAAGTCACTTTCCACTTTAATTGGAGGAAAAGTCTTTTGCTGAACCTGGAGATGCCTGGCGGGGAGTGCTGGCATTATAGGTGTCCATTATACTTGCCCAGCGTTTTCAGGGGCTTTTGAGGATCTGGATTCTGGCCTTCCCACTTGCCCCACAATTGCTTTATCTACTGAGCCACCTGCCCAGTCCTCATCCCAACCCCATGTTTTCTTCTTTTAGATAGGGTCTTGTGTACCCCAGGTTGGCTTTAACCTGTGTGCTTGAGGGAGGCCCTTAATTACTGATTCTTCTGCCTGCAACCTATATTTCCTCTGTGTCAGGATTACAGGCTAGAGCTAGCAAGCCAGTTTTCTTTTAAATAACTCTGGCTATGTACATCAAGTAGCCCTAACTGGCAATCCTCCTGCCTTCACCTCCTTAATGCTAGGGTTACAGTTATGTGACACCTAATATAGATTTCCTCCCCCTTTGAGACAGGGTTTTACTCTGTAACCCAGGCAGCCTCAGTTTGCAGCAATCCTGCCTCGGCTTCTTGAGTGTGCTGGGGTTACCAGCACAGGCAACCATGCCTCACTTTTTTTTTTTTTTTTTTAATTTCCTGTCATTGTTACTAAATCCTTACCTATTTGTATGCAAAAGATTATATATTTTTTATTAGATATTTTCTTAATTTACATTTCAAATGCTATCCCGAAGTTCCCTCCCCCCTCCCACCGCCCTGTTCTCCTGCCCACCCAAAAGATTCTATTTTTACTGAAGTATTATAACTCCCCAATATTTCATGCTCATGTTTTAAGTTATGTTCTGCTTTCTAAAACCCTGCTATTACTGGGGCTGATACAATACAAGCAGTGGGTAGGGAAATCTGGCTTTAAGGGTTAGTTAGGTTCCTGGCTTTGGGAAAAGTAGGCAGGTTTGACCTTGGCCTTAGGGTGGCCTTAGTTTTCCCAGCTGTCAAATAAGGATAACAAGACCAGTTTAGCTCACAGTGGGTGGTTGTGAGGTATGACTGACTATTAATGAAAATAATTGTAAAACATTTTTGCAAGTTCAAGTGTGATATAAATGTTAAATAATAGTTCTTTATTGGGATGTTGTGAAAATTAGCAACATGCTGTCTGTTAGAGGCTTATGTTCCTTTTGAGAAAGGTGATATATTTTTTTAAAATACTATTTGGGGAAAAAATTCTCAGAATTTGTGACATGATATTGCTACCCTAATTTCTAGAATGTATCAATTATGACACCATAATGAAGCAATGTCTTATTAAAGACACATTTCCCTAGAGATGTATTACAATATCACTTTACGGGTTCCTATTATAGGGATTTTTTTTTTTAATTTAGGAAAAAACTTTAAACTTCATTATCATTGTGTGTGTGCATACTCTCAAGTGCATGTGTGGAAGTCAGAGGACAGCTTTGTGGGGTCAGTTCTGTCCATTTTTACATGAGTTCTGTGGCTTCTGAGGCATGCACCTTTAACCACTGAGTCATTTGGCCAGCCTCTTTTATATGATTTTCATCCTCTTGGATTTTGGCTCATGTAGAAGGATAAGTGGCACTCTGTGGTACTTATAATAGTGTGGAGTGTGTACTAATCTGTTTGGGGAGTTTTACTATCTATATTTAAAGCTTCATAACCAATCAATAGAAACACTGAAAACATTTTCATTGAAGTGAACACTATATAGACAAGTGAATGCAGTTAAGCAGTGGTTCTCATCCTGGGGTGGAGACCCCTTTGGCAGATCTCTGTCCCCAAAAATGTTTACATTAGAACTCAGAACAGTTGCAAAATTATAGTTGAGAAGTTGCCACAAAATAATGTTACATTTGAAGGGGGGGGGGGTCAGCACAACATGAGGAAGAACTGTACTAAAGAGTTGCAGCAGCCGGGCGTGGTGGCGCATGCCTTTAATCCCAGCACTTGGGAGGCAGAGGCAGAGGCAGGTGGATTTCTGAGTTCGAGGCCAGCCTGGTCTACAAAGTGAGTTCCAGGACGGCCAGGGCTATACAGAGAAACCCTGTCTCGAAAAAACCAAAAAAAAAAAAAAAAAAAAGAGTTGCAGCATTAGGAACCTTGAGAAGCACTGAGTTAGGTTTCAATTAGGATTTGAAGAAGGCAAAATTAGCACTGTATCCCACACTAAATGTAGTGTCAGTGCTGTCATTATCTATCATGTACTTGGGACATGCTTGAAATTTGAATCTCTTGGACTTTTTTCAGTCTCTAAAGTAACATTGACTATAGGGGAAAATTGGGATGTAGTCTAGACCTGATTGATACAAGGGAAAAGAGAATTCTTTAGGTGGTGAGATTGCTGACAGGCTCAGAACTTCTTCCTGCTTATAGTTGTGTTGGGATTCTGTGTGTTATCTACAGCCTAAGGACCTGTCTATTTCTAATTTTCTAATACTGATTTTCTGTAGGTTGGAATTGAATCTGAATCCTCTGAATTTAGATTTCCCCTTCACTCCATTATGTCTCCTCCTTGTCCTCTCCCTCTTCATTGTTGTTACAGCAGGAGCGCTCGTGCAGCTTAAGTTGGTCCTGATCCTTTTCCCAAGTGTGAGGATTTCTTCATGTATTAACCCACCTGGTCTCCATTACCTTTTTTTGTTTGTTTGTTTGTTTTGGGTTTTTTTTTGTTGTTGTTTTTTTGAGACAGGGTTTTTCTTTATAGCCTGGCTGTCCTGGAACTCACTCTGTAGACCAGGCTGGCCTCGAACTCAGAAATCTGCCTCCTGAGTGCTGGGATTAAAGGCATGAGCCACCATCGCCCGGCTCTTATATCAAGGACAAGTAAAAGCTTATGTTCTTTTTCTTCTCTGATGTTCCCATCTTGCTTTTACTGTACACAAGCTCTATTTGAGAGCTATGTGTGTTGTATGCACATGCATTTGGTGACTAGACAAGGAGATCCTGGCCTAGCCTGGTGACACAAAACAAACCCTTGAGCTACTTGGGAAGCTAAGGCAGGAAGATCTCAACTATAAGGCCTGACTTGGCTAAGGTGAATGGAAGGCTAGCCTGAGTGTCTAAAAATGAATGTTAACAGAAGAGATGTGGCTTGGCGAGGAGTGTGTGTCTAGCATGCATGAAGCCCTACAGCAATCTGTTACCTACACATGCTTACTTTCCTTTTTAGATTTATCATTTTATGTATATGAGTGTTTTGCCTGCATGTATTTATGTGTGTCTGGTGCTTGCAGAGGCCAGAAGAGGATGTTGGATCCTCAGACAGAGGAAATTCAGATTGTTGAACTACACAGCTGGTGTAGTTCACTTAACCACTGAGCCCTCTCTCCAGGTGTGCCATCTACCCCATTTTTAAAAGGGTCTCTGGTCTTGGCTGGCCTCAGTCTCCCTTTGGAGTTTAAGATGACTTTGAACTTTACATTCTCCTGTCTCTAGCAAATGCTGGGAATATAGGCCAATGGCTAGTTCTCAGCCCTTGACCTTACGGATTTCTTACACGACTTAGTAGTTCGTGCTCTTTGAATACTTTCTCCTTTGCTTTTATTCTTTTTCTTAGTGGCATGTAAAAATTCCTTGTATATTGTTGGCATCCACTCTTCTTAATAAGCATTGCAAATACCCTTTTAGGCTATGAATAGGAAGTGAGAAGGCAGCCTCTTGCAGCAAATGCTAATTCAACATGGTGTTTGGTTAAATTAGTTGCTTGCCCTTGGTTATTGGAGCAATGGTAAGCTTCTTTTGTTTCTCCTCTTTCAGAGACACATAGAACAGCTCCTTCTGTCTGAAATAAAGTTTGGCTCTGTGTTGGTTATAATTTGCTTTTCCTGGCTGGCACAGCCTTCTTTTTGTTTTCTGTCTTCTGACAGATTATAGGACTGTGGGGAAACAGCGTCCAGGGCTTTTTCAGGAACTGTGCCATTTTATCTACAGGAGAAGCCATTGGCTTTGGCACTAAAGAAAATTGGCTCTGTATTTAAAGATGCCAAATCATGCTTGATCCGCAAGCTTGCTGTCTCATTTTGTGTATGTGTGTGAAACTTTTTCAAGATGTTGGCTTTTTTTCTTTTTCTACCATGTGCTACCCCATCAGTATGAGGAATTAACTAACAACTTATCCCACCAGCAGCCCACTCCAACACACACAGCCCACTCCAACACACACAGCCCACTCCAGCACACACAGCCCACTCCAACACACACAGCCCACTCCAACACACACAGCCCAAGCATCCTAAACCACAGAGGTAGGGGGCTTTCTGAGGATCAAGGAGGTGTGTACCACACAGTGTCCCTTTTGAATACCTTATCCATCTTCAATCTTTTTTTTTTTTTTTTTCGGGTTTATCAGCTAATGACTTTTCCATGGAGTCCTGAATTATTTAGTTGTAGAAATGATTTGCCAGCCAAGGTGTCTTTCTGGTGTCTTTGCTGTTTTGTTCTGGTTTTGAGCTAGGGTTTCACTTTGCTGTCGGTGCTAGCCTGAACTCACACAGGAAGCCACGCTTTCCTTGAACTCAGATGCCTCCTCAATAGAGGAGTTAGAAGCTTGAGCCACCGTGCTCTGCTCCATGAGCGCTCCCGACATAGGTCAGTCTGTCCCAGGTCTCTCAGCCTAGGCTGGCCTCCAACTTCTGATCCTCTTGCCTCTACTACTATGCCTGCTTTTTGTGGGGACTGAACCTAATTCTTAATACATGCTAGGCAACCATTCCACCAACCAAGCTACATCCCCAACACACACCCCCTTTGTTTTTGTTAAATGAACCCCATATATTGCTCTACCACTACAACCCAAGAAACCATACCGTTTTGAGTATATGCCATCCCAGCCCCAGTGTCGCCTTAATACTGCCATTAGCCATTTAAGTTTGGGTATAGACATCCAGTTAATGCAGCGTCAGTGTTACTGTTTTAACAACTTTGGGCATGTGCTGCAAAGGAGACCTGGTCCGTCTGCATCTTAATTATACTGAAATCTGATAAGGAGGTGGTCCTTTCAGGATTATTGGATGTAGATGCCTTGGGTGTGATACAGGTTGAAGCCAACTTTGACCTTTGTACGTTTCCTTTTATTTATTTTTGCGGAAGATTTGGTGTGTTCCCTTCCCAGGTCCACCAACTTCCAGATACATACCTTCTCACTTCTCTCCTTCCCCCAGTTTCTCTCAGGGAAAGCAAGAATTTCCAAAAGATAATAAAATTGTTGCAATTGATTAATACCTAAATCTTTCCATCGTTTTGACAGAATTCAGTTGATTAGTCTGAGAAAAGGAAGGTAAAGCGGGGAGGCCTGGAGAGCATCCTTTTTGTGGTTGGGTGTCTTCCGGTGGTTACTTGGTTTGGAAGTCTGAAGAAGCGTTTTGGCAGGAAACACCCGGGGGCTGGTTACTCTTAGTACCCAGAGTGGGTGGAGAAGCAGGAGAAGTGGCGGGCGGGGCATCACCTGGCCCGGCCGCTGGATGCTTGGCTCCCAGCTTCGTTGTGGGCACCAGGAGAGACGGGGGCAGCGGTAACAAAGAGGAGCCGTGCCGGGGCCGGGGCCGCGGGTAGCTGGCCTATCCCCGGCGGCTGACCTCCCAGTGGGCCTCCCCAGTTGGCTGTATGGCAAGTCGCTCTGCTGGTTCCTTGGCTCAGGATTGGCTGTGTAGACAGGAGGGAGCTTGCAAAGAGCAGGGATGGAGTTGAGGGGGCGGGGCTGGCTTCCGGCGGTGGAGGGGAGAGAGCCGGAGCCGGCTGGGGGAGGGGGTGTAGGCGCACCGCGGAGTGCAGCGCTCTAGGTGAGCCTGGCACCCGGAGTAGCCGTCTCCCCCTCCCCCTGCCTGAGCCTCCAGAAGCCCTCTCTCTTCTGTCCTCCCTGGACTAGGGCAAGCAGAGCTGCACTGTCCCAGGCCGGCGGGGCGGAGCCCGGAGCCCCACTGAGAGCTGCAGAGCCAACATCACCTCCTGCCCAGGGCGCAAGGTGTGTGTGTTTTTTCTAACGCCACCGGGACTTTAGCCGACTTAACCTTGTAAGAGAGGGGAAATGGAATGGGAAGTATGATCTCAGCGTCTCATCACCTTATCTTTATTTTCCAGTTGTACCTTTCATCCTTCTTTCTGTCTCTTCATCTCACCCCTGCAGCTGGTTAAGGAGATTCAGGACACTTCTCTTTTTACCGACGTGTAGATGTCGGCCGCGTAGTAAATTGCACAGATGGGAAAAAGAGGAGCCTTTTTTCATGTGGCATCTGATGCAGTAAACCAGCGGGGGAAAGATAGAATCCAGGATTGGCTTTTTTAAACTGTACAGCTTCATCTGCGTTCATTAAGGCTGCCCTTATTCTCCCCTTTGGGTCGGTCTTAATCAGCAGCAGTAATCTTAGAGAGGCGGAGGTTTTGGTGGGAAGGAGGAGCAGCCCTCCGGCCTTGGTAGTTAAAAGCAATCCTGATAATTGTTAGTGATTAACTCTGGCAAAGTCTCTTTCTTGAGAACACTGTCACAGGCTTTGTGTATTGGCTCAGCCCTAAAGGAGAATGAGCCCGAGCCGGGGGAAACTTACCTTCTTACTGAACTTGAAGGCCTTACCAGCCTCTCCATTGCTCTATGTCTTATAGTCATAGGTTAGTTTGTATTCATGGGCTCCTGAAGGGATTTGTTGCTGTCACCAAAGCTGCATCTTTTTAAAAAATATAGTCTGATTTGTCTTTTTAAGAGTTCTCAGTAATCTTTTATTAATTTGGGTGGCTGTATAATTACAATTTAAACAATTTTTATTTTTGGAGTTCTTTGCTTTTGTAACTTAATGATTTTTTTTTTTTAAAGAGGAACTCCCTCTATAGTTTAGGTTCAGCCTGGCATGGAATTCCTATCATCCTGCTTTAGCTTCCTGCAAACTACTGGCAATTACCATGTGTGTACCACTACTCTAGATCTGGATCCTTCCTGAAATGCATGGGTCCCTACAGCTCCAATTAGGGAATTCTTTTTTTTTTTTTTTTTTTTTTGGTTTTGGTTTTTCGAGACAGGGTTTCTCTGTGTAACCCTGGCTGTCCTGGAACTCACTTTGTAGACCAGGCTGGCCTTGAACTCAGAAATCCACCTGCCTCTGCCTCCCAAGTGCTGGGATTAAAGGCAGGAAATTCTTTACATATTTTAAGTAGAAGGAAAGTTACCAATCGAAGGTGAAATGCCCAGAAATTACAGTATTAGGAACAAGAGGTGTGCTTTTGGATGACAGCGTCCATGTTATCTTTGCTTTTTTATTATTATTTTTTGAAGACAGAGTCTCCCTGTGTAGTTGACCTGGTAGCCAGGTTGTCCTGGAATTTACAGCAGTCCACCTAAGCTGCCTTTGCCTGAGCGGTGCTGGGATAAATAATAGCCACCATCCCCGGCTTCGTCTCTTCATGTTGTGCGTTTTCAACCAGACTGGCTTTAATTTTGTGTTGATTAGCAAAGAGGAGCTATGTCAGAAGAGGTGAACACCTGTGTCTCGACGACATTTTATATAACTATTAACTAAAGGGATTCATTTATTGTCCTATTCCAGGTTTAGTTCCCAGTGGCTGTTGTAACTGGAGTTCAGTCTTGGTGTCACTGCTGCTTTGCGGCTGTGTCACAGTTGTAGCTGCATGAGTAATTTCTCTTGATGATTTATTTTATCTCTAACCAGTCAGGAACAATTGGGATGAGAGTCAAGTATGGAAAATAGGGAGCTTGGGACTGAGCTTAGACGGTAGGGTGCTTGCCTAGGGGGCTCTGTCCAGACAAGGGATTAAAGATTAGAGCTTCAAACTCAACGTGGGCTACACCACCCTGTCTCAAAACAATAAACAGAAGAAAGATAGAAATGATGGAAAAATAGATCAGGAAATGAACTTTGTCTCCACGTGTGTATATATGTGTGCGTGTGCGCACCTGTGTGCACACACACACAAATATATATTTTATACATTTCAAATAAGTATCAGTATTGAATTTTTTGCAAAAAGGAAAACCACAATAATCTTAAGTTGGCTTAAAAAAAAATTTTTTTTAAATGCTTTTATCCCTAAGGGCTCCAAATTATGTTTAAATAGGGAAGGGAAGCTGATCCTCCAGACAGATCTTACCTAACCAGTTATAGAGAATAGTGCTAAAATCACTGATTCAAGCTTTGGACAGCTAGTGTATTGAATAAAATATAAAATATTTATTTTTGTCTGTTTGAGACAGGGTCTCACTATATAATTCTGGCTAGTCTGGAGTTCAATACATAGACCAAGCTGGTGTCAAACTCAGGAGATCCACCTGTCTTTGCCTTCCTAGCTCTGGGACGATAGTGTGACTCTGACACCTTTGAAGTGTGCTTGGCTCTCTAGCAAGGTGGGGCAGCAGTAGCCAGAGAAGCACAAGGAGCCATGCTGCTTTGGTTTGCTTGCCCCCCCTGTTTGATACCCTAGCTTTTTCTTTTCTCTTTTCCCAGGTGTAAACACTTACTGCGGCTTTTTATGAAGCTATATTATACTTTGCTCCTTGTTTTTTGTTTTGTTTTTGAGATCGGGTCCAACTCTGTAGCGAAGTCCAGCCTTAAGATGTATGTGTGTGTGTGCATGCGAGTGCAGGTTTACTGGTCCCCGTGAAGGTCAGAGATTGATCAAGAAATTTTCTTCAAATGACTGCTTTCCTTTTTTTTTTTTTTTTTTTTAGAAAAAAGGTCTTCAAATTTTCATTTTATGTATGGAGGTGTTATACCTGTGGATCATGGGTGTGCCTGGTGTCCCTGAAGACCAGAAGAGGGCATGGGATCCCCTGTAACATGTGTTATAGACAAAATGATTGTAAGCTTTTGTGTGGGTGCTTGGAATTTAGTCCAGGAAGAGCAGCCAGTGCTGTTTGTGGCCACTGGGCCACCCCTCTATCGCCTTTACCTTACTTTTCAAGTCAGGATTTCTTACTGGATTGGACTGTGCTAGCCCAGACAAAGCAAGCTCCCTCCCTGCCCCTGGGTCTCTGACCTAGCACTGTGGTTTTAGATATGCTCTGCCTCGCCTGGCATTTACGTGGATGTTAGAGACCCAAATTCAGGTTGGGGTGGGTTGGTTGGTTGTTTGGTTGGTTGGTTTTGGTTTTAGTTTAGTTTTTTTGAAAAAGGGTCTTCATGTGGTTCTGGGCTGTCCTAGATCTCACTATGTAGACCTGGCCTGGAACTCATGGGAAGTCCTCCTGCTTGCTGGGATAAAAAATGTGCATCACCACAACTGTCCCCCAAATTCAGGTCTTTATGCTTGTGTAGCAAGGAATTTACCCAGGGAGCCATTTCCTTATCTCTGGTCTTGAACTCCGGATCGTCCTGCCTTAGACTACTAAGGGCTGGGATCACAGATTCTTCTTACTATTTATTACTTAATTTTTACAGTGTAGAGGGCTTTGTGCATGTGGGCAAATCACTCTGTCAACTGAGTTGTACCGCCAGATCTAACAGGTCTGTTTTCTTGTCTGGCTGTGCAGTCAGTAATTTGCATGGTGGGGTTGTTGGGCTCCCCCAAGGATTTTTCCCAGGAGGCAAGAGGCTATGTATAGAATTATTAATTGTGTATCTGCGTTCGTCTCCAGGTATCATTTAAACGTCTTGGGAACTCAGATATAGCTTTTGCAAGGAAACAGTTAAGCAGAGCTGCGGGTTGTAGTTTGTTAGATTGAAGAGACAGTTCGCTGAAGTTAAAGTAACGCATTGACTTTCCTTTAGCAGTGTGTTTATCCCTGTGATGTGCAGCTTAGAATGTAAGAAAAATGGCTTTACGTTCTCTTTAAGGGGAGACTCTAGTCTAATCACATCTGAAGTGTGAAACGATCCCTTGAGAAAGTGAAGGAAGCATTGGATTCTTGGCTTTGCTTCGTTCTTGGAATAATATGCTTGGGTGTAGTACACTTTAGAGTTGGGGAGTGCTCAAGGCAAGAAGGTCTTAGAGGTCTTGGGATGCTGCTGTAAGTGAGAGGCTTAGGTAGAGGCAGTATGTTCATGTGGAGATGTGTCTGATGACAGTTTTTAGCTTTATCAGCCATATGTCACAGCCAGTATTTTTTTTTTTTTTTTTGCTTGTTTTTTTTCTTTCCCTACAGTTTCCTGGAACTGGCCCTGTAGACCAGGCTGGCCTCAAACCCAGAGGTCTGATTGCCTCTGCCTCCTAAGCTCACAACCAGTATCTTGTGTGTTTTCTCTTTTATTATTTTTAATTAATTTATTTAAGATGCGTACACACATGCACAGGGCTCACCAGGAGCATATGGGGGTCAGAGGACGACTTGTGGGAGTTGGTTCCTGGAGACTGAACTCAGGCAGTCAGAGCTGGCAGAGCAAGCTTCTTCCCGCTGAGCCATCGCGGCCCTCTCATCCTCTTGTGTGGTTTTAAACATAAACTCTCCCTCACTCAGGCTGACTGTGGAGTTAAGCTCAGGCTTTTGAGGAAGTACTGTGCTGAGTTCAGTCCTGAGGGCCGTGGACTTGCTGGGTGGGGTTTGTCATCCGTTTATTACTCAGATAAGGATTTAGGACATGGGTTGCTGAATGAATAAAAGAAATACAAAGGGGAAGGAAGGAAACGTGACCGCTTGTATGTTGAAGGAAAACGTTTATTTTAGATATGTAGGGGAGCGTAGCCAGAAGCAGGGGCCTCTGGGAGAGTCCAGAGTGGACGTGACCCTGATCTGGGCCTTGTGAGACAGGATGGAGGAAGAAAGGAAAAGGGGACCAGATGCAACAGCCAGAAGGCCAGAGTATGAACAGGGTGCAGGTAGTCAAAATGGTTGGATTATGTACATCAGAGCAGCCCATTTTTCCTAGACTGGAGAGTTCAGGGTAGAGGACTGGATGTGAGGTAGGTAGCAGACCCTATGACAGGTAGGGGCTGAGGGGCTCAGGGAAAACCTGGTGGCCAGGTCCACTTTGATATGTTAAGTAGGCACCTAGCTCTTTGTCCCAGGTTTGAAACCTAAAAGTTGCTGGTGAGTTACTGAATACTTCCTGAAGAATGGTCCAGGCAGATTGCATCTCAGTCAGTTTAATCCTCAGAAGTTTGCAGGTCTGTTCCTGATGAGAACCAGAGCTGCCTTTCTAATGATGTTGCCTTTTAAGAATTCTTTTGACTCACTAAAAAAATTGTGTGTGTATGTGGGGGCGGGGTGTGTGTGTGTGTGTGTGTGTGTGTAGCGGTGCTGGAGAAATGGCTCAGCAATTAAGAGCAATGGCTGCTCTTCTAGAGGATCTGGGTTCAACTCCCAGCACCCACATGCCAACTCACAACTGTCTGTAACTCTAGTTCCAGGAGATCCGAAACTCACACAGACATGCATGCAGCCATATTACTAATGCGCATAAAGTAAAATTAAATAAATTGGGAAAAAAAGCTTGTTGAGTGTGTATAAGTTGGTCAGTGCCTCAGAACAGTCATCTCCCTGCCCGTAATCCTAGCGATCAGAGGTAGGATTTTATACTTGAGACTAGCCTGTGCTACATAGGAAGACTATAAAGGAATTGGTAATTAATAAATTAATCAAGTAAACAGCCAACCGTGATGATAAATAGGTTTCATTTAGTCAAAGAAATTTTGGTTTTGGGTCATGTGGCAGATGAGGTTCTGTGGAATGGGATCTGTGGAATTAGATCCCATTGTTTGACTCTCTTTGGTTTTATAACTAGTGGGACAATGAGCTAACGTGTCCATTTTGGAAGCAGGCCAATGATAACACTGCCCTTGGGCCTGGAAGGATTGGAAAATAGGACAGAGTAAACAATTGAGGGTATAAATAATGAATCTTCCTGCTGAGTCTTGGGAGAATGAGAGAGATTATCCTCAAAGCTGTTCAGTCTGTCAATGACAGAGGGAAGTCCACTGAATTAATTACCTGGACTGCATTTGTTACTGGATGCATTATGGGATTGCTAGAGCCATTCAAAACAAAGTTGCCTTTCAATTAAAAAAATGGTTTATTATTTTATGTGTATGGCTATTTTGCCTGTCTGTCTGTCTGTGTACTGTGTCATGACCAGTATCTTCAGACGTTTGGAGAGTGTTTTGGCTCTCCTGAAACTGGGTTACAGAGGGTTGTGAGCTGCCACCTGGGTGCTGGGAATCAAACACCAGGGCTTCTGGACGAGCAGCCAGTGTTCTCAACCACTGAGCTATCTTTTCAGCCCCAAAAGTTACCTTTGCCTTTCAGAATTTTCTTTTCAACCAAATAAAATCAAGTTTTTTATCTACCTTTTAGAATGTAGTCCTTCGAGTTCTTCCCCAGACTTGGTTCTCTGTGAACAGTCTTTTGTTTAGCAAAATAATGGCCCTCTGCTTAACAAGAAATTTCATTGTTTGTAATTATGAAACAAATAAAAATGTCTGGGTCTGGCTTACAGAATTCTTGGTTTGAATACATACCATACTTCAAAATTAAATGCATTTATAATATATTGTGTTAGCAACTTAAAAAGGGTTAAGACAAGAGTTTCTAGTATTGAGATAAATATTTTTACTTCTAGATTTGTTTTCATCTAAGGATTTAATAATTAATTTCTCTGTATTTTTTCAAGATAGGGAAAACTAAGGCTTTTCAAAAATCAGATAATGTAGTGATTTAGTAGTGAGGTCAGACCCAGAACCATGATTTCTGAGTTAGAATCTTCTCTTCTCTAAATTTCAGGGAGGTCTGGAACTTGCAATCCTCCTGCCTCAGCCTCTCAAGTCACTGAGATTGTAGATTGAATTCTAGATCATCTTTTTTCAGTTGCTAGAATTGCAAACATTATACTATTTTGATTCTTTTCCTCTGGATTTCTAACTGTATTTAATGATTTTCTCCTATAATGTAGGAAATCCTTCCTTTAAATTATTTAAAAATAGGGGTAGAATTCATTGGAAGAACACCCCCAAAGCTCTGGGTTTCACCCCCTGGACTGCAAAAAAAAAGTCAACAAATAAAAATTTCCTGCCTTCTCCTTGAGATGCTGTTTTTGTTTCTCTGGTTGCCAAGGGAATCCAAAGATTAGGACACTATTACCAATCAAAAGAAAAAAGGAAAAAAGGTTCCCTGTGGGATGTTCTAAGAAATGAAGACAAACTCCACAATAGATGACGTTGGTTACATTCCAGCCTGTCTATAAAGCCAGAGGCTGCCCTTATCAGCAGACATACAGGACTATGGTTAAAGCTTCCTTTCTGACTAGTGGAACAATCACTTCTTGATTATTCATTATTTCTACAAAAAACAAAACAAAACAAAGAAGCAAAGCATAGACCGAAATACCCAAAGATGCTGCAGAGCCGTGTTTTTATTTTATTACTTTGTGCATATGGATGACTGTGCACCATGTGTACACCTATACCCACAGGGCCAGAAGAGGATGTCTGATCCCCTAGACCCAAATTTGCAGGTGATCCTGGGGTCTTTTCTGAGATGGGGTCTCAGTACATAACTCTGGGTGGCCTGGACCTAGAGTAAACCAGGCTGACATTGAATCACAGAGCTCCACTAGCATCTGACTGTTGTTTTTGAGACAGAGGCACTTTACAAAAACAGTCCAAAGTAGTTCTGTTAGTTAATGCGTTAGGTCTACTGTACAGCAACTATTTGGTTGAAGGCAGTATCAAGGCAGGGCTCATGTGAGCCAGAGTAAGGTGAGGGTCTGTGACCATTGCCAGCAAGAGACAAGGTGGTTTGGTTTAACGTGACTCAGTAGCACTGCTGTTAGCTCAGGGAGTCTGATCCGGAGTAATTTATTTTACATCTATTTAAGCACAGCACAATTTGGTGAAAGTTTTCCTTGTGATAAATAACTCAGTTTCCTGTGTACAATAAAGCTTAAGACAGAATTAGGTGGGCTGGTGAGATGGCTCAGCCGGTAAGAGCACCTAACTGCTCTTCCGAAGGTGATGAGTTCAAATCCCAGCAACCACATGGTGACTTACAACCACCCGTAATGAGATCTGACGCCCTCCTCTGGTGCATCTGAAGTCAGCTATAGTGTACTTATGAATAATAATAAATGAATCCTTGGACTGGAGAGAGCAGGGACTGAGCGTGCGGGGCCGACTGGAGCGAGTGAGCAGGGCATAACGGGGTGGCAGGAGCGAGCGAGGGGGGCCGAACGGGGGTGGCTGGAGGGGGGGGCGCGACCGGAGCGAGGGGGGCAGACCAGAGAGAGCAGGGCAGACCAGAGAGAGCAGGGTTGACCGTAACAAGGAAAAAAAAAAAAAAGACAGAATTAGATGTCGTGGCCTTGCCTTTAGTCCCAGCACTTGGGAGGCAGAGGCAGGAGGATCTCCCGAGTTCCAGACCAGCCTGGTTCTCAGAGTGAGTTCCAAACCAGCCTGGTTCTTAGAGTGAGTTCCAGGACAGTGAGGGTTACACAGAGAAACCCTGTCTTGAAAAATCAAAAAGGAAGCTTAAGACATGACTACATCAAAACTCTTTGTAATAGTACATACAACATCTTCCATAAAGATATGTTCTAAAGATTGGCAGAGCTATAAGGGTCTAAGAAAGGATCCAGTGTGGTCTTGTCATACAGGGCAAAGATCACCAGGTTATTAGCCACATCCAATTCCAGCCTTTTGTGTAGTAAACAGGCTTTCCTTCTCTCTGCGTTTAACATTGCTTTCCTAGTGCTGATCTGAGTATAAGGATCTCTGTCTATGCCTGCCAAGGTCCACATGCTGGAATTATGATCCGATACCACCTTGCCTAGCTCTCTGTGTTATTTGTATGTTTGTTTGTATGTTTGTGGTGGTAGGTTTTTTGTTTGTTTTTGTTTTATTTTGTTTTGTTTGGAGTCTTTTCTATGTAGCCCTGGCTGTCCTGTGTCTTGCTATCTAGAACAGTCTCTGGCTTCCAACTCAGTGCCTCCTAAGTGCTGGGATTAAGAGTGTGTTGCCACTACTCTTAAAATTATACCTGGCATCTTGTGTTAACAGCTTTATGTTCACATTTCACCAGGGATTTTTTTCTTCTCTTTTGTATTCCCAATGGTTTGCCACAGTTCCTGATACATAATGGGTACCTAGTGAATGTGAGTGTCTTTACTAAATGGTTCAGTGTGTTTCGGGCTATTTACTATCTCTATATTACAATGTCTAGATCCCTCACTTATTATAATTTTTTTTGTTTTTGTTTTTTTTGTTTTTTGTTTTTTTTTGTTTTTCGAGACAGGGTTTCTCTGTATAGCCTGGCTGTCCTGGAACTCACTCTGTAGTCCAGGCTTAATATATATATATATATATATATATATATATATATATATATATATATATATATATTTAACATCTCAGATGCAATTACCCCTTTTCACATCAGATAGTCTCCCCTCCCTTTATGGTTTATGGGGGAATCGTGTATGAACGCTATGAACGCTCTATAGCTGGGATGGATATGATATATATATTTTATATGAATGAATGAGAGAAAAGGGAGATCTGTTCAATGTAGCCAACACACTGGGGAAAAGGGCAAAGAGATCTAGTGACCCCCCACAAACCCATTATTCTTGGGCCCTGAAGTGAGATTAAGCTAGAGGACCAGCAGGAGTAAGCGCCTTCTTTTTTTTTGTTTTTTTTGTTTTTTTGTTTTTCGAGACAGGGTTTCTCTGTATAGCCCTGGCTGTCCTGGAACTCACTCTGTAGACCAGGCTGGCCTTGAACTCAGAAATCTGCCTGCCTCTGCCTCCCGAGTGCTGGGATTAAAGGCGTGCGCCACCACGTCCAGCTAGTAGGCTCCTTCTTAATGGAGGTGTGGTGCAGCTCAGCTCCTCCCCTGAACCATCTTTAGCTCTCTGATCTGTAATCTCACCCCTGTAGAGAAGGGTTTCTGTGTCTACTGCCCAGGCTTGAGATTCCTGGGGAAATTCCAATTTCTTAGAGCACATTGCTTTAATAGTCTGATAGGTAAAGTGTCTGGAATATATTCATTTCTACCAGACTGGTTAAAATTTTCAGCTCTCATTTTATCACCTCTGTTTTGAGGTGGAATATGTTTATTCCTCAAACAAACATAATAATCTGAATGCAAGTAGGGACTAAGGCTAGGACACACATAATTAGTACCAGGTAGCTGTGTAAAAGATCATGGATTTCTGAGTTCGAGGCCAGCCTGGTCTACAGAGTGAGTTCCAGGATAGCCAGGGCTACACAGAGAAACCTTGAAAAACCAAACCAGGTGGGCGTGGTGGCGCACGCCTTTATTCCTAGCACTCGGGAGGCCGAGGCAGGCGGATTTCTGAGTTCGAGGCCAGCCTGGTCTGCAAAGTGAGTTCCAGGACAGCCAGGGCAACACAGAGAAACCCTGTCCCGAAAAACCAAAAAAAGAAAAAAAAAAGGAAAACCAAACCAAACCAAAACAAAAAGATCAGCTCCCCGTGCTCCCTAACCTCTTGGCTTTTAGTTTCTTTTTGAATGGCAGGCATAATCAATTCCATCTTGTGGGGTTGAGACAGAGTCTTGCCATGAGGTCTAGGCTGGTCTCAAACTTAGGATCCTCCTGCTTCAGCTTCCCAAGTGTTAGTGCTATAGACAAGGGCTGCCAGGCACAGCATGGCTTCATTTCAACTCCAGCAACTCCCCCTCTCCTCTGTGAACTGTATTCTCTAAAGACATTGCTGATGAACCATCTGGCTGTTTGTACTCCATTTCCCCTGGTACCAGGATAAGGTCTGTCCCAATGGGTCTCAAGATCATTCTGTCTTTCCTGTGGGCAGTGTCCTAGCATCTCAAACAAACAAACAAACAAACAAACAAACAAAAAAAACTTGTTCAAGCTCCCTTTTCAGAAGCTGTACTGGTATTAAATTTTAGAAGCCTTATATAGCACAAGAGGCGTGTCTGACTTCCTCTACACGCTCACTGTTGATTGCGTAGTTAATGGACGATGAGAAAGAACAACCAAATTTTATATGTATTTTGGGAATTAGTTTCTAATTTTAACTTGGGAATATTTTTTATTTTATTTTATTTTTAAACAAAGGTCAAATACTTAAAAGATTGGCCAGCCATAGTGGCACATGCCTTTAACCTCAGCACTTAGGGGGTGGGGGTGGGGCAGAAGCAGGCAGATCTCTGGGTTCCAGGACACTCTGTCTCAAAAAAGCCTCCAAAAAATTAAAAATTCTTTCTAAAATCCTATTTTTTTCCCCTTGTTTCAGTCAACCCTGCTTGCTGTGGTTGACCCCGCTCGCTCCAGCCGCCCCCATAGCTCCGACTGGCCCCATTCGGGCCCCCGCTCGCTCCAGACAGCCCCGCTCGCTCAGGTCGGTCTCTCCGGTCCAAGGATTCATTTATTATTATTCTTCATAAGTACGCTGTAGCTGACTTCAGACGCACCAGAGGAGGGTGTCAGATCTCATTACAGGTGGTTGTAAGCCACCATGTGGTTGCTGGGATTTGAACTCATCACCTTCGGAAGAGCAGTCGGGTGCTCTTACCCACTGAGCCATCTTACCAGCCCTAAAATCCTATTTTTTTTTTTTAATTTATTTTATTTTTTTTATTTTTTATTTATTTATTTTTTTTTAAGATTTATTTTATTATATATGTGAGTACACTGTAGCTGTCTTCAGATACTCCAGAAGAGGGAGCCAGATCTCGTTACGGATGGTTGTGAGCCACCATGTGGTTGCTGGGATTTGAACTTATCACCTTCGGAAGAGCAGTCGGGTGCTCTTACCCGCTGAGCCATCTCACCAGCCCCCCTAAAATCCTATTTTTATAACAGTAACAAATGAAGTTCTTTTTGTTCATGGAAATATCTTTTATTTATTCAGTGACAGTTTTTGCATGTGAACAACATATTTTGACCATGTCCACCCCTAACTCTCCTCTTCTATTCCACTGTGTTATTCCTCCCAGATATCCCCCAACAGGTACCCCTTCTCACTTCATGTTTTCTTCTTCTTTAAAGGCCCCTGAGTCCAGTCAGTGCTGCTGTTGGGATGCTTCCTGGTCTTGTTGGCTTGACGATGGGCAGGTCAGCAGTGACCTGCAGTGAGTTCATGAGTACTGGGACCGTGGCGTCTGTTCACACCACACCTCCCACCCCTGCCTCTCTACCCCTGCCTCTCCCATTTATATTACACCCTCTTCTGTGATGATCCTTAAGCCTTAGGGAGTGGGGCAGGGTGGCAGGCTTGACACAGATGTGCCCTTTGGGCCTGAGACCCAATACATGCTTATTCTAAGCATTTTGACTCCTTATGAGTCCCTCCTTACCTGCTGCCCACTGCAGAGGATCCTTTCCTGACTGAGGTTGGAGGGATATGTGTGTAAACATGAGGAATTTAGAAGGCACTTTGACATGTCTGTTTAGCAAGACATTCTTAGTCATGAGCTTGGAAACAGGGTTGTAAACGTCTTCCTCCTTCCTGTGGGGCAAGCCCCAGATCCGGTCTGAGAGCATTAGCTCCATAACCTTCATGCCTCCATTGTGCAGTGTGCGGATCTCGCTTGACTGGTTGGTGCTGTAGAAGATATGGTCACCATCCATCCCTTGGGGTCATGTCATGCAAAGCACCTTCGTGCGCTGAGGAAACCGTAGCCAGCAAGGAGGAAGTTTCCCAGTCAGTTGCAGCTTGGTTTTCCTGTGCTGTAACCAAAATGTGTTGTGGCAGCACCAGTCCTGCTACCTAGTGCTAATGCACTAAAGAGCAGCAGTAGCCCGGGTCTCAGGCCTCCTTGCACAGTAACTCACGGCAGGCATTTGACACTTAGCACTAAGATTTTTCATTATTATTTTTTGACTTTAAAATGCCTTTTAAGGGCTGGAGAGATGGCTCAGCCGTTAAAGGCTAGGCTCACAACCAAAAATAAAATGCCTTTTAAAAATAGGCCTAGCCGGGCTGGTGAAATGGCTCAGTCGTTAAGAGCACCGACTGCTCTTCTGAAGGTCCTGAGTTCAAATCCCAGCAACCACATGGTGGTTCACAACCATCTGTAAGGTGATCTGATGCCCTCTTCTGGAGTGTCTGAAGACAGCTACAGTGCACTTACATATAATAAATAAATAAATCTTAAAAAAAAAATAGGCTTAGCCGAGCGTGGTGGGGCACGCCTTTAATCCCAGCACTTGGGAGGCAGAGGCAGGCGAATTTCTGAGTTCGAGGCCAGCCTGGTCTACAAAGTGAGTTCCAGGACAGCCAGACCTATACAGAGAAACCCTGTCTCAAAAAACAAACAAACAAACAAAAAAAATATATATATATATAGGCTTACTTATTCCCTTTATAGCCCAACATTAGCTCTTTCTCTCCTCCTAGAACCCCTCATTCTCTTTTGAGAAGGTGAAGCCCCCTCTGGGTATCAGTCTCCCCCAACCCCCACTTATATTATTTTCTTTTCTTATGACAGGGTTTCTCTGTATAGCCTTGGTTGTCCTGGAATTTCCTGTGTAGACCAGGGTGGCCTCAAATGTAGAGTTTCCCAAGGGAAGAAGTAATGCTGAGCATGTTGGGACGTGTCTGCAATCCCACTACTCAAAAGACACACCTAGCAGGGTTGCCTTGACTTTGAGGCCAGCCTAGACTTCGAAACAAGATCCCATCTCAGTGAACAGCAAAACAACTGCCAGGTGAGGATGGGCGGGGCTCAGGGAGTAAAGGACAGACACTGCGGCCAAGTCTGATGATCTTGGTTCTGTGCTGGGGCCCACATGGTGGGAAGGAAAAACTATTTCCTGAGTTATTTTCTGGCTCTGGTATGCATGTGCGCACACACACACACACATTTTTCTCTTTGTAACCAAAATGTGTTTTGTCAGCATATTTATATAAAAAGTTAGAAAAAAAAGAAGAGGTAGCATTAAGGGCCAGTTGTGGTGACACATGCCTTTAACCCCAGTGCTCAGGAGGCAGAGGCAGGCGGATCTCTGAGTTAGAGGCCAGCCTGGTCTACAGAGCAAATTCTAGGACAGCCAGAGCAGCATAGAGAGGCCCTGTCTTTTTTTTTTTTTTTAAAGATTTATTTTATTTATTATATGTAAGTACACTGTAGCTGTCTTCAGACACTCCAGAAGAGGGCGCCAGATCTCGTTACGGATGGTTGTGAGCCACCATGTGGATTCTGGGATTTGAACTTATCACCTTTGGAAGAGCAGTCGGGTGCTCTTACCTGCTGAGCCATCTCACCAGCCCGAGAGGCCCTGTCTTAAGCAAGAAAGTTTGACTTTTTAAAAACCTGAGTGGGTCGGCCAGTCGTGATGTGTCATACCTGCTATCCCACATGCAGAAATGAAGAAATAGTAGAATCACTGCAGGTTCAAGGCCAGCATGGACTATATATATATATATATATATAGTACATTTGATGCCAGCAGGGATATTTAGTAAAACTATTCTAAAAAGAAAGAGGGAATCATGCCTTTAATCCTAACACTCAAAAGAATCAATACTCATGAGGCAAAGGCAGGCAGATCACTGATGCAAGGCCAGGCTACTCTACAGAGCAAGTTCCAGGACAGCCAGGCTTACACAGAGAAACCCTATCTCAAAAAACAAAAGAAAGAATGCAGAGTATTTGTCTAACACTTAGGAAACTCTGGGTTCAAATCCCAGCAACACCAAAAACAAACAAAAACCTGTTTATTTATAAAGGACTGGAGATACTGGAAAGAGATGCTTCAGCATTCGGCAGTTAAAAGTACTGTTTGTTTCTTCATTGGTCCCGAGTTCAGTTCCCACCATTCACATGGCTCACGGCCATCTGTAACTCCAGTTCCAGGGGCTCCAATGCCCTCTTCTGACTTCCAAAGACACCAGCCACTCACGTGGTGCACAGAGATAAATAAAGGTAAAATACCTATAGACATAAAGTAAATTTATTAAGACAAGAAGGAAGTGAAAGGGGGAAAACAGTTTGACATTACTGTGGAGTGAAGAGCCCAGGGCACAGGGGAGTAGAGGTAAGTGAGTCAGGCCACAGGATCTGCCATCCAGAATCAGTTCATACATGATTTAATTTTGTTAACAAACCGGATAACTAATGCTGTTTTTCCTATCTAGTGAGTGGGTAAAGGCGCTTGCCACTAAGCTTGGTGTCCTGAGTTTGATTCTGGGTGTCTCTGTGGTAGAAGGAAAAAACCCAAGTTGTCCCCTGACCTGCTGCATACATACTGTGACACATGTACACTCACAAATAAATAACTAAATGCATTCCCTTTTAAATTTATTTATGTGTGTGTGTGTGTGTGTGAGCTTGCAGAAGTGTATGTGCATGCAGGAGCCCAAGAAGACAAGAAGAGGACATTAGTCCCCTGGAACTGGAGAGCTATAGGTGGCTGTGAACTGCTATGGAGCTGCTGGGAATTGAACCCAGGTCCTCTGCAAGAGCAGTAAGGACTTTTAACTGCTGAACCATCTCTCCAGACCCCTGGCATAATTTCTTACTAGAATATGCTGGTGCCATACAGTTCGCACAGTACAGAGCTTTAGAGTGTGGAGGTAAGAGCACAGAGCTTTCGCTTAGGTTGTCCAGAGGAAATGTTAACAGTTCTTAGCAGTCCTCAGCTTTAATGATGCTATTGTTAAGATCTGTAGCAGAAGCACTGGTTAGTGATTTTTCTCCTGGCTCAACATGCTGGGCATTAGCTGGAATTCCTGAGTGATTGCAGTGGGGGAACCATGAGAGCAATTTCGTGTTTGTCCACAAATTATCATTAGTAGTTTCATTTGCTATCAGATAGAAGGAGCAGGAGAAATGGGCTTTTTGCCAATTGCAGCTTCCCTCCGATTAGGGCGTTAGTTCAATTATGTCCAATTAGCTTTTATTGCAGATAGCAGTGATAATTACTCTCGAGTCAGTTTCGGCTGCAGTTATCCCAAGGCTGAAGTATGAACTTGATGGATTTTAATGACCACCATGGCACAGTTCACTCCCTGCCTGCAGTTACTGCTTTTTCCAGACCTCTTTTCGACAAGAGGTCAGAATGTTAGAGAAGTCTATCTCACAATTAAAACATATTGTCCTTCTTTTGAAGAGCTGTGTAGGATCATATTTTAGAAGAATCTATTAGGAATAGCCTTAATTTTTTTATATCCTGAGATCATACCCTTGAGTTTACTTCTGCTTATCATAGGAGACCAAGATAAAACTAAAGGTCACTCTTTGCACTGTGTGCTAATTGTCAGACAATAGTAATTTGCAAGAACAGGTTGGTCTCTGGTTGTATTTTTAAGTTCTTTTTTTTTTTTTTTTTTGGTTTTTCGAGACAGGGTTTCTCTGTGTAGCCCTGGCTGTATTTTTAAGTTCTATCCTAAGTGTAAAGGAAAACTTTTTGATTGAGTCTTTTTAAATCAATAAAGATGTGGTTGCTGGGAATTGAACTTGGGACCTCTAGAAGAGCAGTCCGCACTCTTAACCACCGAGCCATCTCTGCAGCCCCTCAATAGATGTTAAGGACATGCTTCTGTAGCTCCACCAGAATGTTATCTGCTTATCGACTCCTTAGCTCTACCAGAATGTTATCATCTATTTATTGACAGTCTTGTATAGCCAAGGCTGGCCTGCCCCTTGGAATGTAGCTGAGAATGACCTTGTACTTCTGATCCTCCTGTCTTCACCTCCCAAGTGCTGAGGTTAGAGGTTTGAAACACCATGCTGAGCTTTTGGTGCTGGGCCCCAAGTATGCTCGGCATGCACCCAACCGAGGGAGTTTATATCCCCAGCTCAGGTTATAATGGTCTTTTTTTTTTTTCCTTCAGAATTTTCATTCATTCAGCAAATATGTGTGCATGAGTGTCTGTAGTCTCTTCAAAGTATAAACACGTCAGCACGGACATGAATGAAGGTCAGGGGACAAACAGCTCAGCCTTCTCCTACTTTGTGGCTTCTAGGATCAAACTCAGGTTGTCAAATTTGGTAGCTTACCTTTACCCTCCAGCCATCTTGCCCACCCCTAGAGTGTTCTTTTAGTAGAAAGTTGAAAATAACCAAAGCTTGGTAGAAAAAGAGAGAAAGAAAGCCAGGTACGGTTATGCATGTCTGCAGTTCCAGTACTTAAATGGTAGAAGCAGGAGGATCAGAATCTCAAGGTCATTTTCAGCTACACATTAATTTCAAGGCCTCCCAATGTCACAAGCAAGAATGAGAATCCTTCCTAACAGACCACTCTCTGAGGCATCTATGATTTCAGCCCCACCTCTCCTATAGTTCAACACAGTTACTTTTTTGTTTGTTTGTTTGTTTTGGTTTTGTTGAGGTGAGTCTCCTGTAGGTAGCCCAGGCTGACCTCAGATTCTTGATTCTCTGGATTCCACCTCCCAGGTGCTGGAGTGCCGGGCAAGAGCTGCTAACACTCAACTTTAAGAACAGATTTATTATTTTTATCATAATTATGAATTATGTTTATGTCTGTGTGTGCCATGGCACACGAAGTGTTGAGGACATGTTACAGAAGTTTTTTCCCTTTTTCTACCATATTGGACTCAGGCCTTGAACTCATGTCCACTAAGCTAACTTACCAACTCTTCACAGAAGATTTGAAAGGGAAGACTTCATGATCAGTCATTAATTCTCTGCATTTAGCAAGCCTGTGTTTTATGGAGACAGTCTCAGTATCCTGTAGACCGGCTGGATTCGAACTTGTATCAGTTCTCCATAAATTTTTTTTTTTTTTTTTTTTTTTTTGAGACAGGGTTTCTCTGTGTAGCCCTGGCTGTCCTGGAACTCACTTTGTAGACCAGGCTGGCCTCGAACTCAGAAATTCACCTGCCTCTGCCTCCCAAATGCTGGGATTAAAGGCGTGCACCACCACGACCGGCTCCATAGATTTTTTTTTTTTTTTTTTTTTCTTGTATCAGTTCTCATGCCTGCGCTTTAGGAATGCTGGGGTTGTAGTGTGCACTGCCCTACCTGGCTAGCCAAACACTGTAGAGGATTGGTCCAGAGTGGAAGTCAGGTGTTACGCAGTTTGAAGAGTTGAGGGGATACAGACCATTTTTAAAGAAACATATTTGTGAGTCACAGAGGGTTGAAGTTCTTGCACCTTCCAGAAGCCAGACCACTTTTGTTATTGGCATTTTACTTGTCTTTCACACTGGTGATATAAGGGGTATAACTTTATTCTACAAAGATAGATACGTTAAAGGGCAGGGGTACGACTCTGTTGGAAGGTGCTTGCCTAGCACATATAAAGTTCAGTTACTCACACTGCATGAAACTGGATGTAGTGTCCAGGATTCGGAAGGTGGAGCCAAGAGAATCTGAAATCTAAGGATACCCTTGGCTAAATATCAGAGTTTGAAGCCGGCTGTAAAACCTTGTCCCAAAAAAAGGGTGTGGGAAGGCTATGGAGATGGCCACTAACAGACATGCAGGCAAAGCACTCATAAAATAAATAAATCTTAGCCAGGTGTGATAGCATGTACCTTAGTTAGGGTTTCTAATGCTGTGAAGAGACACCACAACTCTTACAAAGGACAACATTTGCGGGTGGGGGGGGAAGCTGGCTTAAAGGGGGAGCTGAGAGTTCTGAAGGCTACCAGAAGACTATCTTCCAGGCAGCTAGGAGGAGGCTCTGTTCCTCAGTGGATGGATCCTGAGCATAGAAGACTTCCAAAGCGCCCCCCCCCACACACACACAGAGTGATATGCTTCCTCCAACAAGGTCACACTTCCTATGGACCAAGCATATTCAACCACCACAGTGTGTGTGTCTCATTCCAGCACTCAGGAGGCAGAGACAGGTTAGTCTGTGCATTGGGTTCAAGGTCCCACATGAGACTTTCTTTATGGACCAGGCTGTCCTTGAACTCATGTAGATCCTCCTGCCTCTGCTTTCTCTTTTAGGGCTGGGACTAAAGGTGTGCACCACTACTGCCTGCTTTCTGGCTGGTTTTTGGGACAGTGGCACTTGTAGTTCAAGATGGCCTTGAACTCACAATGTAGCTCATTGTATAGCCAAGGATGATGATCACAGATGCAACAACATAACATAGACAGCTTAAAACCTGGGGTTTCCTACCTGCCTGTTAATTTATAGGCGTATATACGTACATATACTAAAGATACATTATGTGTTGACAGATTGACTGTCTCTGTTATACTCATGGCTTGAAGAATAGACTATCATTAGCTAGTAAGGTTTTTCATCATGGAGCAGAGGCACTGGACTGAGCACTTCACAAAAAAGATCAAGTTTAGTTAGAGTGTTAGGTCCACTTTACAACAACTTTTTGTGCATGGGAGGGGGGTTTGGGAGGAGAAGTATTGAAGTAGTGTCTTACATAAAAGTCAGTATGGTGTTCAGGTGGCTATGTGGCAGAGGCTGGCTTTGAACTCCTAATTCTCTTATCTCTATCTACCATGTGTTGGGATTATAGTGTGATATCACCCACCATACCTAGCTCTCTGTAGTTGTTAGTGTATTGTGTGTGGGGGGTTGTTTTTTGTTGTTGTTGTTTTAGTTTTTCAAGACAGGGTTTCTCTGTATAGCCCTGGCTGTCCTGGAACTCACTCTGTAGACCAGGCTGGCCTTGAACTCAGAAATCCGCCTGCTTCTACCTCCTGAGTGCTGGGATTAAAGGCATGCTTCACCACGCCCGGTTTTGTGTGTGTTTTGTATTGTTCTTTGGGACTCTATCTATCCTTAGCTGTCCTGAATATTGCTGTGTAGACCAGGCTGGCTTCTACCTCAGATCCACCTGCTTCTGCCTCCCAGGTGCTGGGATTAAAGGCGTGTGCCACCGCACCTGGCAGCTTTGGGGTTTTGTTGTTGTTTGATTGGTTGATTTGTTTTGTTTTTAACTTTATTAGTCTTTTTACCAGAGATTTTGTTGTTCTTCGTGTATTCCCAATATACACTGTTTCCTAAGCACCACATAATAGGTTCTATGGCCTGGAACTCACAGAAATCCACCTGCCTCTGCCTCTCAAGTGCTGGGGTAAAAGGCACATGCCACCGTGACCACTCATGTAGAGAGCTGGCCTCCAGCTTGCTGTCATGGAAAATGTCCTTGAACCCTTGTCCCCACCTCCTGAGTGCTGAGATCAGAGGCATTTGCTGTGAAACTTCACAATCCCTGTATATTGCTGTTACTGTGAAGGAGAATAGTTTTTCTTTAGAACAAGAGTCTGGCTCTAGATCGTAAAGCTTTTCTATGCCTGTATATTGGTCCTGCCACTGTTGTCATGGTGGTAGAGGTCACATGTGCTTTTTCTTCCTGTACTGAGGAATTGAACCTAAGTCCTTGTGTGTGTTGGGCACGTTACAGCCCCTAGTCCTCCTTTCTCTCTCTCTCTCCCTCCATCCCACCCGCTCTTTCTTCCTTCCTGGTTTGCATATAGCCGGAATTGCAGGCCTGTATCACCAACCCTTTCTTTGTGTGTCTTGATACTAATGCTGATGTCCCAGTGTCACCAGACCCAGCCTAGTGTACTTCTCCCTCTGCCTGTATTTATTGTTCAGTCACCTTGGAGAAGATGTTCCTGACACCTGGCTTCAAAGCTTTGGCTAGCTAACTTGAGTTATAGTGCAAAGTGCTGATCTGGGAGACATAATTTCCCAAATCTATATGAAAATCAGTAATTTCATTTACACCTTAAAAAACTATCCTGCTATGTTTGGTGGTGCAGTACTTCAAGTGGGGATGGGGAGGAGAGCTAGATGGATCGTTGAGTACACGGCTAGCCTGGTCTATATAGCAAGTTCTGGGCCAACTAGAGCTAGGGAGTGAGATCCCATCTCAAAACAATAAAAATAAAACCATGGGTTGGCTTTCTCAACATGTAAATGTGCCTGCCATCAACTTGATGACCTGAGCTTGATCCCATGGACCCATGTGATAAGAGAGCTCCTGTGCTTGTCCTCTGACATCTACACATGTGGGTTCTTACCTGCGTGCACACACACACACACACACACACACACACACTAAATGTAATAAAATAAAACCACGAGGTGAGCATAATGGGGGCAAGCTCATAATTCTACTTCTTGGAAAGCTAAGCTCAGCAAGAGAATTTCAGGTTTGAGGGAAGAGCCTGTGGCTTAGGTTGGTTGGTTGGTTGGTTGGTCAGTCTTGGCTTGGTCTTGTGCATATTAGGTAAGTACTGTAACCAACATCTTCAGCCCAAATTGTGTAATAAAAGAGTTATGATAGTCGGGTGTTGTGGCCCATACCTCTAGACCTAGCACTCAGAAGGCAAAGACAGATGGATTTCTGTGAGTTCTAAGCCAGCTTGGTCTACATAATGAGTTCCAGGACAGCCAGGACTACATGATAGTAAGACCCTGTCTCAAAATACAAAACAATAAAAGATCTTTTTATATTGCAAGTAAAATAGTAAATGTGTTTTTGCATGTATGTGGTATCTGTGTGTAGGTTTGCTTACGGATGAGTGTATGTGTATACATGCATGTGCAGAGTGTGCAGTTTGACATGTCTTTGTCACTTTCTTCAAGGCACTCACTTGGGACTTCCTGGGTTAGTTAATTTAGTGGCCAGCTTGTTCTGGGAATCTTTTCCTGAGTTCTGGGATTACAGATGGGCTACCACACCCACATTGCTTTTTTGTGGGGCCTGGGGATCCAGACTCTAGTCCTCAAGGTATGGGGCAAGCTGTTTCTCTAGGCTCATATGTGAGGATTTGTATGGTATAAATAACCAAAATGTTAAGTGTAAGTTTGATTTTGTTGGCAAAAATAAAATGAGCTGGGGTAGAAAACTGGCTCAATGGTTGAGAGCACTGCTCCTCCTCACTACTGGGGTTTGATGTCCAGCACATGGTAGCTCACAGCCAGGGGGTGCAGCGCTCACCTCTGTCCCTTAAGGCAACCAGGTACACCCAATTCTTACTTTGATCACTGTCACAGGCTCCTTCCTTTCTTTCCTTTCTTTCTTTTTCTTCTTTTTTCTTTTTGCCCCGCCTGCCCTGGAACTCTCCGTAGATCAGGCTAGCCTCTGCCGCCTAGGTCTTGGGTTTAAAGGAGTGTGTTACCATGCCTACCTGTCAGTTTTTCTTTACTTTGGGAAGAGGGAGGAGGAGTACAAGTCTCAGTAATCCTCCTGCCTCCCTGTCTCCCAGATGCTGGAATTCCAGGCGTGTGTCACCACCCCGATTTACATTTATTCTTTCTCTCTGCCTTAGTTAGGATTTCTGTTGTTGTGATTAACAAACAAAACTCCACCACCAGAACCAACTTGGAGAGAAAAGCGTTCATTTCGGCTTACAGCTCTCATGGAGGGAAGTCAGAGCAGGAACCTGGCGACAGGAGCTGATGCAAGGCCATAGAGAAGTGCTGCTTACTGACTTGCCAGAGTGGCTTGCTCAGCTTGCTTTCATGTGCAGTCAAGGACTACCTGCCCCGGGGGTGACACTGCGCATTGTGGGCCGAGCCCACCCTCACACATCAATTATTAATCAAGCAGGTGTCCCATAGACTTGCCTATAGGCCAGTATTATGGAGACATTTTCTCACTTAAGATTTCATCTCTTTCCAGATATGTCTAGGTTTGTGTCAAGTTGATTTAAAAAAAAAAAAAGCAACCAGCCAATCTTTCCTCCCCCCTCTGTCCCTCCCTTCCCGCTTCCCTCCATTCTTTCCTGTGTGTTTGACAGGGTCTCACGTAGTTGACCTCTAACTCAGTTTGTAGCTGAAACTGGCCTTGAATTCCTGATCTTCCTGCTTCCACTTCCTAAGCCCTGGGTCCTCGGGAGTGTGTCATTATCTAAAGTTTGTAGTCTTTTGACTCTTACTAGAGGATTGTACTGTTTCTTCACATAGTTGGTAGATGCTGCATTTCTCCTCCCGTCTCTTTGGTAGGAGCTGTGTCCTTGCTCTCTGGCATGCTCTCGGTGTTCCTACAAATTCTTCCTGTCGCTTCTTATTCATAAATAAATCTTCAGCACTATTCCATTTCATGTGTCCTCCTCTGTTGTTTTGATAAACAGCCTTTTTATGTGCACTGAGGATCAGTGTTACTAACTAGCAAAAATACAAGTTTATAAATGCCTCTGGAGATTCTTATAAACCAGCAGTATACTTGGTGAACCACTTAACACAGAAAGGAAGAGGCCTGTTTGCTGGAACTTCATCAAAGTCTATGATGATGCCCTTAGGCTCAGAAACGTGGCTGTACACAAAGTCAAACTGGCATCTAGACTTGTTTCCGAGTAACACCTTGTGATTTATGTCCTTAGAATAGAACAAGCTTTCACAGTGACCTTAACTTTTCTGTCATCTTTCACACTTGAAAGTCATGTTCTAGACTGGATTAGAAGCTGTCCTTTTTGGTGAAGTAACTGGGGCAACCGGGTGGTGATCCTAGGGAATTTTGGCCATTTGTACTTTTGTGGTGGGTTGGAGAGATGGCTCAGCGGTTAAGAGCACTGACTGCTCTTCCAGAGGTCCTGAGTTCAATTCCCAGCAACCACTTGGTGGCTCACAACCATCTGTAATGGAGTCAATGCCCTCTTCTGGTGTGTACTTTTTGTACATTGAGGAGAAAGGGATAGAAATGTGCACCTCAGTGTAGCTGCTCTCCAAACACATGCCTTGCCAGGCCCTGTGCTGCTAAGCTTGTAAACCTCCTTTTCTGTGTTAGGACTGCAGTCTGTAGGATTACCTAGACCAGCTGTATTGAGGAGCTTTTTTTTCTTCTTAAAAGATAGTGTCCTGGTATGTAGCCAGGCTAGCCTTGAACTCAAAACAGTTCTCCTGCCTTGACTTTGTAGTGCTGGAATTATAGGCTGTGCCATACCAACTTCCATGAAAACTGTATGCAGTCTAAAGACATGTCCCAGTGGTTATTCCTCCAGAGAATCATTTCCTAGCATGAATGTCAGGCAGCGCACAGCTGTCTGTAATTCCAGGACTGGGAGGTCTGATGCCTATGCCTTCAGGAGCGCCCGTACTTAACCTAAGTACACGCACACTCACATGCACACACAGAGAGAGAGCTTAAAGACAATGTGTCTGCCATCTGACCTGCTTTGCCTGTATTCAGGGCCTATTAAAGACTATAGGATGGGCTGGAGAGATGGCTCAGCTCTTGAGAGCACTGATGACTCTCCTAGAGGTCCTGAATTCACTTCCCAGCAACCATGATGAACCATCTGAACCAACGATGACTCACAACCATCTGTACTGGGATCTGATGCCCTCGTCTGGTGTGTCTGAAGACAGTGACAGTGTACTCATATACATAAAATAAATTAATCTTTAAAAAAAAAAGTTTTAGGAGTCATATAGTGTCAAAAACCTTTAATGTGCATAGAGGCAGAAACAGGCATATCTCCATGAGTTCAAGGCCCACTAGTGCTACACAGAGAGACACTATCTCAAAAACAAAACAAAAAAGTCTAGATATCCTAAACTTTAAAATCTTTTTACTTTTATCATTTCTACAGGTGAGTCAGAATTACTAGTGTAGTTAGTTAAGGAGTAAAGTTTTCCTAGCAGACCTGAGGCCTTATAGATGACTTTTCCAACATTAATTATGAAACTGAAGAGACCGGCAAACTACCCAGCCTCCGTTTCCACAGGGGGTGATTTTCCCTGTTCTCTGGCAGCCTTTTGTGCCATCATTTGGGACTTGGAACCTTGTTCTAGTCTTGTTCTGGTGTCAGGGCAATGCTGGCCTCCTGCAGTACGCTCGCTCGAAGCATTTTCTCTAACGTTTTTTTTGAAGAGCATGAGAGGATTGGCTCCAGGTGTTCATTAGGTGTTTACTAGCTTTCTCCTGGTCTCTGTTCTCATTGTCTTGCTCTGGACCTAAACTCAGATACTTACTGGCAAATCCTGCCCAGCCTGACAACTCTTGTTTTGTTATGTGATTAAGCTCAAAGGTCACTCCTTCTCTCATGTAGGTCAGCTCAAATGGCAGTGACCATTCCTGACAGGGTTTTCAGTATGCAAGCCTGTTATGTAACATAAAACGGACCAGACATAAGGAAAGTCTGGGTTAATTCCATGTAACTGTAGCTTACTTGTGTTTTCTAGGGACACTCATAATTAAAATAAGAAACAAATGATACTTTCCAATAGATTGTATAGAACCAGCACATATACCATGGCAGAGAGCCCTCTCTCATAACTGATTCCTATCATATCATATCATAGTAACCATACCAACAGAGAAAAGGGAGAGTACCTGCCTGGCCAAACTGACAACCCGAGCTCAGTAGTCAGAATGAAAAGAGGGCACTGCACGCACTCCAGACTTGGCCTCTGATTCCCACAGTGCACTGTGACACGTGTGCACATCACACACATACACACCAATAATAATGATTACAGTTTAAAAATAGGGGCTGGAGAGATGGCTTAGCGGTTAAGAGCACTGATTGCTCTTCCAAAGGTTCTGAGTTCATTCCCAGCAACCACATGGTGGCTCACAACTATCTGTAAAGGAATCTGATGCCCTCTTCTGGTGTGTCTGAAAACAGCTACAGTGTACTCATATACATAAAATAAATCTATTTTTCCGTGTTTGGGTACTTTTGCTTGCCTGTCTGTATGTATGTCTCTGAACCATATATTTGCAGTACTGTGGAGGGCAGACAGGGCATCAGCTCCCCTGGAGTTAGAGTTACAAATAGTTGTAAGCCGCCATGGGAGTAATGGCAACCAAACCCAGTCCTCTGTAAGAGCAGCCACTGCTCTCAGCCCCCTTTAAAATACACACTCACCATGTCATTAAACTGTTTTTTGCCAGTAACATTTATTAGACATCTTTTGTGACTAATCTTGTCTCCGACTCTATGGTTTGGAAGGATGATGAAGACAAGTCTGTTTAGGAAGTCTACCCCAGATTAATAGATTAAAATGTCACACTAGAGAAGTGGCTCCCTGCTTAGGAGCATGTATTGCTCCTGTAGAAAACCCAAATTCTAGCCGGGCGTGGTGGCGCACGCCTTTAATCCTGGCATTCAGGAGGCAGAGGCAGGCAGATTTCTGAGTTCGAGGCCAGCCTGGTCTACAGAGTGAGTTCCAGGACAGCCAGGGCTGGCTACACAGAGAAACCCTGTCTCGAAAAACAAAACAAACAAACAAACAAAAAAAGACAACCCAAATTCAGTCCCTAGCATCTACATGGAAGTTCACAACAGCCTTTAACTCCAGTTCCAGAGGACCTCTAGGATATAATATATAATGCCCCCGTCTGGTCTCCTCAGGCTTATATTCTATATAATAAGACACCCTCATCCAGTCTCCACAGGCACATCCGTGCATTTGGTGCACATAAACTCAGGTGTAGGCACACACAAATACATTTAAAACAAACTAAAACAAAAATGATCATGTTGTCCAGAGAGAGAGAGAATGAACTTCCGTGGTACCTGAATGATAAGTAATCAGTTAATAGTACTGGATAAAGATAAGTATAAACCGGTGATCCGAGACAAGGTGGTACTCTCGCCAGAGATCTCAGTGATATACTATTCAGAGTTGAACAAAGGGCGACAGTGAAAGATAATGTAATGTGAGGACCTGTTGTGACAGGTCTGAGTCCCTGAGGAGTGGGTTTCCAGGGGAGGGTGGTCATAGCCTGTCATCCCAGCAGGATGCTTGGGACAGGAGACCCTTGGAAATTCTAGATTGGCCTGGACCAACCTGTCCCTCATTCTCCCCCTCCCTCCTTCCCTCCGTCCCTCCCTCTCTGTCTTTTTCTGTCTCTGTCTCTGTCTCTCTGTCTCTGTCTCTCTCTCTCTCTCTCTCTCTCACACACACACACACACACACACACACACACAGTGGACTTCTAAATTTCTTCAAACTTTATGTGTTTAGCACCAGCATAAACATGGTTTATAACTATAATCTCAACAAAATCAGTCCAATGTGAACATTATTAAAAGAAAATACAGCTATTACTTTAAAGGGAATAAGAGATAATTTGTTCTGAGTTCAGCATGGGTGAACATGACTGATTATCCTGCCTGGCATGTTCCATAGTAGAAATGGTCGCATAGCAAAAGACAGCCATAGTCAATGCTTTTATGGAAAACATTGTGGGGATATCAGGTAGACAAATTAACAAAGCTTTGCGATAAAATGTTTATGAGAAGGACTAAAGAAAAAGAAAGTCCAGCATATTGAGGGACGAGCTCTGCAGCATTCCAGCTCTCCACAGTGAGGAAGTCAGTCAATCTATGCAGAATCTTCAATGTAGATGTACAGTGTAGATGATATCTCTTTTCAGACAACACTGTAATTCCAGCCCTCGGAGGCTGCGGCAGGAGGACCATGAAAGGCAACTTTGGCTACACTAAAAGCCTCAACAACAGTAATAAAGTGTGTGTGGGGGGGGTGCCGGGCGTGGTGGCGCATGCCTTTAATCCCAGCACTCGGGAGGCAGAGGCAGGTGGATTTCTGACCACCAGGGCTATTCAGAAAAACCCTGTCTCAAAACAAAACCACAAATAAAACCCAAAGCTAAGGAAAACTGGGGCTTCCTGGTGTGTGCCTCTTTGTCTTCAGACCCATGTGCAGTGGACTCTACCTAAATAGTCATTCTACTAAACTACCACCACCACCAACAGCAACAAAAACAACAACAAAAACCCATAGAAACACTGAAAACAGTGTGCTGGATACCAGCAGTACCAGAGATGGCAGAAATTATAACATTACCAAACAACTCAAATTCAGTCATCCTCATGACCTGTTACAAGAAACAATTTAGTCAGCAGGTAATGTCACCCCTGAGTATAACTGAGAGCTCCTGACAAATTACACTTATCATGTGCCAAACCTAAGTAATATTCTGCCTGCTGTTGCTCAAGGGCCCCTTACTTATCTACTCTGAACTCAAAAGGAAATCTAAAAGTTACCTTATAGCCTCAGGCTGTGCAGAAATGGATGTTGTGAACGGAAGTGCTTCATTGTGGAGTCATGATGCAGACCCAGGGCCTCAGTAATGTTGGGCTATCTTTAGTCCCTCTGCTAACCACTTTGGGCCAACATCTTTTGTGACCAGCAGATAAGACGTTTGGAACATATTCTTAGCAGACCCCTAATTTCCACAAACCCAAAAGCTAAGGATGTTATCAGGTAGCATTTGAATTCTACAGCAGAGATTGCCCCAAGTTGCTATTAACTTGCCTAGCTGTTTAACCTACCACGGTTTTTGGTAAATGCATCCTGAGTAGGGACTAGGGAAGGATTCTTGTTAGAAGTGGAGGTTGAGAATAGGTTGTGGAAACTCAAGAACTGGTAAGAAATGCTAACAGCTGGACTTTATGAGGTTTGGGGGGTCACTAAATGTTTACCCAAAACTAATTTTTTTTTGCCAATACTTTCTTTCCATCGAGAATGTGAGATGAGGTGTGTGGTGACCACACCATTAATCCCAGCACTAAGGTAGCTGAGCCAGGTGGATCTCTGAGTTTGAGGCCAACCAGGGAATCATAGCACCCAGGAGCTAGAGGCAAGAGAGAATTACCACAAGTTTGAGGCCAGCCTGGTCTTCATAGAGAGTTCCAAACCAGTCAGAGCTACATTTCAAGACTCCATTTCCAGGAAGCTGAGGAGAACAGGGAAGCTGCTTTCCTTTAGCTCTCATGGGGCTCGGCATTGGCATGATGGCTCAGGACTCTCGTCCTTTCCTTTTTCTTAGAATCAGGGTCATATGGAAAAGCGCCCAGCGTTCATAAGGGGGAAGGATGTAAACAATATCTCAGTCCTTTGACTCCAGCAAGAGACAAATTTCTTGAGGCGCTACAACTGGCAGTCTTTGTTCTTTTGACCCCCCTCTGGAGGTCCCGGAACTCTGGGACTCGGTGACCCATTGGGTCTCAGTTCTTTCTATAGCTGCTGCCCAAGACACAGTTTAAGCAGCCTCTTTCAGGTGGTCCTGAGCTGTCAGATGATTATCAGCACTAGGTCGTTCTTCCTCTCCTGGGAACCCTCCATGAGTGCTGAGGTCTGTGGTCTCCATTGGTGTTTGAGCTAGCCCTGCTCGCTCTTGTGAACCGAAGCCTTGACTCATAGGTTCTGTAGTATTGGGAAGGAAATGCATGCATCTTTATCATAGTCTACTTATTTGAGAAAAATGTATTCCTGGTGCACAAGGAAGACTTGGCAGGACTCCCTTCACTACAGCAGGACTGTTGGGCTATGTATGCATGCTGCTGAAAAGCACCTCAGAGTGAAGAGTGCTGGTGGCAGGCAGCCTGTCGCTCTTGCCTCACTCCAGCAGCAGTTTCCCCACTAGGAACAGTAAGGTTAACGATATAATAGATAAGCCAGGCTTGGTGGCGCAGCACTTGGGAGGCAGAGGCAGGCAGATTTCTGAGTTCGAGGCCAGCCTGGTCTACAAAGTGAGTTCCAGGACAGCCAGGGCTATACAGAGAAACCCTGTCTCGAAAAAAACCAAAAAAAAAAAAAAAAAAAAAAAAAAGGTATAATAGCTAGTAGGAAAGAAGTATTCAGAGGCCACAAGTGAAATTTGCTGCTAAGCATGATGGTGCGGTGGGGCCTTTAATCCCAGCACTCAGAGGTGGGTGGATCTGAGCTGGTGACCAGCCTAGACCGCAGAGTGAGTTCTAGGACAGCCAGGGCTACACAGAGAAACCCTGTCTTGAAGACAGTGGGGATTGGGGGTGGCAGGACATTGTGTGGCAGTTATTAATTGTGTGTCCTAGGTTGATTTATACAGATGGCGTGTCTGTAATCTCTGCACTCAAGAAGTGGAGGCAGAAGGATCACCAGTTTGGTACTCGGTGTGGGCTCCGGTGTGGGCTCCGTTGCACAAAATAAAAAGCAAACCCAAAACATGAGGTGAGAGTTTGGGCATAGGTGTCTGCAAGCCCCGTGCTGTACTTCTAGCCGTGCCTGACTGCCCTGACTCCAGTAAGGACTGCAGACTGAGCTAAGCTCTCTGTGTGCAGGGCCTTACAAGTGTGGCTGTGTTTTCTAATTATTTATGTGAACAAGTATTTGCCAATTTTTATTTCTCCCACCCACACATGTACTGGCTGCAGTATCATTTTTGCTGTATTAATAGTTGAGAGAGAATTGCTGCTCAGACAGAAATTCTTAATTAACTTGCTCACCTGCGCATACTTGGCCCTCTGCTGCTCATATTGAAAGCCCCTGTCCCTTCCTTGAAAGAGCTGCCCTGTATTCTCTGACCTTGTTTTGTCCCATTGTTCATTACAGTGTGAGCCACTGCTTCATGTTGTGCTGATGCTGGTCTGCCATGCTAGCCTGTCTACCAGGGCCAGGTGACCTGTCCTTTCAGCTTCTTTCTCACACGCAGATGAACACTGGACTTCAGAAATGTAAGTAGGCGGGATTCCAGGGACGGGTGTGTGATCCTGTGCTCTGTCCTATATGAGGGCTGTCCACATCACATCTGTGGTGCATGGACCATGAATCTTGGTATTTCCAAGGTATTCCTGAGCTGAGATGCAGGGCAGCAGCTATAAAGGCCCTATCTGTCAGCAGGGTGAGATACTTGGGTGATCAGAGAACTCTCAGATGCTGCAGTTCCCCAGTGTGTGTGAACTAACCTGTTACTGGCAAGAGCTTTAGCGGATATGCCACAGGACCCTTCAAAGAAGGGTTGCTCTTTGAACTCTGTGAGGAGCTGAATGAAACTCGTTGTCCAGCTCACTTCTGTGTCCCTGAAATAGCTATTTACACTGTTGGTGATTTTTTGATCTCTGAATACACTCTGCCATGGAAACAGACAGTCCTGGGTGTTGCTGTCTGCCCTCTGAGCCAGTGTGACTTTTGCTCTCAGAAGTGAGGCAGCTTTTGCCCTCAGGGCTCAGGAACCCGCTTGCTCGGCTTCTTTCTCCAAGAGTATTTATTTGTCCACCAGTGTACTTGCCCCCTGACAAGCCTCTAAGAACTGGCAGGTTTCTGTACTGATTTTTGCATTATAGTTCCTACTTTTCTCAGTCCCCTATTTCTGTCCCTGCAGTACATGAAACACAAGGAAAATAACTCTTTAACCCTAACTCACTTTTACAGGTATAGTGTCTAAATGTAACAGCAGCCCTGAATCTGGAATAAACCTTTTAGAGCAAAAAGAGACAATGGGTGGGACAGTGGGACTTACCTTCAAGGGTTCTGCACTTTACCCAAGTCCTTAATGGCAGCCGTTAGCAAACTTTTTCTGTAAGTGCCAGAAAGCCATTTCTAGCTGTGTGGGCAACAACCTGTTACATCTACACATTGTTGATCAAAGGCAGCCAGAGACAACATGGGAACTGACTATTGTAGTTTTGTGTCAGTAGAATTTTGTACAAAAGCACACTACAGCTACACTTAGCAAGCAGCTCATGAATAGTTTGCTGTGAGACTATCAACAGTTAAAATAGTCTAGGGTATAGGCCTGTAAAACCAGCTACTTGGAAGTCTGAGGCAGGAAGATCACAAGTTCAAGGCCATCCTAGCAGCTTAGCTCTTGGACCCTATATAAAAATAAAAATAGAAGCTGGATGGTGGTGACTCATGTCTTTGGTCCCAGTACTCTGGACATAGAAACGGGCGGATCTCTGAGTTCTAGGACAGTCAAGGCTACACAGGGAAAGACAAAAATAAAAATAAATAAGTAAAAATAGAGCCAGACATGGTGGCACACAACTTAGATCTCAGGTTTTTGGGAAGGAGAAGTAGGCAAATATCTGAGTTTGAGGCCAGTCTGGTCAACATAGCAAGTTCCTGGCTAGGGAAAACCACAGAATGAGACCCCGCTGTCTGTCTGTTTGTCTGTCTGTCTGTCTTCCTTCTGTCTCTCTCTGTCTCTGTCTCTCTCTGTCTCTCTCTCTCTCTCTCTCTCTCACACACACACACACACACACACACACACACAGAGATAGAAACTGGGCAGTGGTGTCACATGCCTTTAATCTTAACACTCAGAAAGCAGAGTCAGGCCGATCTCTGTTTGAGTTTCAGGCCAGCCAATGCTGTTACACTGAGAAATCCTGTCTTGAAAAACAACAACAACAACAAAAAGGTAACAATAGAACTGGAGCTGAGGGTGTGGCTCCGTGTGATTGAGTGTGTGCTTAGCTTGCACAAAGCACTGGATTTGATTCCAGCACTGAATACAGCAGACATATGGGCACAGACCTGTAATCTCAGCACTTGGGAGATAGAGGCAAGAAGACTAGAAGTCCAGGGTCACCTTGGGGTATATGAAACCCTGTATCAAAAAACCAGTGGGGCTGGTCGGGCATGGTGGTGCATGCCTTTATTCTCAGCACTCCGGAGGCAGAGTCAGGTGGATATCTATCTGAGTTGAAGGCCATCCTGGTTTACAGATTCAAACTACAATCAGTGGGGCTGAAGAGAGAACGCAGTGGTTAAGAACATTGACTGTTCTCCCCGAGGACCCAGGTTTGATTCTCAGCACTGACATGGTAGCTCGCAACTGTAACTTAGTTTCACAGGATTTGATGTGCCCTCCTCTGGCACTAGGCACAAAATGGTGCACAGACATAAAAGTATTGTTTAAAAATTCAACAACAAGCCGGGCAGTGGTGGTGCACTCGGGAGGCAGAAGCAGGTGGATTTCTGAGTTCGAGGCCAGCCTGGTCTACAAAGTGAGTTCCAGGACAGCCAGGGCTACACAGAGAAACCCTGTCTCGAAAAACAACAAAAAAACCAAAAACCTCAACAACAGAAAACAACCATTTAACTTCACTTTCTTGTAGGAGCAGAAAACTCACCTTCACTAGTTAGGAATTTGTCTACTGAAAGTGACACCTTCCTTGTCATGGTTGTCTGACTCTGTAAGCAGGCCCTGCTGAACTGGCTTTCTCAAAGCTGCATTTTCTCTGTCCCATTTCCCCTATCTCTTTGTGATGGAAGTCCAGTCTAAGGCTTCAGGAATGCTCACAAAGCAGTCAGGCACCCCAGCAGTGAGAGGGCAGTAACGTTGTAAATCCTGTAAGCATCCCACCGTGCTCAGCTGTGCCCTAGTCCCAGCTTCCGAGATCACACTTGGAGACATCCCATCCGATGACACCGAGGGACGAGCTGCCCAGCGTGGGGGTGCATACCTGTAACCCCAGTGTTTGACAGGCTGGTGTAGGAGAATTACTAGTCTAAGACTATCCTGAGCTATAATCCAAGACTCTGTATCAAAACCAAAAACAAATCCTGGAAATCTTGGCTTGGATTGGCTCTGTAGCTGCAGGGGGACAGGCTTGCTTAGGTGGATGTCCTCTTAGAATGTGCCATGGGGTCCCTTACTTTGAGAATCTTCAGCTATTTAAGAACTCTGCTTATGGGCCGGGCGTGGTGGCGCACGCCTTTAATCCCAGCACTCAGGAGGCAGAGGCAGGCGAATTTCTGAGTTCGAGGCCAGCCTGGTCTACAAAGTGAGTTCCAGGACAGCCAGGGCTATACAGAGAAACCCTGTCTCGAAAAACCAAAAAAAAAAAAAAAAAAAAAAAAAAAAGAACTCTGCTTATAAATTTGATTTTCTCCTGGCCTATCTTTTTACCAGAAAATGTGATTCTGATTTTTTTTTCTTTCTTAACCCCAGCTCCCAGCTCACTTTCCTAGCTCAGCATCACAGGAAAAGTAGTGGCTTATCAAAGCAGTCCACTGCGTGATGACTGAAATCATCACAGGTTCTTTTTGTTGTGTTGGTTTGTTCTGTGGATTTAGGGGGAAGGGTTGGTTTGTTTCAGACTGAGTCTTATGTGTCCCAGACTGTCCTTGACCTATAGATTCAGCTAGCTCTGAAAGTTAGATTACAAGTGTACATTACCATACCCAGTTGGCATACTCTTTTTTTTTTTTCCTTAATTTGTTGTGTGCCGGTGTTTTGCCTGCATGTCTATGTAGCACTTCTGTGCCTGATGCCCACGGAGGCCAGAAGGGGCAATGGCTCCCCTGGAACTGAGTGACATGGTTGTGAGCTGCCATGTAGGTGCTGGGAATCAAACCTGGGTCCTCTGGAAGAACAGCTGATGATCTTATCCCCTGAGCCATCTTTCCTAACATGTCATCTTTTAGTTGACAGTTTTTACCTCCTGCATTTAGAGCCTTTGGAGAGCCTGGCAATACAGCAATAAATATGGCAATTACTTTTTATTTGTTTCGGATAGTGTCATGCCCCCTAGTGGAAAGGCGTGGCAATTGTAAATTGACGGAGAGACTAGATAAATTCAGTAACTGCTCAATCACTAATGTTCACTGTGTGTTAGGTATTATATTACATCTTTATATGCACTATATTTATTTGGTTTAGTTTGTTGAATTTGAGCATAATTATGTCGCATAATTATGTTTAAGATGATCTTAAACCACTGGTTCCACTGGTCCTCCTTCCCTAACCTCCCAGGTAAGGTGACTACAAGCTTGTGCCTCTGTAGCCTGTGGGTGTGTGCGTGTGCTCTTTGAGCTCCCAGGATCTAACTTAGGCTTTCAGTCTTGCCCTCAAGTGGTAAGAGCTTTACCTGCCCTGCCTCACTGTCACTCTTCAGTAATTGCATGGGAGGCTCTTACATTTATTTTTTGCTTTAATTTTCAGAGTGTCAGTCTTATAATGATCCTACCTCAGCTGCTAGAGCACTGAGTACAGTGTGAGTCACATATCCCACTCCTTGTTTCTTCTACACACAAGGCTTGTATACGTCACACGACTAGCCATTGTTGGGCCAGAACTCATTGGTCAGACTCCCAAACGTTCTCCCTGTAGATTCCAAGTTTCCATCACATCTCAAAACCAAAGGATAACCAGTGCGACCTCTGGAGGAAGCTGGATTTAGGAACCCCACCCACCCCTCATTCCCTGAGTAGACAGCTTTCTGTCCCACCCGGCGCTCCAGCTTAAGGTCGGGGTCTAACATTTGCTGCTTCCATGATCAGTTTCTTTGTTCTGACTGGGCAGACTCTGCCAAACCTGCTTTTCCTGAAATAACTATAAACAGCTGTGATTCATGTTCATACCACATTTTTCCTGTTTGAGCCTCTTAATACTAGTAATTTTATAACATTAAAGCAGGTTTCATTTCTGTTGACACGTAAGGAACCACACTGAGCCTTCACTTGTTAAATGATGGAGCCAGGGTTTGACTTTAGATACAAACCTTTTCTCTAGCGACAGATTCTCAGTTCCCTACACTGCCCTGTGTCCATATTAAACCCATACTAGCTATTTAAATAAGTTTTTCTTTTTCAGACAAGGCTGAAAGTTCCATTGTCTGTGGTTAGAGGAATTCATTAGGCAAGTAAGGTGCCGATGCGCCCGTGTTGGCAGAGTTGCCATAAGAATACATAACCAATAGCCGGGCGTGATGGCCCACACCTAAATCCTAATACGTGTTGCTAAAACTGGAAGATGATGAATAAGCCTATGCAGAACTCCATAATGAGATCCTGTCTCAAAATCAAATAGGAAGCTGGACATAGTAGCATGCTTCTGAAATCTAAGCCTTGGCAAAAGTCAGATGTTCAAGACCAGCTTGGTCTGCATTGTGGGACCCTGTTTCAAAATATCAAATATAAATTTGATCCATGGGGACATAGGCAGTACAGGCAGAAGCAGCAGGATTTCAGAGTCGGCATGAGGTCCACGAGACCCAGAAAAAGAGGGAAAAGAAGAAAAAGAGATGTTAACCGGGGGCTTACCCCTGCCCCAAGGGCCAAGCTTAATCTAGTATGGGGAGTGAGTGGTGTTGTATCCTAGAGTAAGAGGACACCTTTTTTCAGTGTGCCACTCTCGGGGCTCCCCGTCAGCAGATGCTCCTAGTCCACACCCCACACCTCCCTACACACATTCATTCTTCTAATTCAGCTGTTCTTTTTGCTGTCGGCATCAATAGAAGCGTACGTCAACCCAACCCGTCTTGCCACACTAGGAAAAAACCTGAGAGCTGATACTCACTTTAAACTTAGAACTTTTATTCAACAAGCCACTTCCCATTCCAGGTCTTCTACTTGGGTTTCAAGTAAAGGTGACCACTCAACACGGAGAGGAGAGTAGATAGAGAAGAACTCAGAAGCAGATGTGATTTAGTTCCTATGTGAACTAAACAAACCCCAGCACTTCCAACTCCTGTTGCTCAGCTGTCGGCTGTTCCTTTGGGCAGTCCTGCTCTAAGCCCTTGTCAGATGTGCAGTGTGTCTTCCAGGACAGGCACTGTGCTAGGGTATCAGCAACAGTGCACTGCTGCTCTAGTAGCCTGATGGGGACTCAGGCCACCACAGGGTGCTTTCTTTGTCTTGGGCTTTTTAAGATTGGATCTTACTCTGTAGCCAAGGCTGGCCTGGGACTCAGGGCTTTGAACCTGCGGCTCACTGTCTGTCTCCCTTTCTTTTCTTTTCTTTTCTTTTTTTTTTTTTTTTTAAAGATTTATTTTATTTATTATATGTAAGTACACTGTAGCTGTCTTCAGACACTCCAGAAGAGGGCGCCAGATCTCGTTACAGATGGTTGTGAGCCACCATGTGGATGCTGGGATTTGAACTTATCACCTTCCTAAGAGCAGTCGGGTGCTCTTATCCGCTGAGCCATCTCACCAGCCCCATCCCTTTCTTTTCTTTTCTTTTCTTTTCTTTTCTTTTCTTTTCTTTTCTTTTCTTTCTTTTTTTTTGGGGGGGGGGGTCGAGACAGGGTTTCTCTGTATAGCCCTGGCTGCCCTGGAACTCACTTTGTTTACCAGGCTGGCCTCGAACTCAGAAATCCGCCTGCCTCTGCCTCCCGAGTGCTGGGATTAAAGGTGTGCGCCACCACGCCCGGCTCTTTTCTTTTCTTTTCTTTTCTTTTCTTTTCTTTTCTTTTCTTTTCTTTTCTTTTCTTTTCTTTTCTTTTCTTTTCTTTCCTCCCTCCCTTCCTCCCTCCCTCCCTCCTTTCTTCCTTTCCTCCCTCCCTCCCTCCCTTCCTTCTGTCCTTCCTTCTGTCCTCCTGTTTTGTTGGTGTTTTGTTTTGTTTTGTTTTGTTTTTTCAAGACAGAGTTTCTCTGTGGAGACCAGGCTGGCCTTGAACTCAGGGATTCTCTTGCTTCTGCCTCCTGAGTGCCACATTTTTTTTAACTATGCTGCAAAGCAACAGAAAAGAATTCCAGGACTCGTTAGTATGAGGCAGTGTTAGAGGTTAATAAGGTAGGTTTTAAGAACTGAGAGGATAGATCATTTGCCACCAGGAAGGCCTGGATTTGGCTCCCCAGTACCCAAGGAAAGCTAAGCTCGGCTATGCTTACAAAGATCTGTGAGACTTACTAGCTGGCTAGTCTTTTGGAGTTAGCAAGCTACAGACCCTCTCTCAATTATGGTAATAAGGATTAGATCTGTAGGGGAAGGCATGAATTTGATCAAAATAGTTATACAAAATTCTCAAAGTACTGATTTTTCTTTTTTTTAAGCATGAGGGAGAATAAAATAGAGGAGTGATTGTTGAAGGTAGCTGGTGTCATTCGGCCTCCACAGGTAAGCACATGTGAAATAAACAGACACACACCAACACATTCACTCTCAAAGATGTACATGTACATACACACATGCATAAGCATGCACGCATGCACACAGGTTCCAGTTGATCCATTCATTTAGTGTCATAGCCAAGTGGCGATGGAACATGCATGCCTTTATTCCAAGCACTCAAGGGTAGGTGGATCACTACGCGTTTGCCAACCTGGTCTACAGATTTGAGTTTGGGCTAAAAAGAGAAACCCTGTCTCAGAAGCAAAAAAGAAAAATAGAGTGTCACGTATCCTAGGCTAGCCTTTAGCTCTCTTTGAGGTTGAGGGTGACCTTGAATTTCTGAATCTTCTTGCTCCTATCTTCCAAGTTCTGGGATCATAGGTATACAAGATCATGCCTGGTTAATGCATTTCGGGGGATCCAAACCAGAACCTTACTAACCAAGTGTAGCCCTAGACCCATGAAGGCTTTAAATTAGATGTGAATATGAACGTTAAGAGACATACATGAGCCAGAAACACAGTGAGCGTGGGCTTGTCGAGAGTCGGGTCTGGTGGGAGCTGAGCACAGTGGCTTGCACACTGAGATGGCTGAGTCAGGAGGGTCTCTGCTATTTCAAGGACAGCCCTGCTATCCGATAAGGTCTTGATTCCAAAAGCAGACCTGGCTGAGTAGGTAAGGTACTCGCTATGCAAGCTTAGGTACCTGGGTTCAACTCCCAGACCCACATAGAGGTGGCAGGAGAGAACCAGTTGCACAGAATTATGCTCTGACATCCTCCATAGCATTCACATACAGTTAGACACAAAAGATAAGCAATGTCAGTAATTAAAACAAAAGGGAGAAAAGTCTGTGTTAGTTGTTGGGATTTTTGTTTGTTTTGTTTTTTAAGACAGGGTCTGTATTTAGTCCTGGAACTCTCTCTCTACAGACCATGCCAGCCTAGAATTCTGCCTGCTCTGTAAGTTTTGGTGAGGTAGAATAGAATGGTAGAAAATGTGCATAGAAATGGGAAGGGAAAGAGGCTGTTTACCCAGGAACCTGTTCTGTCTTTCCTGACTCCATCAGTGAGGCAGCATGTTTTCCTAAACACAGGTTTTACTCTCCTAGATGTAAAAAGTACTCACAAATGTACCTTACATCTTCATTTACAAAATAAAATTCTTAAAAAAAAAACAAAAAACCAACTTATGTATATTAGTGGAGCTAGGGAGAAGGATCAGCAGTGAAGAGCAGTGGCTGCTCTTCCAGAGGACCTGGGTTCAATTCCCAACACACTGGTGGCTCACAGGAGTCCATACTCCAGTTCCAGGGAATTCAGCACCCTCTTCTGGCCTCCAGAGGCACACAGACATGGTAGCATAAAACACATATTTAAATTTTTTTTTTTTTTTTTTTTAAAGACCAATCCCTATGTAGTCCTAGCTGGCAACTTTCTCTGTAGACCAGGCTTGCCTCGAACTCAAAGTGATCCACCTGCCTCTGCTCCCTGAGTGGTAGGATGAAAAGCATGCACCACTCACTACTGGCCAAAATGATATTAAAAGATTTTTTTACATTTAGACATAAAACAAAAATTTTCACCCTTTAAACCTTGTAATGGGGGCTGGTAAGATGGCTCAGCGGGTAAGAGCACCCAACTGCTCTTCCGAAGGTGATAAGTTCAAATCCCAGCAACCACATGGTGGCTCACAACCATCTGTAACAGGATCTGACACCCTCTTCTGGTGCATCTGAAGACAGCTACAGTGTACTTACATATAATAAAATAAAATCTTAAAAAAAAAAAAAAAAAAAAAAACCTTGTAATGAATTACACACTCTAAATAATGTGACTTAGGATGGTGTCTATGCCCATTGTAAATATGCCTTGAGGGCTGGAGAGATGGCTCAGCAGTTAAGAGCACCAATTGCTCTTCCAAAGGTTCTGAGTTCAAATCCCAGCAACCACATGGTAGCTCACAACCATTCATAACAAGATCTGGCGCCCTCTTCGGGAATGTCTGAAGACAGCTACAGTGTACTCACATATAATAAATAAATAGATTTTTTTTTTTTTTTTTTTTTGAGACAGGGTTTCTCTGTGTAGTCTTGGCTGTCCTGGAACTCACTTTGTAGACCAGGCTGGCCTCGAACTCAGAAATCCGCCTGCCTCTGCCTCCCGAGTGCTGGGATTAAAGGCGTGCGCCACCACGCCCGGCTGATTTTTTTTTTTTTTTTTTTTAATAGATTTTTTTCAGGACACTCACTTGTCCTGAAATTCTCTTCCATGGTGAAACCAGGAATCCTGGGTTTGCCTCAGTAAAGGTCTGTATGAAGAGAGGGACTTCTGCAGGCCACTGTCAGTGATGTCATAGGGCCCTGCCTCTTTCCCTGCTGCTGCTAACATTAACCAGAGCCAAATAAATGATTTGGGTGGCTTTTAAAGTTGTGTCGTTCAGAGGGTTTTCTGGTAACCGTTTGTTCTAAATGAGCTGGTTGGTGTCAAGATATATTGAACAGTGTTTTAGGCTGATAAGATGAAAACGTAGCCGGAGCCGGGTACATCCCCAGCTCTGGTCTGCCTTTGAGCGTGGGACCACATCCTTGTTCCTTCTAGACTTGACTTTGTCTTTTCCTGCTTCAGAGAACAGCAGTTTCCCCCCAGTTCTTCTACCATGCTCCCCTGGCTCTGCTTCTGCTCCATTGATGCCCAGTGACATGGCTCTGAATGGAGGCTCCATTGGGCCAAGGCCAACCAGAGCTACCAGCTGGGCACTAACAGACTAGCCCTTGGTCTTTCCTGGCTTCTTTCTGCCAAGGGAGGAAGCGGGGAGGGAGTCAGCCAGCTGAGCCCAGGCTCTGTGCCAAGCCATTTTTTTCTCTGCTTTGGGCAGTGTGTATACTTACTCATTCAGCAAGTGTTTATTAAGTTCTTTTTGTGTGTGCTCAGGGTAGACCCCTTCTCTGAGAGAAGAAAACAGCAGAGCTCCCTTGTAGGAGGGAGCCTGGCATCCTTAAAGAGGTCTTGTTATGGAAAACTTTCCCTTTGGATTGGAAACCCAGCATCCTCCGGAGTCCCCTGATGAGAGGCACCCGGAGATGAGAACAAGGAGTCTGTTAACATTAATGAAGCACACTGAGTGGGTATTCCTGCAGTCTCCAAAGAAGGGCAAATCTTTCCTTCTTCTTTTTGGAAAGTGACAGTTGCCATGGACGAAATACAGATGGTGTTTGGCACCCAGGACTTAGAGATGGCCTGTATCTTCTCCGTCCCTCCCTGCTGTCCTCCACATAGGCAAATAAATAAAGCCTTTTGATCTTCAACCAGTCAGGCCCCCAGTAAACTGTAAACAGAAGTGAACTTGTGAGTGAGAGAGTTGGCAACTTCCTCTTTCTCTCCTGAGAAAGCATCTTGTTCTCTGTGCCAGATGGGCCTGTCCATCCATGGCCGTGCCACCCCAGCTGCCTCGCTAGCCACTGCAGACTGAGTGTCTGCATAGGGACTAAGAATGTCCCCCTTTACCAGTGTCAGGAATGACTGAGAAGGGCACTGACAGGCGGTTCTGCTTAAAGCTTTAACCCTGCACCGTCCAGGCAGGTAGGAACTTGGAGCCTCATGTTGAACTCTTGGTGATGTCCATGAGCACTGGCTGCGCTCTAGGTTTCCAAGCTAGAGACTTGGAAAGTTGTTTTTCCACCCTGATCCATAGAGACCTCTGAAACAGGCTCCCAGTGGGCCTGGCCCCTGCAGTAGTAGTGAGGGTCACTGAGGTAGCCTGTCCCGCAGTCCCAGGCCTGGCCTAGTGTGCATCCCCAGTGAGTGTCAGCTGTGCTTGTGGTTGTGGGGACTGTGGCTTTATCTAGAGTGAAGGCTGTAGATGGCAGCCTCCTGTCCCCGTGGCTTCAGTAGGGGAGTCTAGGAAAGCTGGTTGGCTTGGCACTGATAAGCTCCCTCCTCTCTGCTCTCCTTCCCTCTCTCTCTTTCTCTCTCTCTCTCTTTCTCTCTCTAGGGGACACTACACAGAAAATGAGAACTGCTCACTATCCCACCCCAGCCGAATTGGACGCGTATGCTAAGAAGGTCGCAAACAACCCACTGACTATAAAAATCTTCCCCAACAGTGTGAAGGTTCCCCAGCGGAAACACGTTCGTCGTACTGTGAACGGCCTCGACACATCAGCCCAGCGCTACAGTCCCTACCCGACTCAGGCTGCCGCCAAAGCAGGCCTGCTTGCCATTGTCAAAGTGCCAGCCAAAAGCATACTCAAGGACTTTGACGGCACCCGAGCTCGGTTCCTCCCTGAGGCCATCATGAACCCCCCAGTGGCACCCTATGCTACTGTGGCACCCAGCACTTTAGCCCACCCACAGGCCCAGGCTCTGGCCCGCCAGCAGGCCCTGCAGCATGCACAGACCCTGGCCCATGCCCCTCCCCAGACACTGCAACACCCTCAGGGTATACCACCACCACAGGCACTGTCTCACCCTCAGGGCCTCCAGCAGCCTCAGGGCCTGGGCCACCCTCAGCCGATGGCCCAAACCCAGGCCTTGGTCCACCCTCAGGCCCTGACTCACCAGGGTCTCCAGCACCCCCCTAACCCCTTGCTGCATGGAGGCCGGAAGATGCCAGACTCAGATGCACCCCCGAATGTGACCGTGTCTACCTCAACTATCCCCCTTTCAATGGCGGCCACCCTGCAACACAGCCAGCCCCCGGACCTGAGCAGCATTGTGCATCAGATCAACCAGTTCTGCCAGACGAGGGCAGGCATCAGCACTACCTCAGTGTGTGAGGGCCAGATCGCCAATCCCAGCCCTATTAGTCGCAGTCTGCTCATCAATGCAAGCACCCGGGTGTCGACCCACAGCGTCCCCACACCAATGCCTTCATGTGTGGTCAATCCCATGGAGCACACCCATGCGGCCACAGCCGCACTGCCTGCTGCAGGTCCTGTCAACCTGCCCACAGGCATCTCTCGAGCCCCCACTGGCTACCCTAGCGACCTCAAGCCAGTCACCTGGAACCAGCACCAGCTGGCCCACCTACAGCAGATGTGCAGCCAGGCTGGTGGGACGCCAGCCCCTGGCCTGACAGGCAAACATACAGCAGGACGTGAGTTGGCAGGGCCTGGTTTTGTGGGCAAGGCCCCTGCCTATCCGCAGGAACTCTGCCTGGCACAGTCCTTCCATCTGAAGCCACCCCTGGAGAAGCCGACCCCTTCCCCACCGGTCAACGGCCTACCAGCCCCACTGGCCTACCCCAATGGTCACTACTTCCAACCCCTATGGAACAACATTCTACCAACTCCTAATAGCGACAGCTCGGGGTCTCAAGACCTCACCATGCCGTTTCATGGTGGGCAGCCCACAGGTGCACCCCTCGACTGTGGGGCAGCTCCTGGAGCCCACTACCGAGCAGGGACTGGGGGTGGTCCAGTGGCAAGCCAGAACAGCTTGATGCAAACAGTGGATTACCTGAGCGGGGATTTCCAGCAGGCCTGCTTCCGAGAACAGAGCCTGGCCATGTTGAGCAAGGCCCACCGAGCTCCTGGCACCCGAGCCCCCGATCCCACAGATAGTCGAAGTCTTCATATTCAGCACCCAGGGTATAGATAGGGAGCCAGGACGCTTTCCTCAGGCAACACACATTGCCCTTCTAGGTTTAGTCTTACTTTTAAGTAACTGGATAGTTTCAAAGCTTCCCTGCTCCAGTGTGATCATCCTGAGATGTCTAAGGAAGGGAACTTGGCGGGGTCGATTTGGGGGCAGAAGAAGGTCCTTTATCCTTCCCTCCAGCAACTCTTGGTTTCCTGTTAGATCCTCACCCTGTCTTCTCAGCAGCTGCCTGTCAGGCAGTCTCTACCCTAACCACTCTGACCCTTGCCATCTTTTGCTAAACATCTATTTCTTTTGGGACTGAGTTATGACTGAGGGGAGTGGCCTTGAGGCCCTTAAGGTAGGCTTCTCGGTCTGGGACTAAGAAACCAGACTTCCTAAGTGCTCTGGAAGCTAATTCCTTATTCCCCCAAAGATGTCAAATCAGCATAAAGGCACTCCCGCCGTCTCTTCCAGCTGCCCCCAGCCCTCAAGGCTTGGTATTTCATTTCTGTTGTTTCCGAGTCACTGCTCTTGTCCTTGCCAAAGCCTTGCAACTCAGAACCATTGCATTGGCATCTTGGTTCTCCACTCTCCTTGCAGAGAAATGCAGTGGCCATCTGGCATTCCCAGGACCTCCTGTCACCGATGCCTCTGTCCAAACCTCAGCTATTGTCCTCAATCCCGCTCCCCTCCCTCCTAAGAGAAACAAACCAGAAACTACCTTACTTGAAGAATTAGTTATAGGTAAAGGATGGTCACACTAGAGTTTGGAATTAAAAACACCAAAAAAGTTTGAAAAAAAAAAAGGTTTAAAAATGCATTTGGTTCTCTACACTGGCTAAGAATTATTGGTCCACACTGTAAGTTCTAATGTCATGTCTCTGTATGAATGAGTGGTTTGAGGAGCATTGTGTATGAGTGCCCCACAGGTACGGTCACCCTCTAAGTTTTGCAGCCCTTCAGTTTAATGAAGAACAAAAGGAAAACACAAAAGCCTTAAGCCCCTTCAATTCCTCCTCCACCAAACGCGCGTGGTTCCGACCGCTGCAGAGGGGGTTTCATTGGGAGTGGCCCCTCTTGCCCCTCACCCATTCAAGAGCATCTTCCACCTGTTCCAGGACCAATGTGTCTCATTCCCAAGTGGCAATTAGTTGTCTAGAAATTCAACACTTCTCTGTAACGTTAGACTGTTTCGTTGTAAATTCTTGCACCTGTCTTCTGTTGCACAGTTGGGCTTTGAAAGTACTAGTACTAAGCCCTTGCCTTTCCTCACCTTGGGGGAATGTGAGCTGATAACTGAAGGTCTGGGCTTTATTCTCACTGTTCCTTAGCCAGAAATTCTGTAGTGATCTGAAGCAATGTGACTGAAGACCAGTTTTTAAATTATGTGTTGGCAAGTTGCCTTATATTTAAAAGAAGGAAAAAAAAAAAAAAAGGAAAAATGCCTGCGTGTGTTATGCCAAATGATAGCAACATGAAGTCCTAATTTATTATTTCCTTGCTGTCTGAGCACTGGTATCACTGTCCTGTCCCCAAGCCCCTCAGCTTCTGGTGCAATGCCTCCTCCTCCGGGGCATTGGCTGCCTCACCCGGGCACCTCCGCTAGCCACTTATTTGAAGAGCTCTACTCTCTCCTTTGACTTCCAACCTGACATTGTAACCCCAAATTCTCCCTCTTAGGGGGCTGCCACTGTGGGAAACTGGACCAAACACCAACTTGGGGGCTTTCACACCTCACCCCCACCTCTAGTCTGCATGGAAATTGTACTGTGATTCCCTTACCCTACAAACGACTACCCCCAACTTTGGTGTAAGATGTTTCCTAGTTCAGCCTGATTGTCCCCCACCCCACCCCAGTCAATCCCCAACCAGCAATAAGGGTCCAAGCAATAAGGGCCTCATATCTACATTCCTTGCCTCCAAAATCCCATGCCACCCCAAAGGAAAACCTGGATTCCCCGACTTTCCACATACTGTAGCAGCCGGTCTCCATCTCTTCACCTTACCTGTGGTGGTTTATGGGCATGGTGGAAAAAAAAATTTTTAAGATTATTATAAAGCAGTAAAACAAACCAACCTCATCTTTTTTTTTTTTAACCTTGTCCTATTCATTTAGTGTCGATGCTTGAGGTGTTTAGGGTTTTTTGTTTTTGACAATCTCTTAACATTTCACTTAGTAAAGGGGTAGTTTCTTTGGTGGTGGCAATATCCCATTGACCTTTCAAATGCCCTCCTCAATTTATTGTCTCAGACTGGGATTGGTTCTAAGGTTATATGCAGTTCAGTCAAGCCCTAGTTAGGGACCAGCTGGAAACCGGTGCCTCCTCCCTGCATGCCCTTTGACTCCCAAGAGCCATCAGTCCTAAGTAGGTGTCTGTTTTCTCATCAAGCCCTCCAACAAATACAAACCTCCCTCCCACGTGTAGCAGGGGAATTACTTAAGACAGAGGTAACAGGTGCTGCCTCACCCCTCCAGTGGTACACACTGCTCCTAAATGGAATGGAGGGCTTTGATGGGAGTAGGGTAGGTCAGGGAAAGTCAGTCAGATGTTCAGCTAGTCAGCAGCACTTGCCCATGCCCGTCCAAAGCGCTCTGCCTCCCTCCCCTCCCGTGTAGCAAGCGCTCTGCACATGGAGCCTTCAGTGTGCCCAACATCGACCTCAGGGAGGTGAGCCCAGCTGTCTACAGTATCAGTGGACAGAGCTGAGTCCACTCCGTGCTCTGGTGGGCCCTGAATTCTATAATGCTATGATCACAGCTGGAATGAGGGACAGGCCAATGGGCCCACAAAGTGTGTCAATTGCAAAGTGTTATACCTTTCAGTTATGCAGTTGTTTTAGCAGAGGCACGTCAGCTTTAATCCAAGACGTCCAGCTTCAGAAACCCTGTAGCAGGATGACCCATTTCCTGTCAGCAGCAGGTTATGACTACCATATTTGTATGGTGGGGGAGCATTTTGGCTTTCTCAGCTAAGGTCCCATGGTCTCCCTGATGGGTGGACAGTGAATGACCAGGCTGGTGAGAGCGAAGTAACCCTCACCTAGTGACTTCTTCCTAAAGGCCCTCTGCACCTCCCTCTACAGAGCACACCTTTCAGCTGTCTTTACACACTTCCTTGTGCTGGGCCAGGAGAGAGAGACCCCTCATGTTAATTACCTCCTGTCATGATTATATTCCAAGACCAGTAGTTGAACAGAATTCATTTTACCATTTAAGTGTAGTTAACCCCACAAAGCTAAGTAACTTGCCGAAAGCAAGCCCAAATTTATTGCCAAAATTAGTGGGAGCTATAAGCCTACTGATAAAGAATTTAGGGATTGAGCATGTATGTAGTTGAGTCTGGCATGCACGGCGGGGGGTGGGGTGGGGTGGGGGAGACCCCACGGAAATCCAGGCCTTGCAAGGAGTCAATTTGCTTCTATTCTTAGTTGACTGGTGAAATGTATGCAGTCAGAGGCAACCATTCAGAACTGCACAAAAAGCAAATGAAATTACAGGTGAGAAAATCTTAAGTGCTTTATACATCTCAAAGGCCTCTTTTACTCCTGGAGTACAGACTGACATTCACTTACTCAGTCCTTCATCTGTCAGGCACATGCAGCCTCATTAACTCTAACAGTGACTCTAAGAGGGCAAAGCTACTTCCCTTGACTCCTGGCCACAAGGCCTCAGGCTGTAAAGATGGCCTTGGAGTACAAAACTGGATACACACACCTATACCACCCAGGCTGCTGGATCAGTGGAGGGAAGATCTATCTAGTCTTGTGGAATCAGCAAACTCCAGGATTTTTGACCTGTCTCAAAAGGTGGAGTGTAACTGAGGAAGACACCTGATGTTGATCTTTGGCCTGCACACATATACACACATAGTAATTACTCAAACAGACAGACCTGCTAAGCAGAGCACTTGTCTTTGGTGAGGTATGGACTGGAGATGCCAGCTTAAGTGGTAACTGCACCTATCTATTGAACCACCAGAGGGCAGGTGACGCTCCCACTCATAGTTTCCTGCAATTCCCATGTCGTCCACTAGAGAGGTACAGCTGCAAGCAGAGCTGTTCACCCCTCTCCTCCTGTTGGGCCCAGCCTCCCAGAACCCTAACCTACTGGGAGGAGACAGGCTGGAATCAAGTTAATAAATACAATTCAGGATTTATTAAAAATCAGAGTTCCCCTGCTGTGCCCACCTAGCACTAGAGAAATAAATAACCAGAGAGGGCACCACTGGGTGAATGGAAAGAGAAGTTAATCTCAAGGCAGATTCTTCTAACTAGCCCTCCCTTTGCCGATACCTCCCACCCCCACTATGGCTCTTGGGACATAGCACCTGAGCAGGCACCTCAGTCCAGGTAGAATGTGGCTGGCATCAAGGCATGTCTGCCCTGCCCAGGAGGGGAGACAGGCCCTGGGATCGCGTTTCCAGCCCTTGATAACCCCGAGACCTGCTCCCCCCAGGGGCCAGGGCTGAAGCACCAATTGGAGGCACCTGAGGGGTAGGGATGGTGGTGGTGGTGGTGGTGGTGGTGGTAGGGAGAGTGGCCTAGGCAAAAGAAGCTGAAAGGAGGTCCGGCCCCCAATCCAGTTTCAGCCAGTGCCTGAGATCCTTCCCACCTCCCTTCCCACTTGAAGCCAAAAGGCTCTCTACTCTCAGCTGAGGATCTTCCGGGGCAGTTCGACAGAGGCACGGATGAAAACCGCATCATCCCGCACGTAATTCCTCTTTCGGATGTCCTGGTGGGAAATGAACTTGGGGTAGCCAAAGCCCAGAGAACTCTCATCCAGGGAGCCTCGCCAAGTGCCGGGCTTCTGGAAGTTCTTCCAGTTTGGATCAGGGTGGAAGGTCTCAGTGACATGCTGTGGCTTAGCCAAACCTGGGTCACTCTGATCCAGCAGGGAGAAGGTGACCCGGCGGGCAAAGGGCCACTCAAGGAGATTGTCAAAGGCGCCCGGCAAGACACGAATGTAGATGGAGAGGTGTGTGCCCTCACCGCTGCCGTTGCCGTTGAGGAATGCAGACACCTGCAGCTTATAGCCGTACTTATGTGTATAGAAGGCTGGGCTGAAGCACTCCAGGTTAGGCTTAGCCTTGGCCTCTTGTAGACGACGCCCATAGCTGCCAATCTTCCAGATGAGCACTCCATCGCTGCCTATGGATAGCTCTTCCAGCTCTCTCCGCAGCTCCTGCAGCTCTTGCCTCTGCCGGCTCACCAGGGCGCACATCATAGCCAGATGTGGCTTTACGCTCTCCTCCACATGACGTCCCATTGCCAGCTTAGGGCACTGTTGGCAAAACCCAGCGCCATGGGAGAAGGAAAAAGTTACATAACAAGGAAGGCCCAAGGGAGAGGAGAAGCAGGTCAGGGTAGCAGGCCACCAGTTCCACAGGAACAGGATGATGGCAGAGGGTGCTGGGAATAAGTGGGAGTTGACTAGCAGGACCCATCGAGGCCTAAACTGTGGCAGCAACTGATGCTCCGTCAAGGACCTCAAGGGCTACGGGGCTGAGGAAAAAGGGGCATCTCACCCTGTGCTTGCAGCCAGACTCTTTGAAAGGGCAGAGCACGAAGGCAGTGCTGCAGCTATCCTTCAGATGGGTGGGCAGGTCCTCCCGGGCCACAGTGCCCACTCCACATTGGTTGGGGCAGGGAACAGGCAGGCGTGGACACTGGTACTGGTGACTCTAGGACCAGAAATAGATGCAGAGTGGTCAGTACCCTGACTCCCTGGTACCCGGTCTCACAGCCTACAGGTCAACAAGGGCCTCACCTGGATGGTGTCATAAACAAATTCCTTGGTACAGTAGGCACAGGGCTGGGTGCGCTTGGGGCACTCAGATGTGGCATGCTGGGCCAACAGTCGCCTCATCATGCGGGCACCACACTTGTTCTCACAGTACACACTCTCTTGGGGGCACACGCCCTCGTGACTCTGAAATCACCACAGGGGTTAAGCAGTTAGGGGATGGGATGCCCAGGGTCCCAGGCGCCTCATCCTCCACCGTCAGCCTGGACCTCATGTACCTCGTAGGCCTCCCCACTGAAGTCACAGCCACAGAATTCACACTTGAGGCGGCGCTTGGGGCAGTCGTGCTGCAGATGGGCAGGCAGGTCACGCCGGCTCAGCTTGGCCGGGCAGCGATTCGGGCAGGGGACTACATTGAAGCTGCAAGTGTTCAAGTGGCCCTGGTGGGACAGACGGCAGTCAGTATCTGCCAAAGAAGGGTCAGTCCTAGCTCCCCACCTGAGCCTCACCTGTAGATGACGAAGTGGCCCGCTCCAGCGGCAGCCCTCCTCACTGTGGATGCAGCGGATAGCCAAGCCTAACACCTGGACCTCCAGCTCTGGGTCTGGGTAGATCTGTGGGCAGAGGATGGTGGAGGCGCTATCAGAGCCTGCTGGAGTTGCTATCCACCCCACTTTCAACTGAATTGGCTGTGCCTGTAAGCCAGTAATAGCTTCTTGATCAAAGACCTCTCAGACCGTCTCTGTGCCCTAGGATGAAGGACAGAGTAGACAGTATCTACTCTGATTTAGACCCTAGAGCCCCCATCATGGCTGCACAGGAACATGCTCCCTTCAGGGAGGCAAGCCATCAGCCTGCTCAGTCATAAGGTAAACCCCCTTCTGCTTCCTTCCTTTTAGTGGAGGGGTCCTGGCCCCCAGCCACGGAAGAGGAGGGAGCACTTTTTATGGGCACAGAGCAGCTCTGTGCACCCCTACAGGCTGGGCATTGTGCCTGCCCCCCAGGGCAAACACAGACTACGTTTGCAAACTGGCCTGGTGGGAAAGAACAGGCTACCTTTGTGGGGGCACAAGATCATGAAGCTTGGGGTTGACATTGGCTCTGTGCCTCCTGGCTGCCAAGAGCTCCAGCCCCTAGCAAGGGCAACAGCCCATATACTATGTACCTAGGCTTCCAACCTAGCAGTATGGACTCACCTTGGCATAGTCCAGAGGAAGTTGGTCCTCAGGGCATTTGAAGACTCCTTCACTGAAAGGGAAGAAGGCAGGGTCAAGGCCTCTCCAGCCCCGGGCCTCACCCCATCACTCAGGGTAGCCTCCCGCCCTTGCCAGGCCCCCTCCTAGCCTGCCATGGCTGAGACAAAGGGACCCACTTTTCAAGGGTACTAGACAACCCACAAATGGCATTCTAGGTCCAGTGCGACAGACACAGCTGCTTTGGGCAGCACTTTCCCAACAGGTGGCAGCTGGTGTCCCCTCCCCCCAAGACAGCAGCTGGACTTGAAAGAAACGGGCATTTGGCCACCCGCTTCCCCCAGGATGGTTTTCATTGGCTACTCTGAAAGCTGACAGGGAGGGTATACAGGGATGGGCTTGGATTAAATGCCAGGGCTACCCAGCCTCCAGGATGGTGCCAAGCCTAGAACCAAGGCTAAGGTCATCTTGAGGCCACTTTATACTATCCCTTCTCCTCTTTGAGGGTGTGTTTCTTAAAAGAGTGGGAAGGGGTAGCAAGGCTCCTGGCCCTGTGCTCCCACCACCCATTCCTCCCACCTCCCACCTGGCCTTCAACACTTGCCTCTGAGAAGGGTTAGAATGTCCCTATTCAGAAGATGGGGGGTGGGGGGAGCAAAAAAACCACTCAGAGGCTCCCTAGTAAAAAGCAGCACCTGGGTATGTCTGTCTGTGGTAACTCAGACTTTAACCACAGGCAGAGCTCCTGAAACTTAGGGATCCTAACACCTGCCAGCTGTCCTCTCTCCCTTCTCCCATCTCCACCCAGATATTAACACCCATAGAGCCTGGTGGCATGCTTCTTCCTGCCAGTATGCCCCAACTGACCCCTACAAGACCTGTCACACATGACTGCCACGGCCCAGGCAAGGGGAGGGCTCACCCAGCAAGACTGAAAGCCCCCAGGCTCAGCATTCCGCATTCCTGGCAGATCTGAGTCAGGTAGACGGCAGGCAGATCTCAAGGCGGAAGCAGAGACTACAGGGCAGCCCTGCTGTAAAAGCACTTTCCAGAGCCTGGGCAGTCCATATCTCAGGTGCCCAGTCCATCAAAGCACCTCCCCTTGGTCCCACACTACTGACCATGTCCCTGATGCAAAGAACCCAAGAGAGGCACTAAAGAGCTATGCAGGCACCCAGAAGCAGCCTTCCTGGCTCAACCCGGGTAACAGCCAGCAGCAGGAGTAGTAAAAGAGGGGTGGGCCAAGGGGGAGGGGGTCCACTTGGCTGCTTCTGGAATGTGCTGACCCAGTGGTTTTAAAGACAGCAAGGGGACTAAGGCAGGTCCCTAGGCTTCAGGCAGCAGCTAACTCTGCAGCTTGGGGCCCAGCCAGGACAAAAGGTTTGGCCAAGGCTAGGGACAACCTAACTTGTAGGGTAGGGGTGATAGTGGGGAGGCAGAGCCTGCTCAATCACCTCTTTCCTCCAGAAGCCACTACACACAACTGGATCATGGGGGAGGGGAGAAGGCAGAGGCAGCTCCTGGCTGAGCAGTGGAGGCCCAAGCCCAGGGGAAAAGACAGGATGGGGGGAGGGGGCAGTGGGAGAGGAAGAGGGGATTTCCGGGAGGAGGAGGGGCAGAAGCAGCCGCGAGGGGACTGAGAAGGAGGTGAAGGAGGGAACAAGGCCTGACAGACCCCTCCTGGCTCCTTCCCCCTGAGGCGGCAAGGGTGGGTCAGCTGGAGGAGGGGGCTGGCTCAGCTGGCCTCATCTGGAAACCAGAGGGCCAAGAAGGGAGCCAGGAAGACAATGGGCCCGTGTGTGTCTGTAGAGGAGTTAAGTGTGTACATTTCAGGGAGGAGGGCCAGAGGGAGGAGGGAGAAGACAAGGGAGGAGGGGGCACCACAGCAGCTTGAGCAGGAGCATATGTGAGAGCAGGAGCCCGCGGCTGCTAGGAACAAAAAACAAAGGGCCTGCTGAGATTTCCGCCAGCCAGGGGCTTCGGAAGACAGTGGGGACGAAGCACTGAGACACAAGTCCCACACTGCTTTCCCTGCCAGTTCCCCTCGCGGGACCGCGGCAGATCCAGCCTGCCTTGTGCTCTAGAGCACAACCTCCACGGGCGTTGGGGCTCCCCGATCTCCCCTCCAACACGCACCCTTCAGTGGCAGGAGGCTCAAGACCGCCCAGGGGTGCCCAGAAATGTGACCGATGCTTGAGGCGGTAAAGCAGGATCTGGATCCTCAGTGGGCATGGGGCATTCAGTACCAACCCGGGTGGCCGGTGTACCAACCATCTATTGTACTCAACACCCCAAGGGAGGGTTCCCACTTAAGAGGCGGGGAGGGCTGCAGGTCACAGTCCAACCTCTACTGCTTGGCCACACGCAGCCCGGGCTGGATTCCCAGCTAAGATTTGAATCGTGTGACCGGGGCAAATCGCAGCCCTTTTTTTTTTTTTTTGAATCTCTGTGAAATGGGAGAACAATAGCGGCTGCTCTCTCAACGTCAGAGAGGAAAAGAAGAGGTTGGACAGGTGAAAACTCCAGCGGCTCGAGTGCCGCGCGGGAGAGGGAGGCTTTGTCCTTCCCTTCCCTAAAGGATTCAAAGTTCAAGACTGTAGCCGCTCGGGCTCTCGGGTGGGGGGGGAAGGGCCGGCCACGGGTCAGGAAGGGCAGCTTTCCCTCCGCCAGAGCGTGGGAAGGCAGTTTTGCCTACCTGGAGCTGGGCAGGTAGGACCTGAGACCCTACGCTTGGATGCGTAAGGTCCTCCCCAGGGCCCTGACGTCACTGCCGCCCCTTGACATCATGGTGGGCGCTCCTGAGGTCACCGGGCGGCCTCGCAGACAAAGGCGCGACGTGTCTCCGGCCCGAGCCCGTCCCCCGTGCACCGCCCTCACCACCCCCCTGCACTGCCGGCCGAGGCCCACCGTCCGGGTCGCACCTGAGAAACTCCTGCAGGCAGGTGTCGCAGAAGCGGTGGCCACAAGTAGACACCTGCACAGGCTCGCGCATGGGCTTCCCGCACAGTGGGCACAGCAGCCGCCGCTTGGGCTTCTCCAGGAACTTGTAGTCGAAGCCGGGCATGGCGGGCTGGCGCCGGGCACGGGCGAGCGGGGCCGGGCACGCGGCGGCCCCACAGCCCGCGCCTCGCTCGGGCCGCGTTTCCCGGCTGCGGGCGGCGCCGACTGGCGGCGGAGACCGGCCCGGGTCCGCAACCCCGCCCGCCGGAAGAGGGGGCGGAGCCGCGTCCCCATGGTCCTAGAGCCCGCCCGGGTGCCCCGCCCACTCCACAACCCCTCACTCAGAATGCCATCGCACTCTGAACTCTGCCCTGGCTTTGAAAGTTAAATCGGGCTTCTCTTTCCCGCTGGAACTGCGAGTGTGGCCGAGCGGGTCCCCTCGCGTTACGATGGTGCCTATCAGGTCGCACCACAAAGACTTGACACTTTAGAGGCCACCTTAAGGTCTCCTGCGCCACGCGCCGCTCAGGGACCCAGGGCCCTAGCTTCCAGGTGCTAGGCAGCGAAGCCTGGCAACAGGATCCCAGTAAACCAGGCTGGAGCAAGGAAACTGGGCTGGGCACTGGGCCAGCGGAACCTCGGGCCCCAGCCCTCAGGCCTCTGGCTGCGCCCACATTCCTCCTGGCCGCTGCCCTGCAACCACAGTCGGGCCCAACCCAGTCTTGGGGTGTCTAGCGGCCACTTCCACCCACCCCTTAAGAGATCATAAGCCATGCAGGCATTTGATATTTTTATTAGTGATACTTTGAAACCTTTGAGAAATTGGTCGGGTTTGGCCTGCTACCTTTCTCCCCAGTCTAGGTCTGGCCAATGGCCTGGGAAAAGGGCAACCTTCATCAGTATCTCCTCAGCAAACATAAAAATGGCTCCAGCACTCCTTCCCTGAGAGGTGTGTGTGGGGAGGGGTACCCTCGCAGGGGTTGTGCAAACCCTTGCCTCAGGATAAGATAGAAAAGGGGGCTCCCTCCAATCAATCAGCTGCAAGCTATGCAGAGATTAGGCTAGCCTAATGACCAGTCCAAACATGCCCTGGCTTGCCTTATTCCAAAGTATGGCATCAATCTCCAAGAGGACACCGTCAGGGACTTACTTTCTAACTGGGCCCTGGGGGTGGTCAGAGAAAGGTGTGTCTTTTAGCAAAGGTTTTGAAGGCCGTCCTTCTGTTGACCTCTGCCAGACTGGAGCCTGCAGATATTTAGTAAGATAAAGAATTTTGGAGACAGGGACTTGGGGGAACAGTGTAGACTTCACTGGCCTATCTACCCCATTGACGACACAGTCCAGGACGCTGAAAACAGTCATTCCTCGGGCACCTGCATTTTTCAGAATACTCAGAGGTGGTCTCTTGGATCATCCTGTCGCCTCAAGGGGGAACTGGTTCATCTGCGACTGCTGAAGAGTATCAAAGAGAAACTACTGCTGCCTTTCAGGAGGCACTGCCTACAGCAAGCATCAGCCCCCTTTGATTTCATTTGGGCCCTGGAGCCAGAACCCTCCTGCCAGGCCAGAAAGGGGAGTTTTCCTATCAACTGGATCCAGGAAGTATTAGAGACAAGAATTCACAAGAGGGTGTGGAGAGCCATAGAGGTAGCCCTTGCTCACTTGGGGGAGGGGGGCACAGCACTTTATGCACGTCCCCTCCCCATTCCATTTCCCACAGTTTCTGCTTTCATTTTTCTGGAGGCAGAAGATTGCTCTGGGTGGGTAATTTGGGTTATAGCTATGGAAGATAGAGTGGGGAGAAGAGGGGAATGGGGGGGGTCACCCTAGTGGTGTGGGTGAGATAGGAGAAGAAAACTCACATCGAACAGCCAGCAGAGTGTTCCCATGGCAGCAGGACACTGAAGTCACCATGTAAGGATGGGTCTCATCCAGCTGCACTGGCCTAGGGAGTCCCGCATCCTCATCCCTCCTTCCCAGGCGGCCTCGAGTTCCTTTGCCCCAAGAATACACTTCCCCCTCTGCCAAGAATTGGAAAGAGGGGTGCATGACCACTGGACAGCAAGAACACCTCCACAAGGAAGATGATGAGTATAACCCACCATATTCCTGCCGTGGTCCACCCACATCCTGCCCACCCTCACCTGCCCCAACAGCCACAGTGAAGGCATCCCCGCAGGCCACCATCACCATCTTGATGCCCTCTAGGCCTTGGACCCTACAGGGTGCCCTGCTGACATGGCGGGAACTGGTGCCCAACTGCCCATGTTGATTGCTGCCAAAAGTATAGCAGTCCCCGGAAGCTGTGGAGACAGAAGACAAGGCAAAGAAAGGACAGGGGTACAGAAGTCTGGTCGAAGCAGGCGAATCCCCTGTAGGCCTCCCGTGCCTGTCACTCACCAGTGACAGCAGCTGAATGAGCAGTGCCAAGGTCCACACACAGCAGTGGCTCCTGGTCCAGAGGTGCAGAGCCCAGTGGTGTAAAGCTCAGAGCCTCCTCCACTTGCTGGTGGGAAACAGGCTCCTCGTCCAGGGATAGGTGATCCAAGCCTAGCTTGTTGAACCTAAGGATGGAGACAGAAATTTGTATCAATTGCCAGGCGGTGGCTCATGGCTCACGCCTTTAATCCCAGCACTCGGGAGGCAGAGGCAGGTGGATTTCTGAGTTCTAGGCCAGCCTGGTCTAAGAGTGAGTTCCAGGACAGCCAGAGCTATACAGAGAAACCTTGTCTCGAAAAACCAAAAAAAAAAAAAAAAGTTTGTATCAGCTGCCTTCCTGGAATCCGAAGCTCTGAAGGTTGGAAAGAGGAATGCTTTGTATCCAAGGAGGGCGGGGAGGGAGGGGAGGCAGCCCTTGATGCACCTTGATGTTGCTAGTACCTGTTACTTCCACAGGCCAGGACCCTGCCTGGAGAGGTGAGGATCATGGAAGAGTCAATACCACAGACAACTCTCTGAGCTTCCAGTCCTGGGGCCACAGGCACCTGCTGAGGGCAGTTATGGGACTCCCTGGTGCCTAGCCCCAGTCTACCTACAAGAACAAAAGAAAACAAAACAAAATGGGGTTAGTTTGAGCTTCAGATGGTAACACAGCAGGAATGAAAACAGGATGGACAGAGGCAGTCCTCAGCCTGAAATGCTTTTCCTAGGCCTTGCTGCTGGTCAAAGCCATTTAAAACCCTGCTCAGAAATCCAACAGCAGCTGGGTATGATGAAGCACGCCTCTACTCAACCACAGCACTCAGGATCCTGACATAGAAGGCCACGAATAAGAGGCAAGCCTGGCCTACAGAGTGACTTCCAGGCTAGCCGAAGCCATAAAGCAATGAATGGTCTGTCTCAAAAAAATTTAAAAAATTAAAAAAATAAAAATAAAATAAATTTAAAAATCCCAACACTCAAAAGCAAGAAACCAAGTTGCAGGGTGACACCCCTCCCCCTGGCCCATCTCATCAAAATGAAAGACCCTATCCAGATGCCACCCGCCTTCCCAGGTTGACAACTGCCCACCCTTAATCCCACAGTGTTAATCTTTGCTATAGCCCTGGCGTCCTCTAGATTTCCCCATAACACACACACTTTACATCTGAGTCCTCCGGGACAAGAACCTCTATGACATCACCAGTGTCAGTACCTAGCCCAGTGGGCAAGGGGAGCAGGTCACTGATTCAGGGTGGACTGACTTGTGTGTAAAGTCTGACTCCTAGCATTGCAAGAAAAGATAAGCAATGTGGCAACACCTCATTCATCTTATCTGAATACTAATAAAGTATGAAATAATGGTGATTCATTAATGAATGGATAGAATTCGAGAAAAAAAAAGAGGAAGGAAAGAATGGGGAACCAACAAAGCATGATGGAGAGAGTTGTGAGAGGGACCCTAAAAGCTGGAGCCAGAGTGGGCTTACCACCATCTCCACGGCCCCAGGCGAATAACTCTCCATCTGTGGACAGGGCCAGCACATGAGAGGCCCCACAGGCCACCTGCACCATCTCGTAGCCCAGCAGGGCTTCTACAATGGTGGGCTAGAGAGAGAGAGAGAGAAAAAAAAAAGTGAAGGATTTGCCTCCTACCATGGTCTGAGCCCCCTCCCCTGCAAGCCGGAAGCTGGAGGCTGCAAATTCTCAGAGGGTAACTGTCTCTTTAACTCCAACCACACCCACCGCACACACAGAGGCACACACAGTGTCGCAGATCCAGCTACAGGTGGGAAACCACTGGGGAAGCTTCCTGTACTTCCCCGATCTAACCCAGAGCAGATGCAGCCTGGAAGATAGCGCTCATTTCCTCTCTCCAGGGTACGGGGACCACCCACCTGGCTGATGTCAGTCAGGTTGCCGTGACCTAAACACCCGTTGCTGCCGCTGCCGAACGTCATGATAATGCCTCGGTCTGGGGAGGAGGGCAGAGAGAGACCGGAGAGGAAGAGGGCATTTCGGGTAGTGTGGTTCACTTACAAGTTGTATGGGGGGAGATGAAACTGGGAGTGGATGTCTGGTCTGGTGGCACCAGTACGTTACTACTGAAGCTACTCAGTTTGAGGGAGAATTCCAAGTCTGACTGGTCAGACTTAGTGAAACGCTGCCTCGAAACAAGTTTAAAAAGGCCGGGCATGGTAGCGCACGCCGCACACCTTTAATCCCAGCATTTGGGAGGCAGAGACAGGAGGATTTCTGAGTTCGAGGACAGCCTGGTCTACAGAGTGAATTCCAGGACAGCCAGGGCTACACAGAGAAACCCTGTCTCGAAAAACAAAAACAAAAAACAAAACAAAACAAAAACAAAAAAAAAAAAACCAAAACAAAAAAAAACCCAAGTTAAAACAAAGCCTGGTGTGGTGGTGCCCATCTTTAATCCCAGCACTCAGGAGGCAGAAGCAGGCGGATCTCTAAAATTCCAGGCCAACCAAAACTACTACTCCCTGGCAAGACCTTGTCTTTAAAAAAAAAGGACCGGGCGGTGGTGGCGAACGCCTTTAATCCCAGCATTTGGGAGGCAGAGGCAGGAGGATTTCTGAGTTCGAGGCCAGCCTGGTCTACAGAGTGAGTTCCAGGACAGCCAGGGCTATACAGAGAAACCCTGTCTTGAAAAAAACCACAAAAAAAAAAAAAAAAAAAAAAAGAGTAAACTTTTAGGAGAGAGAAATATTAATGACTTATTTGAGATGAGAGAAGTTGCACTGTCTGGCTTCCTTCTGTCTGTACAGAGGACACTCCCCGGACAAGCTTACCTGTCAAGCAAGCGGTGAACAGGTCCCCGCAGGCCACATGCTTGATGGTCACACCTGACTGGCCTTCCAGGAAACGAGAGACGAACTGGGGCTGAGGCAGCTCCACTGCCCCCGGAAGGAGTGTGCCGCCTCCAGCGCCCAGAGGTGGGGCCTGCAGAGGAGCAGATAACCCCTGAGGACCACTGCTGGGCTCCCATCCTCACCAATCCAAGGCCACTGCCAACCTGCTCACCTCCCACAGGATGAGGCGTCCAGAGCGCGTAACGCCAGCCTTCTGCGTGCGCCCAGCGGCCACCTGGACCACCTCGGTGTTAAGCATTGGCAACCTCAGGGGACTACTAAGGCCACCACCCCAAGCGTAGACCGAAGACAGTGGTGGTGGGATAGCCGGTCTCACAGGTCCCCGGGGGACACCTTCGAGGACAGAGTTTGAGGCTAAACTAGCGGAAATGGTAGGAAGCCCAAGGCTCCAGCCGCTGGTCCTGAACTCACCCCTGCATCGGGCACTGGTGGCCCGGCTCCCTGTGCTGCCAGAGGCTATAGGTGGTCCTGGGGTCAGGGATTTCTCTGCCCTGCGGAATACAGAGGGGCCTCAGGACAAGGGCTGTCTCTGACAGTCCTACGTGACTAACATGTGATGAATGGTGGTTAGCCCTAAACCTCCTATGTTCTCACTGGGTGCCCGCCCCCAGGACCCATATCCCTGCACAGGCCTCCGCATGCGCACGCTGCCCACATCGGTGTGGATGTTGAGTAGGGCCCGGATGCAGAGGGGTTGCGCCATGATGTGGCTGAGGGGTGGACGCTGTGCAGGTTCCAGGCTGAGCAGACTCAGGACAAGCTGGCGTAGCTCAGGGCTGTATCGGTCAGAGATGGGTGCGAAGGTACCACTCATGATCTTCAGCACCAGGGCTGGCAAGTTCTGTGAAAGCACAAGTGGGGGCGGACAAGGTTCTGGGTCGGGCTCTCCTGTACCTCCAGTGACAGAATAAAAACAGGTCTACCCTCAGGACGCTGCAGTCTCATGGGAAAAGCCAGAAAGGGTGGGGGATGGGGCAGGAGCGATGGCTCAGCAGTTTAGAGCACTGGCTGCTTTTTTGAGAGGTCCTGAGTTCAAGTCCCAGCAACCATCTGGTGGCTTACAACCATCTATAAAGTGATCTGATGCCCTCTTCTGGCCTGCAGGAGTACATGCAGATAGAACATTAATATGCATAAAATTAACAACAACAAAAAAAGCAGAATGGTAGGAGAGCCTAACAGCCTAACACTGCTTTCAGAACTTCCTAGTCTGACACAGAGCCTTCAGCTGTGTCCTCGGAAACCCCAGGGAGCTTTAAGAAACCCCAGACTAACTCTTAGGAATGTCTATAATCTCAACCCCAGGCTTACTCTTAGAAATGTCTATAATCTCATGGAAGAGTCAGAGGGATCATATCCATAACCTCAGGAATTCTCAGGCTAAAGCAGGACTCAAGGCTTAACCATAGGCTGAGCTGAGCAAGATATTGAGAGGCCCTGGCCTAGGGGAACCCACCAGCAGGTATGGAGACTGACGTGCCTCTGCCAGCCACAGGTGAAGGAACACAGAAGTGGTCAAAGCTATGGCAAAGGAGCTAGAGTCGCCATCCCTTCCTAGCGTTTGTACTCACTGCAGCCTCGAAGGCCCTCTTGAGGCTGGCCAGCTCATATAAGACACAGCCCAGAGCCCATATGTCACTCTTCTGGTTGTAGGGCTTGCCCTCACACAGCTCAGGGGAGATATAGCATGGTGTACCCACCACCTGCAGGAGGGAAGCCTGTATTACAGCCCTGGGAGGAGAGGAACGAAAGCTCTGGCCAGAGACTCAGCTGGGGATAGCTTCTCAAAGCAGGCCTTGGGGCTCCCTCTTCAGGGCCATAGAGACAGGGACTGAGGGAAGGGGAAGGGGCAGGAATGTAGGGCAAGCCTCAGCTCTCAGGACCCCCCAGTGTCCCCCACACATCTAGGCACCGTGTAGGCCTTGCTTTTGCTACTGAGGATCTTAGAGATGCCAAAGTCACCGATCTTGACCACCATGCGGTGTTTGTCAAGAAGGATGTTCTGGGTCTTGAGATCCCGATGCAGGATGAGGTGTGTGTGCACGTGGTGCAGAGCGAGCAGGATCTGCACAAAGAAGTGAAGGATCGTCTCCTCCTCTAGCAGAGAGTTGCAGCGCTTCTGGATGAACTCAGCCAAGGTGCCACCTGTGGGGCCAGAGAACCAACCACGACCAGGATTTTACCACAGTGGGTACAACCCACTGCTGTTATGGAACAGGACACTAGAAGCAGAGAAGGCGAAGAGCCTGTCATGGCCACACACAAGTGGGGCCAGAACTCTGTACTTCCGGCCTCCAGCCAAGTCGGCTCCAGAGGGAAAGTGCCTTAATGATATCCCGCTCTCCTGGAGCTCGAAGGCCCCTCTAGGCTGAGACAAAGCATCCTACCTGGTGCATACTCCATAGCAATCATGAGGGCCTTGTCCTCTAGGAAGTTCTCATAGTACTCAATGACATTGGGGTGGTTGAGCAGCTTGAGCACCTGGCACTCATTCTGTGCTGCCTGCCTCTCTTCTTTGGTCATCTGTTCCACTGGGATCTGCTTGATGATCACCAGCTTCTGGTCCGCCTTTCGCAGGCACAGGTGCACAATCCTAGGGACACAGAGCACCGAGCAGGTGCCAGCTAAGCCCCCAGCCACACGTTAGGGCAGCCCAGAGCCACACAGTCCTTAGATGATTAAGCTGGGCATCGTAGAGGGTACAGAGGATCTGGAGTTCAAGGCCCCGTCTCAGTGGTCTGGAGAGACGGCTCTGCATCCAATTCAGCAGGCTCAAAATCACCTGCAACTCCAGCTTCAAAGGATCTGATGACCTTTTCTGGCCTCCACAGGCGGCATTCACTCACACACAAGATTAAAATAATAAATATAAATTTTGGGCTGGAGAGATGGCTCAGGAGCTAAGAGCACTGGCTGCTCTTCCAGAGGACCTGGGTTTGATTCCCACACCCACATGGCAGGTCCAGTTTCAGAGGCTTCAACATTCTCTTCTGACCTCCGCAGACACATAAAATTAAAACAAATGTTTTTGTTTTTTGGTTTTTTGGTTTTTTTTGGTTTTTCGAGACAGGGTTTCTCTGTATAGCCCTGGCTGTCCTGGAACTCACTCTGTACACCAGGCTGGCCTCGAACTCAGAAATCTGCCTGCCTCTGCCTCCCGAGTGCTGGTATTAAAGGCGTGCGCCACCACGCCCTGCTAAAACAAATGTTTTAAAAATAAAAAAACTGGAGCTAGAGAGGTGGTTCAGTGGTTAAGAGCACTGACTGGCTCTTCCAGAGGTAGAGTTCAATTCCCAGCAACCACATGGTGGCTCACAACCATCTGTAATATGATCTGATGCCCTCTTCTGGTGTCTGAAGACAGTGATAGTGTACTCATAAAATTAATTAAATAAATAATTAATTTTTTTAAAAAAGGGAAAAACTGTTTTAACCTCCTTGTGACCTATGTAAAACTAAGAATTTTACTTTTTAAAAAATGCCTTCTTCACCTGGGCAGTGGTGGCGCACATCTTTAATCCCAGCACTTGGGAGGCAGAGGCAGGCAGATTTCTGAGTTCGAGGCCAGCCTGGTCTACAGAGTGAGTTCCAGGACAGCCAGGGCTACACAGAGAAACCCTGTCTCAAAACAAAACAAAAAAAAAAACAAAACAAAAAAGAAAAAACATTTATTTTATATGCATAAATGTTTGACCTGCATGTTTGTGTCCACAGAAGCAGAGAAGGGTGCTGAATCCCCTGGAATTGCCGTGTGGTGGCACACACCTTTAATTCCATCACTTGGGAGGCAGAGGCAGGCAGATTTCTGAGTTCGAGGCCAGCCTGGTCTACAAAGTGAGTTCCAGATCAGCCAGGGCTATACAGAGAAACCCTGTCTCAAAAAAAAAAAAAAAAAAAAAAAACAAAACAAAAAAAAGAACAAGTGTTCTAACCACAAAACCATCTTTCCAGCTCCTGGCTTCAGGATTTTGAAATAGAGTGTCACTACATTGCTGGGGATGACCTTGAAAACTCAAGTGTTCTCATATTGGCCTTAAATTCTCTAACCCCAGCTTTCTGAGAGTGTGAGAGTCCAGGTTTCTGAAATTCTTTTCTGAGTAGGGGCCTGTGTAAAGACCTCAAACTTCAGTGTTATCAATAATTTAGTCGCCTCTGGCAATGACAAGAATATCTTACTTTAAAAAATGTCCCCTGGGGGCTGGCTCAGTGGTTAGAGCACTGGCTGCTCCTGTAGGTGCAATTCCCAGCACCAATGTGGCGGCTCACAACTGTCTGTAACTCCAGTTCCAGGGCTTCTGACACTCTGACATACATGTAAGCAAAACACCAGTGTACATAAAAATAAAGCTTAAAAAAAAAAATTCTCTCCAAGCCTAAAACAGTCCTTCTCTGCCTTCACCAGATCTCACCACCTCTCCTTAGCAGCCACAAGGGCACTTAGCTTTGTTTCCTTGTCCAAGCTGGCACTCCAGTCCAGGGCCCTCTATTGCGGAGCCCCAACCTGAGAATGTCCTTGAAACACAGGTTAGGTGAGTTCATTCCCTGGCTTTCTTTGTTTTCAGAGACATGACTCTCAGCCCAGGCTGACCTTGAACTTGCTCTGCATTTAGCTGAAGACCTTGAACTTCCAATCTTCCAGCTTCTACCCCCACCACTCGTGCAGGGATTCCAGGTATGGACTGCCATACCCCATTCAGCTTTCAAATTCTTCCCTGGTTTGTGGCGTAGCTCTGTGATACCATGAATTCAATCCCTAGCACAAAAGCAAAACCCTCTGGCCTTTATGCTTTAAATCAACTCAACCTCTTACTCGGGTTTACAAGATCATAATCTGGTCCCCACCCTTCATGACAACCACATTCCTTACCTTGCTCACCACATTCCAACTACACGAGTCTTTTTTCTCAGTTTCTTGAATGCTCTAACGTTAGTTTTTCCCATGTGAGGATCTTTGTGAATGCTACTTTATCTACCAGAAGGACTCGACCTGCTCCTCATCTCTTCAGATCTTTTGGGTTTGTTTGTTTGTTTGTTGTTGTTTTTTCTGTTCCCCCCCGCCCCAGACAGGAGACAGGGTTTCTCTGTGTAGCCCTGGCTGTCCTGGAACTCACTTTGTAGACCAGGCTGGCCTCGAACTCAGAAATCCGCCTGCCTCTGCCTCCCGAGTGCTGGGATTAAAGGTATGTGCCACCATGCCAGGCTCAGTTCTTCAAGTCTCGACATTCCTCCTCACCTGGACTCCTTAAGTTCCTGCTGTTGATAACTGCTCAAACGTCATTAACTGTTTGAACACTGTCATGTTTGTTTGGATAAACTTCCTATGGGCTATATTACCTCCCTGGTGCACTTCTTAAGTTCCCTTTTGGTTTAGAATTTAAACCCAAGTGTGCTAGGTGGGAGCTCTCCTACTGATACTCATCCTCAGCCCCTCTTTTCTTTTGCTAAAATTTGAGAAGGACAGCACTGAGGTGCTCAGAATGGCCTTAAGCTAGTTATGTAGTTCAGGCCTGGCCAGAGTATACCACAAAAACTGCTTGTTTTTTTCTCTTTTCTTTTAAAAAAAAAAGATTTGTTATGTGTAAGTACACTGTAGCTGTCTTCAGACACACCAGAAGAGGAGGTCAGATCTCATTATACGGATGATTGTGTGCTGGGATTTGAACTCAGGACCTTTGGGAGAGCAGTCAGTGCTCTTAACCATGTCTCCAGCCCCTGCTTGTCTTTCCTTTTGGAGACAATCTCTATGTAGCCCAGGTTGGCCTCGAATTCACAGCAATGCTCCTACATCTGCTCCCAAGTACTGAAATGACAGGCGTGTACCACCCCACCGGTCTCATATTAACTGTTGGTAAGTGCTCAAACTTCATTAACTGTTTTAACAATATCTTGTTTGTTTGGATCAAGTTCCTATGGGCCATGTTCGTAAAGGGGAAGTCCCTCGCTTGTTTCGTTCATAACTGTAAACTCCGGGCAGACTGACCTGTGCAACACACGCTTATTATCAGTTGAAGCAAAGAATAACCAATCTACAGAGAACAACTATCTTCCAAGGGCACAGGCTGGTCTGGAGGGCGTGGTTTGGCTGTGGGCGGGGCCTCCCGCCTAAACCTAAGGACCGGATGCCTGGGCGGGGCATCCCATAGTGGTGCTCTCGCTCCGGGGCGGAGCCAACAGGGCCACGATTTCTTGGTCAGAATTAGGGCTTATTTTCTTTCTCCCTTAGTATTTCCTCCCCAGCGCCCTGGCTCACCCGAAGGCACCTCTTCCCACCACTCGGATCCGCTCGTACTTCTCCATCTCATTTCTCAGTTACGCTTCTGGAATCCCGGTGCGGCGCGTGCGCGGAGCCTCCCATCCTGGAGCTCCTCCTCCTGGCTGTAAAACTTTTGCAGGGCGGAGCCGGCCAAACGGGGGCGTTTATCGAGTCCGGCGTCTTTCTCTGACTTTGAACTCAACCTAGTAGAGGCTAAGTCTTGTTTCCCCAGCGAGGGATCAGAGCATAGTTATTCTGGGTTTTTGACGAGTCCCTCAGGGCTCAGAACCGTCCCAGCCACCTTGCACACGCGTGACTTGGGCATAGGTAGTTAGACTGGAGCGATAAGGCGCCCACTTATGTTGCCCGGCAAAAACAAAATTGTTCCTCCAAAGGTCTAATGCGAGTGGAATGCGAAGATCGATATAGTCCCCACTGTCCGGGACGAGTTGGCACTACTTCAGAAAGATAAGGGGATCCCATGATTGGCACGTAAAGGATAAACCAAAACCGAGCCGGTCTGTGTGGGGCGGGGAGCGGGGTTATTTGGTGTTTGCCGAGGGAGGGACCGGGAAAACCCCAGTTGGACAAACTGATTCACCTGAAGAGTACGTGACGTGGTCTCTTGGTTGTAACAACTACAGAGCACTGTGCTCTCGGTTTCTCAGAACCCGCCCAAAACGCTGCCGTAGGGGGACTCGGTGCTTTACTCAAAACTTATAGCGTCGTGGTGGGGGAAAACCCAGAGAAGGTTCTACGCTTCTGTCCAGAAATCGTGGGCTGGTTGGTATCGTTGCTAGGGTTTCGACCAGGATGAATGAAATCCTGATGCCTGCAGCTCTAAGGGAGTTATAAACTGTCTGTATTCAGGAGGTGGTCCTTAGCTAACGTTCCTATTTCTGAATGGGCGAAGGAAGCAAGAGAAGGGTTGTTTATTTTGTTGTCCCCGCCCCGCCTCAAACAAGCCTACGTGGAATGACTGGAGGGAACCTGCGGTCACTGGCTCAGGCCGGAGTCCTGGTGAAGCAAAGAGGGAGTGCAGGGGGTAAAATGCTCACCCGAAACATTACATCGTGCTATCACTTAGTAACCGAATGGGCCTTGAGTGACCCTGGGGACCCATGGGAGTTAATGTGTAACCCTGGAACCATCAGAGGAAGGTAGCAAACACTCAAAAGGCTTAGGTGCCTGGGAGTCTGAGCTTGGGCTTTTGCCCCTCCCCCTCTTGAAACATGGTTCTCCTAGTCCCCACTTTTTGCCCGCATTGTCCACTTCCACCTCCCATAGCACACAGCCCTTCACTCCTGCACCGCCTCTGGGCTGCTCCTTTTCTCCCGGTCCGCTGATCCCGCTCCGCAGAACAACTGCCTTACCCTCTCGGGTGGAGTCGGGCTTGGATCTCACATCACAGTGAGGACAGACTGACACCTAGTGGCCAGAAACCGCAACTACCCCAGGCACTGCCCTGGAGAGAGGGTCACCCCAGCTGTCTGGGCAAATCGGCAGCCTTCCCCGCCCCAGCCTCCAAGGAGCCAGAAGAGGGTTGGGACTGTCTGAGGGAGGACTGTGACAACCGCTGTGGTCCAGGAGCCCAAGAACGGTGGGGAGAAGTGTGGTGATGGTGGGTGACAGTTCCTAAGCACCACTCGTGCGGGGCGCGGGAGAGGCAGGTAAACACGTCGATCCCGGTCCAAGAGAGGAATCGAGTCTGGGCGGAGCCGTGGTCTGAGGCGGCGCTCCTGAGGCCCCGGGATCAGCGTTCAGCAGCCGGGGCTGTGCGATGGGTCCCGCCCAGCTCTGCCCTGAAAAGAGTTGGGAGAGGAGCGTCCTCGCAGAACCTGCCCAGGGTGTCGGAGCCGGTGGCGGCGGAGAAAGTTGGGAAGTGGGCTAATGGGGCTGTACGCACGAGGGCGGCCGAGGACGCCTTCGGATGTCGGGAGGCGCCAGACAGGGGTGCCTCGGCCACGATGGCGGGGACAGCCCCTTCGCGCTCGAAGTCGGCGGATTCCGGGCGGGGCCCTAGGGGACACGGGGCTCGCGCCCTCCTCGCGGCAGAGGCGCCCGAGGGGCGGGGGCAGGCGGCGGGGCGGGGCGGGGGCGCGGGCGGCAGGGGCGGGCAGAGGCCTCACTGGGAGCGCGGGGAGGAGCGAAGGGGCCTTGAGGGCTCCGCGAAACTGTGGGGCTGGTGGCCCGCGGCAGAAACGATCGTGGCGCGCTGGCCAGAGACGGAACGGTGTCCCCAGAACTGTCGGAGGAGACGGCTTAAGGGGCGGACAGACAGACGGCAGGAAGGGCCAGCATGCCCCTACTGTTGCACCCCGCCTGGCCGCTGCTCCTGGGCGCCACGCTGACCTTCCGGGCACTCCGGCGCGTGCTCTGTCGCCTGCCCCTGCCTGCACACGTGCAAACCGACCCCCTGCGCACCTGGCGTTGGCACAACCTACTCGTCTCCTTCACCCACTCCATTGTATCAGGGATCTGGGCACTGCTGTGGTGAGTGTACACGGGGTAAATGAGATGGCCGTGGGATCTTTCGCGGGGTGCTTGGACTGGGCTCCCTGTTGCTATTCCCATCACTCCCATCCCGGGTGAAGAGACGCCAAGGATCTCACCTGATTCGGTTTGGAAAACTACCCAACCAAGAACGGCTGTGGGAAACCCAAGGTACCTGGGCTTTGGCCAAGTCCCTCCTTACTCTCCAATCAGCCAATAGTAGGCGCCTGAAGCGCCCTGGGACTGGCAAGACTGTTGGGGGAGGCGAGGGTCCTCCGGGAGGCTACAACCGCGAGAACATCCCTTTTCTCTATTCCAGCTTATGGCAAACCCCTGAAATGCTGGTGGAGATTGAAACTGCGTGGTCAGCTTCTGGCTATTTGCTTGTTTGCTTCTCTGCAGGTAGGTTATGCCCAAGAAGGTTAAGATTAGGTGGGAAGATAATTTTAAAATGTTTAGTCTTTTCCTCTTTCCCTACCTCTCCACTAGGATACTTTATCCATGACACAGTGGACATTGTGGTTAGCAGGCAAACTCGAGCTTCTTGGGAATACCTTGTTCATCATGTCATGGTAAGGAAGAACCCGGTAAAATGACACAGGCAAAATCTTCACAAACCCTGGAGCAGGGAGGGAGGCCATCTTAACCCAGCAACGCCTGGCTTCTAAGTTGCCTAAGACTCTCAATGTTTAACTCGCTCTGGGGAAACAAGAGTGCCTAGGCCTACCTACTATGTAGGTAAACAGACCAGGATTGTCATACAGAGTTAGGCCCTAGTGGACAAAGGCTAACGCTAGTGAATAAAGAAACCTTAGCAGTGAAGGTGGCGTTCCTCAGCTCCTGTTTTCATGTGCACTTGTTCTGTCACTTGTCCCCTAGGCTATGGGCGCCTTCTTCTCTGGTATCTTTTGGAAAAGATTTGTTGGTGGTGGCGTCTTAACACTACTGGTGGAGGTCAGCAATATCTTCCTCACCTTAAGGATGATGATGAAAATCAACAATGCTCAGGACCTCCTCCTCTACAAGGTCAACAAGTATGTCAACTTGGTCATGTACTTCCTCTTCCGACTGGCCCCTCAGGCCTACCTCACCAAGTTCTTCCTACAGTATGCTGGCCAGAGGACCCTGGGGACGTTCTTGTTGGCCATCCTGCTTATGCTGGACCTGATGATACTCATCTACTTTTCTCGCCTCCTCCGCTCTGATTTCTGCCCTGAACGTGCACCCAGGCGCCAACAAAAAGACAAATTCTTGACTGAGTGAGAAAGTAGAATCCAGGACGACATGAGAGGGATGGCAAGCACAGCCAACAGCTCTGTAACATAAACTAGGACTCTGCCCCAAGCTTGGGTGTATTCTGGGGCCAGCCTTTCCACCTTAAGCTTACACCCACACTATTGAAAACACTAATGAAAGCTCTCTGAAGTCCTGTTCTTGGGCAAGGGTTGAGGGAAGCAGACCGACCGGTTGGGCACGGTAAATGGGTGAAGACAAGACAGTCCAAAAGCCAGCCAACCCGTACTGCCCGGAAATGGATGCTGACAATTCTAAAATAACCCCTCTGCTCTTCCAAGCCCTGGTATTGGTTTCACACCAGCCTCTACCAGGGAAGGAATTCTTGTAAAGCTTTGAGCCTGTGATGGAGGAGTGTCTCAGGACAACTAACACCTGTCTAATAAATGACCCTGGTACTGAGCTGGCATGGGGACTGCATCATCCTGTGTCCCCACCACTGGGTTAAGCAGATCACATCTTCATTGCTCAGAGCTGGGAAAGCCCTGGGTTTGATCCCAGCACCCTCCCTGTTACAGTAGCATGACCATGTCCCCAGCCCAACTAGAAAGCGACAAAATGACAAGCAGCATTATTTATAGTGAAAAAAAGTGTATATTTAGAATTAGCCATCTGGACTCAGTTTAGATGATCCCAATCTGAAAAACAAAACAGAAGGGAGCTGCATTACTGGAGCGGAATTCCTTAAGGTTAGTGTGCTGGGAGGACAGAACGGGGGAGGGTGGGGCGTGTTAGAGGACAGTCAGGTTGGATGTGGATGCAGCATCTAAACAGAAAGGAGCAGGCTTACCTTGTTGGCAACATCTAGGGCATCATAATCGGGAGCCAAGCGAACGTACGCCTTCTTCTCTCCATCAGGCCTGTGTGAGAGGAGGAGGCCTCAGCGTTGGATGCTCACAGCCCTGGCCTCCCCACCCTCCCACAGCCTCTCAGCATCAGCGGTTCCTTTGTTGGTGTCATTCCTCTCCAAACATTTAGTTTTCCATCATCTGCACAGAGCGGGCCGCGGCACCATGAAGCCATGGCACATTTAAGTAAAGACCCACAAGCTTTCTGATCTCTGCCTGGCCCCACTAACCTTATCAGGGTATTGACTTTGGCCACATCAATGTCATAGAGTTTCTTGACAGCCTGCTTGATCTGATGCTTGTTGGCCTTGACATCCACAATGAACACAAGAGTGTTGTTGTCCTCTATTTTCTTCATGGCAGACTCCGTGGTCAGTGGGAATTTGATGATAGCATAGTGGTCAAGCCTAGGGAGAGATGGGAGAGGAAAATGGAGTTAGCTGCCCTGGTGCCAGCATTCAACACATGATTTACTTTAGAACAAGACTAGGAAAGAATAGGTGCATCAGACAATAGGATCACAATCATCTTTATCAGACTTTGGTCGCTAAATAATGTCATCACCTGCACCTGAACCACAATAGGCTCAACTTCCCATTTAGAGTCAAATCTTGCATACTCTCGACTAAAGAATCAAGTTTAATTCATGCATTTATCGACTGCAGTTCCACATTTACTATTTATTATGAGACCAGATCAAATAAATAACTATAGAGAAAATTGTGCTCAATTGCTAGAGGTTGGCTACACTCCAGAACTATTCTTTGCAACAGGGTCTCACAATACAGAACCAGCTTCCCAGCACGTGGGAGGCAGAGGCAGGTGGATTTCTGAGTTCGAGGCCAGCCTAGTCTACACAGTGAGTTCCAGGACAGCCAGGGCTATATAGAGAAACCCTGTCTCAAAAAATCCAAAAATAGGGCTGGCAAGATGACTCAGAGGGTAAGAGGACTGACTGCTCTTCTGAAGATCCTGAGTTCAAATACCAGCAACCACATGGTGGCTCACAACCATATGTAATGAGACCTGACACCCTTTTCTGGTTTGTCTGAAGATAGCTAGTATACTTACATATAATAAATAAATAAATCTTAAAACAAAACAAAACAATATCGGTGGTGCATGCCTTTAATCCCAGCACTTGGGAGGCAGAGGCAGGCGGATTTCTGAGTTCCAGGACAGTCAAGGCTATACAGAGAAACCCTGTCTCAAAAAAAAAAAAAAAAAAAAAAAAAACCAAACCCACAAGCCAGCCTGAAATCCAAGAGCTGCATTCACTCACACCCACCCCTTTGGTCTGAGACAGGGTCCTCAAAATGACCTTGGACTTGAAATTCTCTAGCCCTCACAGCCCAGCATTACAGGGTGACCACCAAGCATCGGGAAACCAACTTTTCCTTGAGATTCTGAAAAGCCATGGTTTTTATATCCAACTGCCAAGAAATAACTCAAAAACTCTAGGTAAAAATAGGCAATGAAGTGTGTCTAGCAAGTACTTCCCCCAAAGACAGAACCCTTTTCAGGAAGCACATTCCCCCAAACTTCCTTTGAGAAGTGTCAGAATTTGATCAATTCAGTGTTTCAGGCTGGAGAGATGGCTCAACTGTTGAGAACACTGACTGCTCTTCCAGAGGTCCTGAGTTCAATTCCCAGCAACCACATGGTGGCTCACAACTGTCTGTAGTGGGATCTAGTGTGTGTATCTGAAGACAGCTGCAGTGTATTCGTGTAAATAAAAAAACAAATAAATCTTTTTAAAAAAGTGTTTCATAACACCATTCGAAGGCCATCACTCCTCAATTCGACAACTTAACCAACCCAGGACAGTTAATCAATCAATACCACTGTCATATGTTCCAACACGTCCCCAGTCACTTGGAACCAAGATAAGCAACATCTCTTTTGAAGTCAACTTTCAAACATTGACTACACATAATTAACTTATAAGGACCTTACACTTCCACCACACCAGCTATTGGGTGGGCAGTACATTAGGAACTCCAAATGCCCTACTACATGCTACTGGATGTACTGACTTGTTTCTCCTGGGCGCACTCTTTCGAGGATATTTTGGCTGCCTCCGGAGACGCAGGGTCTTGGGCCGCCGGAAGGTGGGTGACGTTCGGATCTTCTTCTTTTTGTGGCTGTGGACGCCTTTCAGCACCGCCTTCTTAGCTTTCAAGGCCTTCGCTTTGGCTTCGGCTTTGGGAGGGGCAGGAGCTGGGAGAGAAGGACAAATAAAATTTAGAGTGTGGCATTCGTAGAGACCCCTTCCGGCGGCCTTGTCGGCACGTGCATCAGCGGTTCCTTTGAAGACATCACAGGTCTCAGGAGACTTTAGAAATTTTCCATCATATGCACGACACCGCAGGCAAAGAGAATTAACCCGATGAGCCATTACGTGGGTGCGGATAGCACCATTTTACGTGGAAAAAAGGACTTTTTATCCCTTGTAGGTCTAGAGTCACGGAGCGCCACCCTGTGGATGTTAAGGAGCTTCCCAAAGTCAAATGCTTGGCCATCAGTGGCGACCGCTGTCGGTCCGGTGGCTTTGCCAATCCCCTTCACTGGAACCAGCCCATGCGGCTTGGCCCACGCGGTCCTCATACCCGGCAGGGAGGCCTAGTAGCGACAGTAGCCACATAACGGGCTCCCCATAGCTTAGCCGGGCATTCGTCTCCCCCGTCATTTCGCTCTGCGGGTATCTGAGGCCGACCTGACAGATTCCCATACAGCAACATACCTTCCTTCTTCGCTTTCGGCGCCATCTTGGCGAAAAGGATGGCCCAGCCTAATTCCCATGAGCTTATAGAATGAAGTCTCATAGAATTCTCGCGATAGTTCATACATAGCACTGATTGGATGAACTGTATTATGGGGCTTCCTGGGAATTGCAGTTCCATTTGATTCCCTAGAG
>LR755160.1:36818-112032 GCA_902729485.2 Mus minutoides | reverse complement strand
TTTTTTTTTTTTTTTTTTTAAAGATTTATTTTATTTATTATATGTAAGTACACTGTAGCTGTCTTCAGGCATTCCAGAAGAGGGCGCCAGATCTCATTAAGGATGGTTGTGAGCCACCATGTGGTTGCTGGGATTTGAACTTATCACCTTCGGAAGAGCAGTCGGGTGCTCTTACCTGCTGAGCCATCTCACCAGCCCCGGTTTTTTTGGTTTTTAAAAACAGGGTTTCTCTGTATAGCCCTGGCTGTCCTGGAACTCACTCTCAGGCTGTCCTCGAACTCAGAAATTCGCCTGCCTCTACCTCCCAAGGGCTGTGGTTAAAGTCATGCGTCACCACCGCCCGGCAGTTTTTGCAGTTTTTGTTTGTTTGTTTGTTTGGTTGGTTGGTTGGTTTTGGTTTAGTTTGGTTTGTTTTTCTGACACAGGGTTTTTCTGGGTGAATTGTAGGTTTTGGCTTTTTGTTTGTTTTTGTTTTTTCTAAAGATTAATTTACTTTATGTATATGAGTACACTGTAGATGTACAGAAGGTTGTGAGCCTTCATATGGTTGTTGGAATCTTCTTTGTTTTTGTTTTTCAAGACAAGGTTTCTCTGTATAGCCCTGGCTGTCCTGGAACTCACTTTGTAGACCAGGCTGGCCTCGAACTCAGAAAACCACCTGCCTCTGCCTACCGAGTGCTAGGATTAAAGGCGTGCACCACCACGCCCGGCTTTTTTTTTTTTTTTTTCCTTTGGTTTTTTTCGAAACAGGGTTTCTCTGTGTAGCTCTGGCTGTCCTGGAACTCACTGCCTCCCAAGTGCTGGGATTAAAGGTGTGCGCCACCACACCAGGCCTATTTTATTTATTATTATACATAAGTACACTGTAGCTGTCTTCAGTCACTCCAGAAGGTGTCAGGTCTCATTATAGGTGGTTGTGAGCTACCATGTGGTTGCTGGGATTTAAACTCAGGACCTTGGGAAGAGCAGCCAGTGTTCTTACCCTAGAGCCCAGTAGGTTTTGTTTAGTTTTGAGTTGTTCCTTTTGAGAGAGGGTTTCTCTTTGTAACAGTTCTGGCTGTCCTGGAACTCACTCTGTATAGCAGGCTGGCTTTGAACTCACCAAGATCTACCTACTTCTGACTGCTGAGTACTTGCATTAAAAGGCCTGTGACAATACTATGTGGGCTGAGTTGTAGTTTTTAAAAGATACATGTTTGCAGGGCATGGTGGCACATGCCTTCAATCCCAGCACTCGGGAGGCAGAGGCAGGCAGATTTCTGAGTTCGAGGCCAGCCTGGTCTACAAAGTGAGTTCCAGGACAGCCAGGGCTATACAGAGAAACCTTGTCTCAAAAAAACAAAACAAACAAACAAACAAACAAACAAAAAACATGTTTATCCCCCTAGGTTATAGCATCTGGTGGCTGTGTTAAGGTCCTTACAACTTCAGTTCTTGAGCAATTTCCAGCCTTAGGGAAGAAGTTTGCAGTATCAGAAGCCTATAACACTACCAACTGGGAAGAATACAGTTTAAGAGGTTAGAAGGATGGTAAACACTTAAGATCATGTACTACTCTTTCAGAGGACCTGGTTGGATTCCCAGAAGCCATACCTCTGTGGATACCAGCACTATGTGCACATACCTGTACACAAACTTATTATAAAGGATTTTTAAGCCAAATGTGGATTATACACACCTTTATTCCCAGCAGTTCAAGCCCAGGTTGGTCTACATAGCAAGTTTCAGGACAGCCAAAGCTACATAGAGATTCTGTTCCCAAAACAAAACAAACAAGCAAACACAAAACCCATGGAAGGTATTTGTGTTTGTTTTTGTTTTTTTCAAGATAGGGTTTCTCTGTATAGCCCTGGCTGTCCTGGAACTCACGTTGTAGACGAGGTTGGCCTCAAACTCAGAAATCCACCTGCCTCTGCCTCCGGAGTGCTGAGATTAAAGGCGTGCTCCACCACCGCCTAGCTGAAAATAATTTAAATACAATTTGTAACTTGGTGTGGTGACACACACCTTTAATCTCAGCACGAGAAAACAGATACAGTCAGATCTCTGTGATACAAAGTCAGCCTGGTCTACATGAAAAATTACAGGTTAGTCAGGTATATGTATCGAGACCACTCTCAAGAAATAGATAGATAGATAGATAGATAGATAGATAGATAGATAGATGACAGACAGATAAATGATAGAAGCCCTTTGTATACCTATAATCCCAGCACTCAGGAGACAGGAAGATTGACACAAAGTCAAGCCAGCCTGTGGCACACAGTAAATTCCAGAGCAGCCAGCCAGCACTACATAGTGAGGCTGTCACAAACAGATAAACAAGATACAAAGAGAATGCAGTTTGCCTAAGTAGTGGAGATAAAGGGAAACTGTACAATGATAGGACAGGATTTTCTCCAACTTCTCCATGTGACACCTGTGGGAGACTGAGGTTGCAGACCTGAATCCAATGTAATTACCACTACAGTGAGTTGTTATTACCATATGATTTGGTAATAACAAAAATAAATAAACCACAGAAGCCAGGTTTGGGATACCCACCCTGGAGCTGGAGTTCCTGATAGTCCTGACTACATGTGAGTGCTGGGAAATAAACTGAGGACCTTCTTTCAGAACACACACACACACACACACACACACACACACACACACACAGTGAACTGTTGAGTCATTCTACAGTCCCTAATATTTAAACTCATTTTATTTTATGCGTGTTTTGCCTGCATGTAACTGTGTAGCACATGCATGCTTGGTACAGGAAATGCAGGAGGAGAGGAGAAGAGTGTGTCCAATCCCCGGGAACTGGGGGGTACAGGTGGGAGCAGAAACCCAGATCTCTATAAGAGGGGCAAGTGTTCTTAATTCTTTTTTTTTTTTTTTTTTGAGACAGGGTTTCTCTGTGTAGCCTTGGCTGTCCTGGAACTCACTCTGTAGACCAGGCTGGCCTCGAACTCAGAAATCTGCCTGCCTCTGCCTCCCGAGTGCTGGGATTAAAGGCATGCGCCACCATGCCCGGCTCTCTTAGTTCTTGAGACAGGACCTCACAGCACAACTCTGAATTGCCTGGAGCTCTTTAAGTAAATCAGGTTGGCTTCAAACTCACAAAGGTCTACCTGCCTCTGCCTCCAAGTGCATGGGTAGGCCATCACACCCAGATTTATTTTATGTTAAGACAAAAGTCGCATTCTGTAGGCCAGGCTGGCTTTAAACCAGTAGAGTCCCCCAGCCTCATGAGTGCTAGAACCACAAGTGTGAGCCACTATGCTAGAAGAAAGTAATGATCCTTAAGTAGTTCTAGCCACAGCTGGGAGATAGCCAGTAATTTCTCTTATTCTAGTTTTTCTTGTGAATAATTTCATAGTCCTCAATCCTGAACTAGTCTTCCCCTCCTAGTACTGTATTCCACTCATTTTTGTATCTTCAAATTTAGCTCCAAACATATAAATATATATCAGCTTCTTCTTTGCGCGGGCGGTGTGTGTGTGTGCGCGCGTGCACACACGCGTGCAAAAAGGAAAAATTGTTCTGGTTTTGACTGTTCAATTCCGGCTACAAAATCTTCACCCGTTTTAGAAGCGGGGTTCTTCAATCCCATAATGGTGACCACGCCAAAAGACGAAGTTTCACAGTCTACCCTAACACTTCTTTATCCTTCACGGAAGGAGGTTCGACGGGAGAATACAACAGATCTGGGACGACTGGTCCTTGGTGGAAGCCTTGTTCAGATCTTGACACCCCCGTTAGGAACTCCCTCTCACCTCTCAGGGCAGAAGGGCGAGCAGGGGCAGACTCTATGAGTCATGTGCCAGGCCTGGAGTCGTGGAGGGAAGCACCGCCTCTCCTTGGGCCCCTTCTCTCCCCCCCTTTTCCCCTCGGCGGCTCCGGGTCTTGCCAGATGCTGCGCTACAATCACCGGTTCCCCATCACCAATTCCGTTGGGTAAGGGGTCCCGAGGAAGACGTGGCTCCAACAGGGAGATGGAGGGGAGAGAGACTTAGGGGATCCCAGTCTGGAAAGGCTCCAGTCTGGGTGGAGGCGGTCCTGGCGTTGGGTAGGGCATCTGGAGCCTGGGCAGCGCGCGAGGAGAGGAGAGGAGGGGGTTGGCGAGGGCCGCGCTGAGGGCGGCTGCAAACCCGGGAGCGACGGGGTGCGGGGCAGGGGGCGGCCCTTCTCCAGGAATTTCCGGGGATCGTGTTGCAACGTTCGTAGAGTGGGACGGCAGGCCTCTCTGCGCGTCCAGAGTTGTCGCCCCCTCCTCTCACCGGTCGCGGGCGTCCCCAGTGCCGCCCCTGCGCGCAGTGACCCCGTATGGTGGGGCGGCCCCGCGCCCCCAAGGCCTCTCTGTTATGGTAGGGCCATCCCAGCCCCGAGTTGTCGTCGGGTCTCCGCGGCCCAGGGTTATCGTAGGAGCTATCCGACCCCGTGTCATTGTAGGGTCCGCGCGGGCCCGGGTTCCCCCTGACGCGACTCCCCGCCCACAGCTAGCGGCCGGGGGATCTCCCCGCCCCCGAGTGGTCTTCGGGACGCCCCGGGCTCGGGTGATTGTGGGCTCTCCCAGACCCGGGGTGATTGTCTCGTCCCCTTGGCCCGCGGTGGTCGTAGCGTCTCCAAGGCCAAGGGCTCCCACAGGCTCTCCGTGGCCCCGGGTGATTGTCGGTACCCCGCGGCCGCGGATAATCGTCGGGTCCCCACGGGTCCCGGTCGCCGGGGCGGATCGGGCCTCTGCGCCTTCCGGGAGAGCCCCGCAAGGCCGCAGACAAGATGAACATTCTGGCGCCCGTGCGGAGGGACCGCGTCCTGGCGGAGCTGCCCCAGGTAGGCACCAGGGCCACGTCGGGCCTCTGGCTGTCGCTGAGTGTGGGCGGGGAGAAGGTGGCACCGGAGCAGTTGGATTGGGCCCAGCCCTGTCACCCTGCGAGGCTCGCTGCTCCTGGGTGGTCCGCTTCCCACCCCACCCCCAAGCCAGGGCTGCTTGGCTATGGCACAAAAGCTCCATTCTCACTATGTCCCTCTCAGTGCCTGAGGAAGGAGGCCGCTTTGCACGTGCGCAAAGACTTCCACCCCCGCGTCACTTGCGCCTGCCAGGAGCACCGGACAGGCACCGTGGGGTGAGTTAGGGACAACCCTAGCGAAAAAAATTACTCAAGAAACTTTGAAGTCATTCACCCCTTTGAGGCGAGGCTACATGGTTATGCCTCAGTTCTGATGTTCTCCCAGTTTCCTCCCATTAAGGTTGTGAACCTATGGAAATGGCATCCAACAGGGAGAAGTCACACCACCCATAGAACCTCTAGTTGGGGGCGGGGTGTCTGAGAAGGGGGAAGGAGAGACAGAGACAGAGGGAACAATTGCACTTGTCTAACAAGTGCAGAGCCCTCCTAAGCCACCCCCAGCACTACACGACCTCCTCCCCCAACACGCCAGAAAAATAAATTTGATAGTCCCTAATGTTGAACACTGCTCCGCAGCACATCTGTGCAGGACTTTCCGGGCTTCCGGGGAGGCCTGCCTATCTATGGTAATGTACCTTAGTTGATTTTCTCTGTCCATCCACTCTTCTGTCCAACAGATTTAAGATATCCAAGGTCATCGTTGTGGGAGACCTATCTGTGGGGAAGACCTGTCTCATTAATAGGTAACAGAGCTTGGCCGGGCAAACACTCAGCTAGATCCCTTTTAACAGGGTAGGCGGGGCTATAGGCTGCTTACTTGGTGTATCCTTAGGTTCTGCAAAGACACCTTCGATAAGAATTACAAGGCTACCATCGGAGTTGATTTTGAGATGGAACGATTTGAAGTCTTGGGTGTCCCCTTCAGTCTCCAACTGTGAGTGTCCCTTCCACTCCTTCCAGATAGCCTTGTCACCCCATTCTGTACACCCATTCTACTCTCCTTTCTTCCAGTTGGGACACGGCTGGTCAGGAAAGGTTCAAGTGCATCGCTTCCACCTACTACCGAGGAGCTCAAGGTAGGGATTTGGCTCTGGAATGCAGGTAGTCTAAGAGCACACCAGTCAGTCTTCTAAGGAGAGTTGGGGTGGGGGTGGGGGTGGGGATTAGAGAGATGGCTCAGCGGTTGAGAGCACTGACTGCTCTTCCGAAGGTCCTGAGTTCAAATCCTAGCAACCACATGGTGGCTTATAACCATCCGAAATGACATCTGATGCCCTTTTCTGGTGTGTCTGAAGACAGTTACAGTGTACTTAGATAAATAAATAAATAAATAAATCTTTTAAAAAAAAAAAAAAAAAAGGAGAGTTGGTGGGTAGCGAAAAGGCAAAGGCATCCATCTTCCTGTCAGCCTGCAGCTGTTTCTGTCACTCTTTCAGCCATCATCATTGTCTTCAACCTGAATGATGTGGCATCCCTGGAGCACACCAAGTATGTGAGGATGCCAGAACAGGATGGGCAAGTCCAGGGAGGGTTTAGAAAAGGTGATCAGGAAAAGAGAGTGAATCTAAGTGCTGTCTCTGTATAGCTCAGCAGTAGGGACTTGCCAATAATGCATAGAAATCTGGGATGGGTCCTTTGGAGTAATGGAGGTGGGGGGTAGGGGTAGAGAGAAAAGCCAGAGCTCGTAACTGGACATGGGAAAGTTGGTGGACGGGGCCTGCCAGGCTCACTCAGTCCTTACTGCTAATCACCGTCCATCTGTGGCAGGCAGTGGCTCTCTGATGCCCTCAAGGAGAACGACCCTTCCAACGTGCTCCTCTTCCTTGTGGGTTCCAAGAAGGACCTGAGTGTGAGTGTACCAGTGGAGGACCTTCCCACCTTGGTGAGGGAACCCACCCCGGTCTGACTCTGATTTTTCCCACAGACTCCTGCTCAGTATTCCCTAATGGAGAAGGATGCCCTCAAGGTGGCCCAAGAGATTAAGGCAGAGTACTGGGCGGTATCCTCCCTCACTGGTGAGTTGGGGGCTCCAGCCTTCTGCTGTGCGTGCCTGCCTATCTCTCCTCTCCCTCCTGCATCTAAGTTGGGTCCAGTGTTCTATAGTGTCCCCTTGAGTTTTCTGCTCCTCATGTCAGGTGAGAATGTCCGGGAATTCTTCTTCCGTGTGGCAGCACTAACCTTTGAGGCCAATGTCCTGGCGGAGCTGGAGAAATCCGGGGCTCGGCACATTGGGGATGTTGTTCGTAAGTGATCACCTGGTTAACAGTGGCCGAGGGCGGGGGTTGGGAGGGGGTTACCTTCAGTCTGTGGTTCATATTTTTCCCATTTTTTTTCAGGCATCAACAGTGATGATAAAAACCTGTACCTAACTGCCAGCAAGAAAAAGCCTACATGTTGTCCCTGAGCAGTGAGGACTGTCCAGAGACTTCCCATTCCCGGGGTACAGTGCCACCTGCAACTGCTCCAGAACTCAACCCGTGGACATTTGCACTGACTTTTTCCAGACCAAAGAGCTATCCATTGATGTCAGTGCCCCCAGAGGGTGACTGGGACCATGCTAGTCATTTCCTGCCCCCAGGCACCATGCCAAAGACTGGATGACCCTCTGTTCCTCTGGGGCTATCCAGGGTGCCTGGTGGGGGTCAGTGTTCTTGCTGCTTTTGCTCAGCCTGCTGGGCCTTTTATGTGTAAAAATGCTTAATGGTTTTAGCCTTACACCGTGCCTTATGCATTAAAATCCATAATTAGCATTTTTCTTTCTTTTTAAAAAAAGATTTGGGCTGGTGAGATGGCTCAGCAGGTAAGAGCACCAGACTGCTCTTCCGAAGGTGATAAGTTCAAATCCCAGCAACCACATGGTGGCTCACAACCATCCTTAATGAGATCTGGTGCCCTCTTCTGGAATGCCTGAAGACAGATACAGTGTACTTACATATAATAAATAAAATTAAAAAAGATTTATTTTATGTATATGAGTACACTATAACTGTCTTCAGTCACATCAGAAGAGGGTGTCAGATCCCATTATAGATGGTTATGAGCCATCATATGGTTGCTGGGAATTGAACTCAGGATCTCTGGAAGAGCAGTCAGTGCTCTTAACAGCTGAGCCATCTCTCCAGCCCCATTATTAGCATTTTCTAGGCTGGAGTCCTTACTAGAGATAATAGATGTAGAATGAGTAGGGACAAGTAGCAATTTGGGAATTGGAACCCCTATGGGGATTCTGTTCATTCCTGGCTCCTAAAACAGGGCTCACACTGGCTGACATCTCACTCAGAGATCAGGTTTTGGAGACTAACTCTATCTTCTAGATTCTTTGGGTTAAAATCTGAGTAACTACCCTTTCCTTGCTGTTTTCTTTCCTCTCTGTCTCCCTTTCTCTTCTTAAGGTAGGGTCTCTTGTAGGCCAGCCTGACCTCAAAATTACCATGTATCTAAGTATTGTGTGACAGTGTCCCGAGAAATACAATCTATTTGTCCCAGATAGGGGACTGATGGTAGACCAAAGGATACATATCATCTAGGTCCAACTTGGAGAACCAATGAGTTTAATTGGGTTACTTACAGGGATATGGGTGAGGGGCTGCTTACAGAAGCAGAAATGAGCCGGGCGTGGTGGTGCACGCCTTTAATCCCAGCACTCAGGAGGCAGAGGCAGGTGGATTTCTGAGTTTGAGGCCAACCTGGTCTACAAAGTGAGTTCCAGGACAGCCAAGGCTACACAGAGAAACCCTGTCTCAACCCCCCCTTCCCACCAAAAAAGAAGAAGAAGCAGAAATGACTCAAAGACAGCTGCATCACTGAAAGCCACTCCAGTATGAGTGACAATTTACAGCCTGCGGGCAACTGGGCAGGTTAGAGGGGCTTCCAGTCAGCTCAGCTTGTCTGAGAATGTCTCTCAAGTAGTCCTGACTGCTTAAATATGCTTGGGGGAGAAGGGGGTCTAGTACACCTGCTCAGTTTCAGGGATTTCCTGAAGCCTTTGAGTTGTTTACTTCCTGAGTGTAAGGAGTTTTCCTGAAGGATGGAATGTTTGATCTCCCTGCAGAACATTCTAAGTGTTTTAAGGGCTTCCCTCCAAAGTGGAAGGTTTTATGTCAGAGGAAATTGCCACATGACACTCCTCCCCTTCCTCGGGCTCTAAAATCATTCCTGCCCTCCCCCTAATCCACCTCCCCATTCATAATGGTCCCTGAGCCTTGGAGGAGTTACACAGAAGTCTGACTATGGTCATCTAACTCTGTTGGCGTAGTCTTTTGTCCCCATTTTTCACAGTACAGCTGCTGGTGAGTCTTGGCAGTATTTCTTTTGCTATAAACACAAGTGGAGAAAAGGTAGAAAATGACTGATGGTCATTACATGTAGGGAGCCATTCAACTGCTCTTTAAAGACAGCACCGACCACCGCAGCTGTACTGGAATAAACAACTCTTAATTGGCATTAGGCAGTGTCAGCTGTTGTTTGATCTTGTGCCTGAGACCACCTGGTGTATGAGCAAGAACCACGGGGGCAGCTCGGTGATTGGCCAGGACAGGGTTTAAGTAGCTGCTCCTGGGTGGGCTGGGGGGGGGGACATTCCATTCTACCACTCCACTCTGCTACTCCACTCTTCTCAGCCCCATTCTGCCATTCATCATTTTCACTCTGTAACTGCATGCATGGCCATTCTGCTTTGCCATTCACCACATTACGTTTCTTGAGTAAACTGTCTTGAGAAGAAACCTGGTTTGTCTAGCGTCTTATTCCGGGTGGACGGGGAAGGCGCTCGACAATTACAGATGCGGAGTAGCAACTTAGCAGGAACAGCATACTCATTTATCAGACCAATAGCTGTTATCTTTTCACCAGGGCCTATGACATCTCTGGTCGCAGGTTTTGTCTTGTCTAAGGCACATATTAGATGTGAATTGTCATTTTTGGAGGAGGTTTTGCTTAAGCCCAACCAGAAACTTTGTTTTATTCAAAAAGCTGTGGGCTGGAGAGATGGCTCAGTGGTTAAGAGCACCGCACCGACTGCTCTTCTGAAGGTCCTAAGTTCAAATCCCAGCAACTACATGGTGGCTCACAGCCATCTGTAATGAGATCTGACACCCTCTTCTGGTGCATCTGAAGACAGCTACAGTGTACTTAGATATAATAATAAATCTAAGAACAAAAACAAAAAAACTGCAAAATGGCGTGTGTCAGCTACTGCAGTAGCTGACACAGCTTATGTGACCTTTGGTTTTTTGTTTTGTTTGTTTTTGTTTTTTGTTTTGTCTTGGTTTTTCAAGACAGGGTTTCTCTGTGTAGCCCTGACTGTCCTGGAACTCACTCTGTAGACCAGGCTGGCCTCGAACTCAGAGATCCGCCTGCCTCTGCCTCCCAAGTGCTGGGATTAAAGGCATGCACCACTACTGCCTGGCTGTGTGACCTTTCTATCATGAAACATTCAGAATTCTGAATAGGGCTTTGGGTTATGATCCTCCTCATTGCACTTTCTGTACTACAAGAGCTAGGCCACTGGTAGAGACACTTCTGGCTCAGTCCTAGACTTATTTTCATAGTCCCAAGTCCTGTAACCAACACATATGACATCATTAACAACAGGGTCTTACCATTCAGTTTTGGAATGTCACTGACAGAAGGGTAAATAGCCCTATTGTTCTAGAGGCTTCCCTGACCAGCAACTCTAAGGAAGTAACCCACCCTTACTACTAGGGGTTGATATTTATTTTTGAGACAGGGTTTCATGGTCAGCCCCAGGTGACCTGAAACTCAGAGATCTGCCTGCCTCTGCCTCCTAACAAAGGCACACAGGCCCATGCTACCACACCCGGCTTTCTCCCTCACCCCCCTTTTTTTCTTTTGAGTCCTGATCTTGGCTCTCCTGGAGCTCATGATGAAAATCAAGCTGGCCTCAAACTCAGAGATCTACCTGCAAGTGCTGGGATTAAAGGCAAGCATCACCCTGGCCAGCCTATCCTCTGCTTTTTGAGGCACACCTGTTCTGGCTTTGGAAGCTGATTGGAGGGAAACTGAGAGCTGTGCTGCCGCGTGGGATATCTGTGAAGCAGCTCTCATTCATTCACACCGTCTTGCACAGAGTTGGCTAACCCAGTGTGCATGTGAGAAGTCACCTCAATACTCAGTTCTCCCAGGGGCCCGCCCGAGTGTGTAGTCCCATGAGGTGCATGTCTAGGACAGGTGCACATGTACTTCTTATGTTCGATCTGTGTAGACTTTTGGCATCATCGTGTGTAATATACGAGTGAAGTGTGGACGCTGTGTTTGAGCAATGTGAAGGTTTCCTACTGGGATGGAGTTACCACTAATGTAAGTCACCTTACTTTGTGAACAGGAAAATAGGGCACTGTGGGGCCTAGGGATTGGGAGGAAATCTAAAGGGTAGAGTTGAGGGGGATGGATCTGGCGGTCCAGGGTTAGAGGGGGTTTAGGGTGTACTATACACAGTGGAGGAGGGACTTGTCACCAAGGAGACCCAAAGCCAGGATACCTGCAAGGACATACGTTCATGCAGATTGGTCCGGGGCTAACCTCCAGAAGGCCTGGAGGTCCTGGTGCTAGATCTTGAGTCTGGAAGGGGCGGGGCCAGTAACTGTTGTGGGCGGAACTTTGGGTTGGGGTTTTCTAGAAGCAGGGACCAGCGAGGAGCTAAGTATAGGACTGAGTGGTGGGTCTGTAAGGTAAAGGCAAAAGCGGGTACTGGCGTTAAGGGTGTGACGAAGGGACCTGGAAGGAGCTGGAGATCCCGGATGAAGAACACGACTGACGCTTAGACCCGGGCTGGAACACCTGAGTGGGGGAGGCGGGCGGGGCGTTGGGCAAGCATGAGGCGGAGCTAGGGGCTGGACTGGAGTTTACAGCTGGGCCGAGGGCTCCACCAAGCTGAGGTTCAACGTTAAACTCTGCGAGGTAGGGTCCTGTGGAAGAACTGGGCTGACAGCGATGTGGGTCAGGACGACAATAACGGTTAAAAGATGGACTGAGGAAAGGTCTGGCCGCAAAATTGAGAGAACCGAGAGAACTGGTAAGGGGCGGGGCAGAAGGTGGGGGTGTGGCTGGGCGTGGCTCTGGAAGTTTGCTTAACTTGGCTTCCTCCCGACCCAGGCTCAGCTCTTGAGCATTAGACTACAACCACTGGCCTGGGCTACCGCCCCAAAGGCGCTAGGGTTGGTTAGAAACCCTAGCCCAATGCTCATCTGGGCTCCAGGGCTGGACGGCCAGTTCCATTGACCTTGAGGGTGGGAAAGAGTCTGAGAATTCCACAAGTGACATCATAATCACCTCTAAGTGCCTAGCTGGGAGACATTTCCCAGAACAGGGCTCACTGGCCTCTCTTGCACTCTCCTTTTTCTTTCCCTCTTTCTTTCTTTCTTTCTTTCTTTCTTTCTTTCTTTCTTTCTTTCTTTCTTTCTCTCTCTCTCTCTCTCTCTCTCTCTCTCTCTTTCTTTCTTCCCTCCACACACCTTCTTTTGGCTGCTCTAGTGTCCTGTGGGCCTCAAAGGAGGGGAGGGGTTTCACAGGATAAGGAGGATCCTCTACAAATAAATGTGCATTTTGAGTTAGGTCCCTGCTACCTGTCCCAAGGAAGAGACCACATGCTTTTCTCTTCCTTTCAAGCTATTACCATCTTCATTCTGCTGCAGGAGCTCTGGACCGCTGCCTTGCTCACTGCTCTCCTCTGTCCTCTTTGGACAAAGGGGCAGACTGTCTCTCCAAACCCCACTTCTCCTTGATCCTTCCTGTTTTCCCTCCCAAACAGCTGATGTTGTCAACAACTATTAGGGGTATTAGTGGAAGGCAAACAGGCTTCAGCCTTGCATAAAAACTGCTATAGTGGCAGGAGGAAAGAAATCCAGTGCAACAGTTTAATCCTGGCCTAGGCACAGGCCCTTACTGGAATAACTTTAGGATGTGAGCTCCACAGGGGAGGCCGTGCATCAAGATGAAAGAAAGGAAATCAGAAGTGAGGAATCCGCAAGGTGGGGATTAAAAGCAAATGTTTTGGGGGGATGACAACTGAGTAAGGAAGGAGCTGAATCTGGTCTCAGGGCTTGGCCTTGGAGCTGTGCCACAGGGTATTTGGCTTATATAATATGTGTCTCCTTAGCCAGCAAGGCACACGGGCTAGGGAGCCAAGAAGACCAGCTTTTCTGCCTCTGCTATTAATATTAACCTTTCGAGCCAGGCGTGGTGGCGCACGCCTTTAATCCCAGCACTTGGGAGGCAGAGGCAGGCGGATTTCTGAGTTCGAGGCCAGCCTGGTCTACAAAGTGAGTTCCAGGACAGCCAGGGCTATACAGAGAAACCCTCTCTCGAAAAAAAACAAACAAACAAAAAAAATTAACCTTTCATCCTGAGAAAATTACTTAGTCACTCTGGATCAGGGTCCTTCAATAAACAATTTAGAATCAAAGTCAGCATTGTGAAAGTGTACATCCTGGGAGATTATCTCCCCCATTACAGCTCGCAGGAGTGCTAGGAGTTGGGCTTCCAGCTTACATGTAAGAGTGCTTGCTTAGCGTGTGTGAGGCCCTGGACCTGACTCCTAGACACTTCATCCTCCAAAACAGCCCCAGTCAAAATAAAGTGAGCAGAATGGCTCGTGTCAGTCATTCCTGTGCTTGGGAGGCTAAGGCAGGATTTACCATAAATTCTAGGCCAGCCTATGGCTTTGTGAGATGGTCTTGAAAATAAATATATAAAAAGATAAAACACAATACCCAGGTTTGAACCTGGCATTTATGTATTTTCGAGGGACATTGAATGTATACACTCAGTCAACCAACAATGGCTGAGCAAGTTCCATGGCTCTGTGCATATAAGTAAATGCAGGAATGTCACAGTTCTAGAACTATGGCAGTAGGTCCACAGGCACACACAACACACAATTCCACTTGGACAGTACTGGGGTTAGTCTGAGACAAGGCCTTGCTGTGTAGCCCAAGCTATTCCTGTCTCAGCACACTGAGTTCTGGGATTACAGATGTGTGCCATTATGAGCAACAGCATTTTCCCAGAGTTGAACAGGTAAAACGTGGGAGAGAGAAGGGCAGGGGAAACAGATGGTCAGGAGAGGTGGCAAGAACTATCGGTGAGGGAAGGATCTAGGTCCTGGCTCCTAAGTGCATGAGAAAAGGTCCACACTTCATTCTGAAGAACAGATGGAAGCAAGGCCTGGTGGCATATGAGGATGATTCCAGCACATGGCAGGCAGGAGGAAAGGAGGTCGAGAGCGGTTAGAATTTTATAAAAATCAACTTGACTGTATGATGAGTGATAGGTTATTATCTCTGCTACCGGTCAGATGAGTCAGTTTAAATCATATTAGAATATATTAAAGGCAGGTTTATTGGGAAGCTGCTCTTGGACAAATTCACTGGCCCTAAGGATTGAGGCCAGGGGAGTTGCCATGGGGGGAGGGGACGGGGGAGGAAGAGGCGGGAGAGAAGGAGGAGGAAGAGGAGGAGGAGAAGATCAAAATGTCTGGACTACACAGGGAAGAAAGATCCTCCAGGAAAAGGGCAGCCCAGCCCCTGGGCTGGAAAACGTAGGGTCGAGGGCAGGGTATGCCAGGTAGGGACTGAGGGATGCTGGGAGAACCTGGAGGCCAGGTCTGCTTTGATAAGTAAAACGTGCCCCCAAGTTCTTAGTCCGAGGGTCTGAAACCAGACAGTGAGGAGTGAAGAAAGGTAGGACCAAGGCAGTGAGATCAGGCAGGAAGTTATGACTGCATCCTAGCTAGGTCAGAGAGAATGGAGATTTGGCTTGGCATTATGGTACAAACCTTTAACCCTAGCACTCAGGAGGCAGAGGCAGGTAGTCTGCCCAGACAGGGCTACACGGGAAGCCTCTACCTCAAAAGCAACAAACAAATTTCTAGTTGAAGTGTCTTCTGCTGTCTATAAAAATGATCAACTCCAAGAAATGCACAGGTGGCAAGGTGACAGCTGTGCACAGGATATGGTTTATTTAAGACACTTTGGAGCAGGGCAGTGTTAGCACACGCCTATAATCCCAGTACTTGGGAGGCAGAGGCAGGTGGATTTCTGAGTTCGAGGCCAGCCTGGTCTACAGAACGAGTACTGGACCTTGCTTTGTAGACCAGGCTGGCCCGAACTCAGAAATCCACCTGCCTCTGGTGCCACGCCCGGCTTACTGATTCATTTTCTAAGGAGGATGCTCTTTTTTTTTTTTTTTTTTTTTTTGTGTGTGTGTGTGTGTGTGTGTGTGTGTGTGTGGTTTTTGAGACAGGGTTTCTCTGTATAGCTCTTATAGCTCTTGCTGTCCTGGGCCTCACTTTGTAGACCAGGCTGGGATTAAAGGCGTGCACCACCACGCCCGGCCCGAGGATGCTCTTTTAATTCCTTCCCCTGGGCTGGTGAGATGGCTCAGCGGGTAAGAGCACCCGACTGCACTTCCGAAGGTGATAAGTTCAAATCCCAGGAACCACATGGTGGCTCACAACCATCCGTAAAGAGATCTGGCTCCCTCTTCTGGAGTGTCTGAGGACAGCTACAGTGTACTTACATAGAATAAAATAAATCTTTTTTTTTTTTTTGAGACAGGGTTTCTCTGTATAGCCCTGGCTGTCCTGGAACTCACTTTGTAGACCAGGCTGGCCTCGAACTCAGAAATCCGCCTTCCTCTGCCTCCCGAGTGCTGGGATTAAAGGCGTGTGCCACCACCGCCCTGCAAAATAAATCTTAAAAAAAAAAAAAAAAATTCTGGCCGGGTGTGGTGGCGCACGCCTTTAATCCCAGCACTCGGGAAGCAGAGTCAGTCGAATTTCTGAGTTCGAGGCCAGCCTGGTCTACAAAGTGAGTTCCAGGACAGCCAGGGCTATACAGAGAAACCCTGTCTCGAAAAACCAAAAAAAAAAAAAAAAATTCCTTCCCCTAAGGGCAAAGCTAATCCTATGGTATAGTTCAGTGGTAGAGCACTTTCTTCGGTCCCATCCCCAACCCTATAACAAGTGGTGGCGCACGCCTTTAATCCCAGCATTCAGGAGGCAGAGGCAGGCGGATTTCTGAGTTTGAGGCCAGCCTGGTCTACAAAGTGAGTTCCAGGACAGCCAGGGCTACACAGAGAAACCCTGTCTCGGAAAACAAAAAAANAAAAAAAAAAAAAAAAAAAAAAAAAAAAAAGAGTTTCCTTGGTCATGGTGTCTGTTCACAATAGGAAAACCCTAAGACACTGAGACTTTTGGGTGAATCTTCAAGAGGATAATGGCTACACATATTTAGATATTTAGGAAACGACTCTGCAGTTGAGTGTATGGCTTGGTGATAGTTTGCCTAGCATGTGGGTTCCAACCCCAGCACTGTAAAATATCAGGAAAGCTGATCAGGAAAGCCAGGATTAGACTCAGGTTGGGATTTAGTTGTCGCAGCCCCAATCTCTGACCAGCAGAGAGTGGGAATAAACAACACCGACTCCAAAGTAGGTTCAAAGCAGCTGCAGCCGCTTCTCTTTATTCAGAAGTTTCTTGCAGCATCATCAATCCTCAATCCCTCATCGATCGTCAATCCTTATTCATCAATCAAGTCCCTTGCCCACAACTTATCCTCTTCCATTCACTCACGTCACCTCACACCACCCAATCTGTAGCCTCGCTGGGCGAGGTGCACAGAGGCAGGCGGATTTCTGAGTTCGAGGCCAGCCTGGTCTACAAAGTGAGTTCCAGGACAGCCAGGGCTACACAGAGAAACCCTGTCTCAAAAAACCAAAAAAAAAAAAAAAAAAAAAAAGAGCACAGACTATTCTAGAGGTCCTGAGTTCAGTTCAATTCTTAGCAACCACATGGTGGATCACAACCATCTGTAATGGGATCTGATGCCCTCTTCTGGTGTGTCTGAAGACAGTGACAGTGTACTCACATACATGAAATAAATATTTTTTTTTCTTAAATGGTGTTATTGCCAAGAGGTGGTGGGAAGTAAGTGGGACCCGACTGGTAGAGAGTTAGATCATTGATCACTTGTCCTTAGGTGTCGGCGGCGGCGGCTTCTTCTTCTTCTTCTTCTTCTTCTTCTTCTTCTTCTTCTTCTTCTTCTTCTTCTTCTTCTTCTTCTTCTTCTATTTATTTATTATATGTAAGTACTCTGTAGCTCTTTGTCTTCAGACACCCCAGAAGAGGGGGTCAGATCTCATTACGGATGGGGGTCAGCCACCATGTGGTTGCTGGGATTTGAACTCAGAACCTTCAGAAGAGCAGTCAGTGCACTTAACTGCTGAGCCATCTCTCCAGCCCCATAAATAAATTTTTTTTTTTTTTTTGGTTTTTCAAGACAGGGTTTCTCTGTATAGCCCTGGCTATCCTGGAAATCACTTTGTAGACCAGGTTGGCCTCGAACTCAGAAATCCGCCTGCCTCTGCCTCCCCAGTGCTGGGATTAAAGGCATGCGCCACCACGCCCGGCTCATAAATAAATTTTAAAAAATCAAGCCTGGTATGGTGGGGCCTGGCTTTGACCCCAGCACTTGGTAGGTAGAGGTAGGCAGAAGCAGGTAGATCTTTCTGAGTTTGAGGGTGGGCTGGACTTCATGACAAGTTCCAGGACAGCCAGGGCTATACAGAGAAAGTCTTTGTTTTGAAATAATTCAAGACTAGGGCTTTCATGGAAGTCCAAGGAACAGTGTGCCAGGGACTAGTAACTGGTTAACAGTTAAGAGGAAAAGGCTGTAGCTGTGGCTAGCTCTGAGAAGTTGCTAGCAGCCTTGGTCAAAGCTATACAGATAAAGGGGCAGACTACTGAGAAGAGCCGAGTCTAAGCTCACTGAGCTCCCTTCATTACTGCCTTTGTGGAGTTTACCGGTGAACGAGTAAATTTGCCTTGGAAAAGGAAGGGGAGATATGCACATGCTAGAAAATCTTGGAGAAATGTTCCATTGAAATTTTTCATAGTGGGGCTGGAGAGATGGCTCAGCAGGTAAGAGTATCAGCTGGTCTTCCAGAGGACCTAGGTTCCATTCTCAGTGCCAACATGACAGCTCAGAATCCTGTATAGCTCTAGTTCTAATGCCTTCTTCTGGCCTCCCACAGACACTACATAGTCCTGGTGCAAAGACACTCATGCAGGGGAAAAGGCGGTGGCTGTGGCAGGCCAAACAACCATGCATATAAAAATAAACATTAATAAAATATTTGAAGCCTGTCATGGAGAACAGTACAGAGGGAGGTGGCATCCTATACAGTCCACAGGCTTGGGACAGTAGGACACAGGGACATCTCTTCCCTAGGCTGGGATTGCAGATAGAGGCAGCTATTATCTGCAGAAAGAAACATCATTTAATAATTTTGTTGGGGTAGAGGGTGGACAGGGTCTCACAATGTAGCCCTGGATGTCCTGGACCTTGCTTTGTAGACCAGGCTGGCCCGAACTCAGAAATCCACCTGCCTCTGGCGCCACACCCGGCTTACTGATTCATTTTCTAAGGAGGATGCTCTTTTTTTGTTGTTGTTGTTGTTGTTTTGTTTTTGTTTTTTGTTTTTTGAAACAGGGTTTCTCTGTATAGCTCTGGCTGTCCTGGAACTCACTTTGTAGACCAGGCTGGGATTAAAGGCGTGCACCACCACGCCCGGCCGGAGGATGCTCTTTTAATTCCTTCCCCTGGGCTGGTGAGAAGATGGCTCAGCGGGTAAGAGCACCCGACTGCTCTTCCTAAGGTGATAAGTTCAAATCCCAGCATCCACATGGTGGCTCACAACCATCCGTAACGAGATCTGGCGCCCTCTTCTGGAGTGTCTGAAGACAGCTACAGTGTACTTACATATAATAAATAAATCTTTAAAAAAAAAGATTCCTTCCCCTAAGGGCAAAGCTAATCCTATGGTATAGTTCAGTGGTAGAGCACTTTCTTCGGTCCCATCCCCAACCCTATAACAAGTGGTGGTGCACGCCTTTAATCCCAGCATTCAGGAGGCAGAGGCAGGCGGATTTCTGAGTTTGAGGCCAGCCTGGTCTACAAAGTGAGTTCCAGGACAGCCAGGGCTACACAGAGAAACCCTGTCTCGGAAAACAAAAAAATAAAACAAAACAAAAAGTGGTCTGCCTGCCCAGGGCCACCCTCACCAGGCTGCAGACACCTGGGACNTTTTTTTTTTTTTTTTTTGAAATGTTTGGTGAATGAGTGACATGAGGTGGGCTGCTGTTACTGCTGTCATTTTGTATTCTCAGATATCACGAGGTTGCCCAGCTGGAAGAGAAGATACCCAGCTAGTGTGGACTCCAGCAGTGACCTATATTCCTTTTCTGAAGGTGGGTCCAGGGGGCCTGTGGCTCTTAAGGGGTCTCCATTATCCCTTATTGTGAAAGTAAAGATGTTGGTAGAGGGAAGGGATCTTGGCGGGATTACCCAGATGCCTGAAGGTCCAGTGAACTGGCTCAGTGGGTAAAGGTGTTTGCTGATAATCCTGACCATTTGAGTTTGTTCTCCAGGACCCACATGGTGGAGAGGACCCAGCTGGACCCTTCCTTGAGGCCATGATCACTCCTTTCCTTTGTAGAATATTTTATAGTACACAGAGATCTTCAAAACATGAATTGAGTCCTCGTAACCCTGCACAATAGCTATCACTGTCTCTTCTTGTGGATAAGGGAGGCTCATAAAATTAAACTGTCTTAAGTTGCTTTAAGTGACAGACAAGGAGGCTGGAGAGATGGCTCAGTGGTTAAGAGCACTGACTGATCTTTTAGAGGTCCTGAGTTCAATTCCCAGCAACCACATGGTGGCTCACAACCATTTGTAATGAGATCTGATGCCTTCTTCTGGTATTTCTGAAAACAGCTACAGTGTACTCATATAAAATAAATCTTTAAAAAGTGACAGACAAGCCGGGTGTGGTGGCACAGGCCTTTAATCCCAGCACTCGGGAGGCAGAGGCAGGCGGATTTCTGAGTTCGAGGCCAGCCTGGTCTACAGAGTGAGTTTCAGGACAGCCGGGGCTACACAGAGAAACCCTGTCTCGAAAAACCAAAAAAAAAAAAAAAAAAAAAAAAGTGACAGACAAGCTTCAGGCCTGAGTGACTCCAGGCTTCAGAGCATATGCCTTTATGCTGCCCTTTGCCTCCATTTAACAGTGCCAAAAAAACAAAAACAAGAACCAGTAGTGGGGGTGAAAGTCCAAGGTCTGACTGCACATATCTCTTTTAATTTCACTGGCGAGAAAAGGCACTAAGTGGGTGAGGGGTACTGTGAGAACCCGGGAGCCTCAGTCAATGGGGAAAAGGGAAGAAGAGCTTTAGTCCACACCACTGTCTTCCTCTGTGCACTTTAATGGACACTTGGGCTTCTATAACCTCTGTCTGGGTGTACCTGCTTGATACCGTGGAACCTTCTGTAGGGCCCTTCTGAGACAGAAGGTAGCAGGCAGGATCCTTCTGTGACTGGGGGAAGGAGGCAGGGTACTTCTGTGATTGGGGGCAGGAGGCAGGGCTGTTGAGAGCTATGGTTACCTTTCTGATGGGAGCAGAAAGCAATCAGGGGTTGCCTGGAGCCCTGGGCAGGGCCAGAGATGAAGCACTGGGAGCCCCATGGTAAGAAGTGAGAACCTTCTCCTGCCCCAGCAGCTTCTCCTGTATCTGGGAAAGGGGGCACACACGGTATCGTGCTGCTTGATTTGTACATGGGCACAGGGGGAGGCAGGTTGCTCAGCATTCTAGGAATCTAGAGGATAGTGAATATTTTTTTTTTTCGAGACAGGGTTTCTCTGTATAGCCCCGGCTGTCCTGGAACTCACTTTATAGACCAGGCTGGCCTCGAACTCAGAAATCCGCCTGCCTCTGCCTCCTGAGTGCTGGGATTAAAGGCGTGTGCCACTGCGCCCAGCTCGTGATGAAATTTTTAGACTTGTGTGGATGTGGAGCCATGGCATGTGTGGTGGTCAGAGAACAACTGGCAGGAGGCAGTTTTCCCCTAAGCCATTTTCCAGCCCAAGAGTATGATTTTTTTTTTTTTTTTTTTTTTTTTTTTTCGAGACAGGATTTCTCTGTATAGTCCTGGCTGTCCTGGAACTCACTCTGTAGACCAGGCTGGCCTCGAACTCAGAAATCTGCCTTGCCTCTGCCTCCCGAGTGCTGGGATTAAAGGTGCGTGCCACCACGCCCGGCAAGACTATGATTTTGATTAGTAACGATTAGGAAAAGTCCAAAGAGAGGTGTCAGGAGGCAGAAAGAGGCTTGGAGACACAGGACCATGCTCTGCAGTGCCAGGTTGCCACCCACCACCTCTAGTGCCATTCAGGTGGAGTGCAGCCATGTGCAGGGAGGCCACCTGGGCCCATGCAGGTGGCAGGTGCCCGAACTGAGGGATTTTCTGTAACACAAGAGGGCCAGGCCATTCCCTACCATGAAGTGTGGTAACTGGTGAGGACCAGCAATTGGTGGGGGCAGGAGTCAGTGGAGGAACTGGGGCAGTGGATCCCCCAGGAAAGAGGGAGTAACAGGTGAGGGAGGCTTGGGAGGTCCTTCTTCTATATCCCACATGCAACACTGTTTTTTTGAGTTCAAGGCAGCATCATGCAGTGGATAAGGGGACAGGGCAGTGCAGGGACCTAAATTGACTACTTAACTGGACTGAGAGTCATCACCTCTGACAATAACCAGTTGCTGTTGGGGGGGGGGGGAACCAGGTGGCAGATGTATCTGAAGCCTTGACTGAGGTGTGCTCGGCTGCCTCCAAGTGACCCAGCCCCCTCTTCCCTCAGGTGAGAACAAGGAGACAGACAGACATTGCTGGAAACACCAGCATTGTCCCGGGCATACCATCCACCCCTTCTCGGACTGTGGCCATCACAACAGATGTATGCATGCTGTCAGCCAATGCGACTGTGAATCTAGGTGAGGGCCCCCTTCATGGGGACCCATTCCCTTCAGGTTTCCCTCTTCAGGTCTGGCCTGGTACTGCCAGCCTAGCCCCAGCTTTTAATCCCTGCTCTGCTCCAAGGACAATGAACGGGGAAATATCTTGGCAGCCTGGGCCAAGCCCAGGAGCAGCTGGCTGTACCTCTGGGCCACTGGGGAATTATGGAGGTATGGGGGCGTAGCCCAGTATGGTGTGGCAGGCTAAAGGACTGCTCAGGACACAAATAGGAGCAGCTCCCAATATGTAGGCCCGACCTGCTCCAAAGATGGGGGCTCAGCCTGCTTCAACATCATCCATGCCCCTTGCTTTGAACTCATCCCAGAGGAAGAGTATGTGGAGCAGATCTGGTATAGCTGGTGAGTGCCAGCTGGCCAGAGGTGATGGGACAGGACTCCAGGGTACCCTGCTTCAGTTCCATTAATTTCTTCCTATCCCTTCCTCCCAGGTGTAGAAACCACAGGCCCGTCTCTGTGGCAATAATTTACCATCCCACCCACCATATGTATATGACAGATGACGATTTGGAAGAGAAGTGGGTTTCCAGCAAAAATCATTTAAGTCCCAGTGCCAGACCTACTGACCCAAACATAGGGTCAGCCACTGAGGATCCTGACTTATCAGTGCCCATCACTATCTGGCGTTCTGAAAGCCCCATAGAAAAGTGTCAGGAAAGCAAGGTCATCAAGGATATAAAGAAAAAGGAGGAAGAGAAAGACGAGGAGATGGTGGATGAAAAGGAAAACTTGAAGAAAAAAGCCAAGAGCAAGTTAACTAAGAAGAAAACCCCAGTGAAGTCAGAGTCTTCCCCTGCAGACTTGAGCCAATCTCTAAGAGGACCAGCAAGGGTACCAGAGTCTAGCCCAGAAAGCCGGGGAGGGCTGGAGAGCGAGGACAGCTGTGAACAGGGTAAAGAAAGGCCCTCCAGTGCAAATGCTGTCTTGTCATCGTCCCCCACAAAGAAAGAGAAGACATCATCTGGCCAGGCCAAAAAGAATGGGACAAAGAACGTACAAACCCAGAAAACGAGCAAGAGAAAAAAATCTTCCCCGGCGCCTAACCCCAATCTCAGCTGAGGCTAGGGCAAACAGAGTGAATAATAAATCAAGCCTGTAACTGACTATTCTCTCGCCCTTCAAAAGGGCCTCTTCTTGTGGGAGGTGGCTGGCTCTGGGGCTGCAGGGATTCTCCAAGGGCAACCCTGCTCTCTTTCTTTTCTTTCTTTTTTTTTCTTTTTTCTTTCTTTCTTTTTTTCTTTCTTTCTTTCTTTCTTTCTTTCTTTTTTTCTTTCTTTCTTTCTTTCTTTCTTTCTTTCTTTCTTTCTTTCTTTCTTTCTTTCTTTCTTTCTTTCTTTCTTCTTTTTTTTCTGAGACAGGGTTTCTCTGTACAGCCCTGGCTGTCCTGGAACTCACTCTGTAGACCAGGCTGGCCTCGAACTCAGAAATCTGCCTTGCCTCTGCCTCCCGAGTGCTGGGATTAAAGGCGTGCGCCACCACGCCCAGCCCAGGTGTGCAGAATTAAAACAGCTTCAGAAAGAACCAGAGGCAGGACCCGGCTAATGCTGAGCCAGGAAGAGAGAGGGGTGGAAGAGCTCCTTTCCCACAGTCTGTGTGTCTGAGGGGGAGCAGGTAAGGGGGACCTGTGGGTCAGAAACTGACTTGGGGAGGCTATCAGAGACCAAGGGCCAGCTGTGAAGCAAAGGGGCGTGCATAGCTCACAGATATACTTCTCTCCAATGTGCGGGAAGAGGAGAGCAACACAGGAGTTTGGTGGCCGACAGCTGCCAGGCCCAGGATTTCATACCACCCTTTATGTTTCCATTCCCTTCTCACAGATAGGACAGCCATCATAAGAAGCTGCCAGAGAGATGGCCCAAGTTCCCAACACCCATGGATGGTTGCTCATGGCCACCTATCACTCCAGTTTTAAGGGGTCAAAGCCCTTTTTTGTTTTTTCGTGCATACACCCACACATGTACTTATGTAATTAAAGCCCAGTGGTGATGACACAGGCCTTTAACCCCAGCACTCGGGAGGCAGAGGCAGTTGATCTGAGTTCCAGGCCAGCCTGGTCTACAGAGTGAGTTCCTAGACAACCAGGGCTTCACAGAGAAACCCTGTCTCAAAAGCAAAAAACAAAAAACCAATAAACCCCTTAAGTGCACGTGTATCATTTATGTAATTCCAGCCTTCAGGAGGCGGAGGCCAACCTGGGTTAGAGACTCCACTTCAACAAGGCAAACAACAGAAAGAAGTCCACAAAGTATCACGGGCCTCAGAGCAGGCAGGGAGGTGACCCCAGGCAATGTGAATCCTGAACTCTCTGGTAGATTATGAGAGTAAGTTTTTGGAGCTCCAAACAGCCAAAGCAGCCCTGCAGATGGAGGGGGCTGGAGGCCTTGGCAAGCGCTCTGTACAAACATTGTTTATTCAAATGATAGGCGAGAAGCAGGTGATGAGGGAAGGTAGGCAGGCAGGCAGGGGCTGGCAGCTTAGCACTGCTCCACATGGCCCTCACAGTCCTGCTTTGACAGCCAGGGTCTTGCCATCAGGACCAAAGCCACTTTCCCTCCTCTCCCTCCTGCCCCCAAATGAATAAATAGCATCGGTGTCCCCACATGGGCTGGGGACATGGACAACTGAGCTTCATGACTCATAAGGACCTGTCTCAGGTGAGGGCTTCCAGGGACATTACAGACTGCTCCACCTTTGCTCTCCTCCCTGCCACACTCCTCTCCCAGCTTGGCCCCAGAACAGATGGTTAGCACAGGCCCGGAGTGGGACAACTGCTGCTCGGTGCACACCAGGCTCGCAAGGCCATTACCCAGCCTGCCATCTAGCCAGGCTGACCACTAAAAAGAACGTCATTTCACACCACTTTATGGACAAAAAAAGGGGGGGGTGGCAGGGCGTGAGGCCATAAGTGGCCAGGCCTCTTGGAGCTTCAGAGGTAACCAGAGTCCGAGGAACAGGCCCCCTACCGATCCATCTCGTCCAGGAGTGGGGTCGCATCGCCAGCAATGGACATGGGGGTGCTCTCAATCATGGGGCTGGGGGAGGGTCGTGGGGTCAGCCGCTGTTTCTGCTTCCGTCGTTCTGCTTCCTTTTCCTGTAGCCATTGCTCGGCCATCTTACCCCAGTCGATAGCTGCGTGGCTGTTGGACCTGGAACACGAAGGCAAAGTCTTAGAGACTAGGATTCTTCTGGAATTCTGAGAAGCCTTCCTGATAGTCACTAGTGAGAGATCACCTTCACAGATAGGAACCTGACATTTACAGGAAACAACCCGCCTTGGTCTTTCATTCTTCCCCAGAAACCAATGCCTATGGGAACATTTCATAGATCTTGGCTTTGAAGAAGAGACACAATACCTGCTTATGTTAAGTCCTCAGGCCACATGGCACCACCTGTTCCTAGCAGTAACCAGCTTGGGTTATGGACTTACTTTGGCTGCTGTTGCCGTTGTCGGGAGCTGGAGGAAGGCTGGGGCTGGGCCTGTGTAGACTGTGGGGTGGTGCTGGCCTGGAGCTGGTGGTATTGTGGGGTGGTAATGGGCTGGCTCGGGGTTGTATAGGAGTAGCTTGGGGTCATTAGTGGTGTGGCCACTGGCTGCTGGGCTGGCGTTGGGAACACCTGAAGAGGGGCGGACAGAGACAGGGGGTTGGGGGCATGCTTGACTTTACTGTGAATCTCTGGCAGACTCCTAGAGTTGGCTCCGAACGCTGCTTTTCCGCTGACCCACTTCAAGCAATATTTTGGGCAGTGAAGGGAACCCAGCAGGACAACACCAGCAAACAGTTACCCACCACCACCAATTTTGAACACCTCAGGTGGGTTGAGGGTTCCAAATATCCCACAAGGCTTTCTGCAAAAGCCAGCCCTCCTCTACCTTTTTTTTTTTTTTTTTTTAATGTAAATACACTGTAGCTGTCTTCAGACACTCCAGAAGAAGGCGCCAGATCTCGTTACGGATGGTTGTGAGCCACCATGTGGATGCTGGGATTTGAACTTACCACCTTTGGAAGAGCAGTCGGGTGCTCTTACCCGCTGAGCCATCTCACCAGCCCCCTCCTCTACCTTTTTAAAAAATTATTTTTTGAGACACATTTTCTCTGTATAGCTCTGGCTGTTCTGGAATCACTGTAGACAGACAGGGCTGGTCTCAAACTCAGATCCCTCTGCCTCCCAAGTGCTGGGATTAAAGATGTACACCACCACCATCTATCTATCAGGCCCTTTCTATTCCCTTCCCCATCAAATGTGCTAGAGGTAAGGAATGTCTGTTAGAGACTGTTCTTAGGCTCAAGCATACGATGCTCATGGCCAGAGGTGTCTGTCTACAGGATCTGGGTCTGTGTGTTTGTGTTTATAGGATTGCTCCCTCTTCTCCCCATCCTGTTTACGAAGAGTCCTCCCGAAAACATACATGGTAGGCGCTGCTGCCTCCTCCGCTGCCACCGTAGCCATACTGGCTGGATGCCCACTGGGCTGGGGTAGCATTGGGGTTCTGCCCTTGGCCTGTCACAGCAGCAATGGCACTGAACATCTGTGAAGTCATGTTCTGAGGCAAGGCATTCACAGCCCGTGTCAGATCTGTAAATACAGATGTCCACGTCAAGGGTGCAAGTCCCTTCAGTTCCCCACTACCTTACAAGTCTCAGCCCCAAACACCCTACCTGCAAGATTGATGTTGGCTGGGGTAGCATTGATAGAAGCGGGGGTCCGTGTTCTGCTGCTGCTACTGGGAGTGATGCCTGTAAGAAGTGGATACAGCCAGTTATGTTCCTCAAGAAAGCTACTTCTGGCTTCCTAGTTTAAGAGTCAGAGGAGGAAAGGAAGGGTGGGGAAGAAAAGCTGTGCAGGCCAGTAGATGGAAAAGCTCCCTGCTACTAAGAGGCTGGAACAGGGGCGAGGCAGCTGATAACTGACTTCACCTCACTGAGCCAGGACCTCTGCTGCTCCCACCACAGTTTAAAGTCAGGGTACAACAGAACTCACCTGGTACAGGATCCTGATAATGATCCTTAAACCACCTGAAGAGTCCATTCACAGTTGGGAAAATCTGGCCCCGGTACCGGAATCCTTCAGGAGTCACTGTTACATATTCTATCCTGAGATTTTATAAGTAAACAGCATTAGATACCGCTTGTGCTAGCTAGTTTTATGTCAATGTGACATGTAAGCTATACTCAGAGGAGGGAGCCTTAAGTGAGAAAGTATTTCCATAAGACCAGAATGTAGGCAAGCCTATAGGACATTTTTTTTAAAAAATTAGTTGGGTGGTGCCACTCCTGGGCTGGTGGTCCTGGGTTCTATAAGAAAGCAGGCTAAGCAAGCCATGAGGAGCAAGCCAGTAAGCAGCACTCCTCTGCGGCCTCTGAATCAGCTTCTCGCTCCAGGTTCCTGCCCTGTGTGAGTTCGTTCTGACTTCTTTAATGATGAACTATGACATGGAAGTGTGAGCCAAATAAATAAACCCTTTCCTCCCCAAATTGCTTTTGGTTATGGTGTTTTATCATAGCAATAGCAATTCTGACTAAGATACACTTGTGGCCACCAAATAAATAGCAACCATATGTACATGTACATTAGCCATAATGGGTGCTGGAGGAGGAAAGATGTCAGGGAGAGGCTGCAAAGGACAGAGCACAGTCAAGGTTAAGGAGGCCATGGCCTTGTGCTGAGTACAGGCTGCCAGAGGAAGCTATGCTGGAGGCTAACTGGAGACGCGATGCCTTCACTGACAGCAGTTACAGGCGAGTGACACCAGGTTACAGAACATCAATAAGGGAGGACGAGACCTGCCTAGCAGGTCCAGATACGCAGGGAGAGTTCTCCAGAAGGTGCTTAGTCTGCCTTCATTCAGAGTGGCTGCGAGGATGGGCCTTAGCTTCAGACCTGGATCTGGTCTAGTCTGAGTTCTGCACCAAGCTCTACAGCCCATAAGCCCAAAGGAGTCACAAGGAATGACGAGGCACGTATATACAGGGCAATCAATATAGCTAACAGAGTGTTATGTTCTCTCAAGGAGAGCCAACAACAGCTCTTAAAACAATGGTAAGCATGGTGCAATCCTCACTTATTTATACTCAGCCCACACTTGCTTCCTAAATCTCCACACAAAGATACAGGTCAGGGAGTCTATGGGATTCTATGGGAAGCCACAGTGTTGAATCTGTTATTTCAGGTCGTCACCTCAGCTGGCCTTCATCAAACATTTCCAGTCTTACAGGGCCCTGGCTGCCACTCTGTGGGAGGCACTGATGTGACAGGAAAGCCACCTCAGAAAGAAGCATGATATTCTAGATGCCAAGTGTGGCACAAGGCCCCAGAGTTGCACATGACCAATACAGATGTGTATTTCTCCATGAGTGTAGAATGAATGGCTGGTGGCAGGTTAGGTCAGGACAGGTCAGGTCAGGACAGCAAGTACAATCACTAGAGTGTGCAACAGGCCTAAGCAGATTAACCTAAGGAAACTGGACCCAGGCTTAGGGTGCACTAAAGGAGTGCAGGGAGAGGAATGTCTCAAAAAAAAGCAGCCTGCTACATGGAAAGCAATAGAGCAGGAGACAACACCATCTCACCCACTGCTCAGTAGGCACAACATATGTCCATTGTGGCATCAGTGAGTTATCATGTGCTGAGAGCTCTGGAAAGGTGAAGAAGGGAGCAGAAAGGCAAGGCCAGCAGGTCACCCTTGCCTATGCCATCACTGCAGTGCCCGGGGAGTGCTGGAAAAGGGGACGGCTGTTCTAGTTCTAGGAGACTGTTTTTGTGTCTCTAGCAGGTGTGTCCAACCTCCTGACACCATGATACAACACTGTCATTTACAAAGTTCATGCTTGAGAATAACACAAATCAACTTACATTAAAGAAAAAGAAGAAAAAAGGAAGTAACAAAACAAAAAGACAAGTCACAAAAAATTCTCATGGAGTCTAGAATCGTGTGCTGGCTATAGCCTAGACACATGCGACAACCACAACTTCAGTTGTGAACAGGTAAGAGGACAAGGAGGTAGAAGCAGAGAGGCGTGGCCTGTGTGTGAACCCCAAAGGCAGCAGCGTCTCGGCACCAGTGCTCACCTGGGTTTACCCCGGGGCTGGTATCCCAGGAGGAACTTGCCGGGCAGTTCCTTGCAGGCACAGATGAAGTAAGGGATGAAGGTGGGCTTCTCCTTCTTAGTTTTGATGAGCAGCTCCTCTAATTTCTGGGGGGCAGAATGAGGGGGACAGGTTGGGATGGTAGCATGCTTGGGATACAATGACTGGTGCACACACACATGCACTTCCTTCACCAGTGAGTCCCTACGCTCTCCTTAGTGTCCACCCAGAAGAGCCTGAAAGGTGTCCAGAAGGTCCAAGGCTCACCTTTCGGTCCCCACCACTACAGTCCTGGTAATATTTGTGGTTCAGAAGGTCTCGAGCAAAGGAAGCCATGGGCTGGACATAGCGGGCAACAATCTCATCCAAGTCTTCAAATTCCTATAGGAAGAACAGAAGGCCTCACACATCACATCCAGCTAAGACCCTAGCCCTACATCAAACCCATCCTCAATAGACAAGATGGTGGCAGGGCTTGATGTCCTGATCCTGCTGAATCTCACCCCACTGCAAAGTCCCTTGAATTTATCAACTGGCTTGATTCCATCCCAGACTCTAGTTTACCAGCATAGTCTTTTAAGTTCTAACTGGGATGATCCCCTGGTATTTATGAACACTAGGGAGCTTCAGATTTCTCCTTGTTGAATACAGATAAGAGACCTTCACGTGTGTGCATTTTTTCCCTTCCTCAATAGTTGTCTCTAGGCTATTTTAAAGATTGAAATATAAGGCAAATAAAGCTAGTACTTATGCTACAAACTATCTAGCTCTGCTGTTCTGCATAAAAAAAATATGTATGTATCCAAGTTACTGTCAGGTGAAAGCAACCAGGAAGAACTTGTTCCGGCATGGCCCCACCTCACTGTTGATCCACAGAGTGGCTCCCAGGCTGAAGGCGTTCTCTTTGCCCTCTTCCCGCACGTCCACGTGCTGATAGATGCCGTCACTGACTTTCCAGGTCACTGTCAGGTGGTTTTCACCCTTACTGCTGGGTCGAATGATAACATCCCCTTGGTCCATGGTCTCCATCATCTTTTCTGCTTGCTTGAAATTTATGTTATGGAAGGACGGGTGTGCAATCACTCGCTTGATGTATGCTGAAGAGGCAGGAAGAGACAGACCAGGTGACAGGTTAGGAGCTGATAGTGATAGGACAGTCAAAGATAGCTTTGACCCACACGGGATTCTGAGACACTGTCAAACTTTCTCGGCTTGGATTTCATGATACAAATGAGGTGTTAGCCTCAGCTCTTAGGCTGTTTGAGGAAATGAAATTTAGCAAACTGTACACGGGAGACTGTAGGTTCCAGTCCTGTTCGTGCCTGCCTTTCATGTCTCTAGGCTCCAAAGATTTGAAACTGGGCATAGGCTCTGTTAAGCCTATGCACAGGAACGCTGCGGCCTAGGTCTCTGGTATAAGCTGTACCCTGTGCAAGCCTCCTGCGGGGCACTCACTGGTCCGCTGCTGCTTTCGTTTCATCTCCTCCTCCTGCTTGTGGTCTGCGGCTTCCGCATCAAAGTCATAGTAGGTGTCCTTGGGCAGTTTCCACTCATTGCTCCTGTCCACGAGGTCTGAAGTCCGGCAGGTCAGGTCTGCACTGAACTTTTCAATATCAATCTTCATGATCCGGCAGTGAACAGTCATCCCCACCTAGATCCACAGAACACGTGAGCAGGAAGGGACAACCTATCCAGGCCAATGCTTTATTTCACATAAAAGAGCAAAGCCCAGACAGAAAGGGAGGACTTGCCCAAAGCCAGCTACGAAATGACAAAATAGGAATTTGGGGGTGGGTGGATGTATCATGTACCAATACCTCTCACTCTTAGCTGGAGAACTGGAGTATCATCACGGCATTCCTCCCATGTTGTTAACTAAAGCTCCTGCCCTTTTTTTTTTAAAGGAATCGAAGTTACTAATAGCTGTGTTTGGTATTTTTCCCGTTGAGTCTTTTCATGTAAATATTAGATTAAGGCAATATGGATACTATTGAAAATCTTAACTTCATTAAAATTAAGACATTTCTTTTTTGTCAAGCAGTTGCGGTACACACTTTTTTTGTTTTGTTTTTGGAGAGGGCAATACAGAGGGTTTCTCTGTATTGCCCAGGCTGTCCTGGAACTCATTCTGTAGACCAGGCTGGCCTCAAATTCAGAAATCCACCTGCCTCTGCCTCCCTAGTGCTAGGATTAAAGGCGTGTGCCACCACGCCCGGCCCGTGGTGCACACTTTTTTTTTTTTTTTTTTTTGGGTTTTTGGAGAGGTACACACTTTTAATCCCAGCACTTGGGAGGTGGAGGTAGAGGCAGGTGGATCTCTGTAAGTTTGAGGTCAGCCTTGTCTACAGAGCAAGTTTGAGGACCACAGGGTTACACAGAGAAACCTTGTCTCAAAAACAAACAAACAAACAAACAAGTCTCTTTTGAGCTCTAAGACAGCTCTTCCAGATTCACAAAGGGTGTGGTCATCAAATGAAAATGGCCCCACAGGCCCATAGATTTACATGCTTAGTCCTACGTTTGGAAGGACTGGGAAATGTGCACTTGTTGGAGGAGGTGTGTTACTGAGGATAGGCACCAAGGCTTCAAAAGTCCAGGTCAGGGCACTTGGGAGGCAGAGACAGGCAGATTTCTGAGTTCGAGAGGCCAGCCTGGGCTACAGAGTGAGTTCCAGGACAGCTAGGACTAAACAGAGAAACCCTGTCTCAAAAAACCAAAAAGNAAAAAAAAAAAAAAAGTCCAGGTCAGGCTCAATGTCTTCCTCTACCTCTTGCCTATGAAGCAGGATGTAAAATTCTCAGCTCCTGCTTTAGAGCCATACCTATCTGCTTCCCACCATGATCATCACTGACTAACCTGAAGTCTAGGTAAGCCTCCAATTAAACGCTTTCTATTAGAAGTTGCTTTGGTCATGGTGCCTTTCTACAAACCCTGATTTCAGTTCCCAGCACTGCATTAAAAACAGGTATGGCAGCTGGGCGTGGTGGCGCATGCCTTTAATCTCAGCACTCGGGAGGCAGAGGCAGGCGGATTTCTGAGTTCGAGGCTAGCCTGGTCTACAAAGTGAGTTCCAGGACAGCCAGGGCTATAAAGAGAAACCCTGTCTCGAAAAACCAAAACAAACAAACAAACAAACAAACAAACAAAAAAACAGGTATGGCATATGTCTGTTCATTTTAGCACTTGGGAGGTAGAGGCAGGTAGACCAGAAGTTCAAGGTCATCCTCAGCAATGTACTGAGTTTGAGGCCAGGCTGGGTAACATGAGATCTTACCCTTGAAAACAAAGAGTATTTTATTCCCATGAATTTGGTACTTATACCCAGAGATCTAAATTTTTAAAAAAATATTTATGTATGTGAGTACCCTGTCACTCTCTTCAGACATATCAGAAGAGGGCATTAGATCCCATTACAGGTGGTTGTGAGCCACCATATGGTTGCTGGGAACTGAACTCAGGACCTCTGGAATAGCAGTCAGTGCTCTTAACCATGGAGCCATTTCTCCATCCCCTGAATTTTTTTTTTAAAGATTTATTTATTTATGCACGTTATGCATAAGAATGCTTTGTCTGACTATATATCAGCATACCACAAGAAGGCATAGAATTTCATAGAACAACAATTACAGACAGTTGTAAGCTGCCATGTGAGTGCTGGGAATTGAACTCAAGACCTTTGGAAGAACAGCCAATGTCCTTAGCCACTGAGGCATCTCTTCAGTGCCTGGAGATCTGAATTTGATCCTTGGACCCCACATAAAAAGCCAGACAAGTATCAAAATTAAGGTAGAACTGGATCTAGTAGTGCATGCTTTTAATCCCAGTATGTAGGAGGCAGAGGCCAGTAGATCTCTATATAGTCTACACAGCAAGTTATAGCTGGGGCTACAGAATAGTATTGCTCCTTCCTCACCCCTAAGATAATCTAAACCGACAACCCTAGGTGGAAAGAGAGAATCAATTCGGGTAAAAAGTTACTCTCTGACCCCCTAAGTGTCTAGCTAGAGCTAAAACTCTGGCAAAGTTACTCTTTATCAAGTCACACACACACACACACACACACACACACACACACACACACGGCCTGGGGGTAGAACATGGACACACACTCACTGAGTGTCTGTCACTGAGCCTGGCACATGGCAGCCTCAGGAGGAGACGATAAGACAGAAGGTAGTTGGGAGATTTACTGCCAACTTCTCACTCAGAGGTTCCTTCTGTGTGGCCCTGCTCCAATGTGAAGCTCAGAGGTAGTCTATCTATGGACAGAGCTGTGCCTGCCACACAGCCTTTGAAATCTCCTGAGCAACACTGCCTAACAGGGAGAACAGGCAGAGCTTTCTTGTTTGTGATGCTGGGTCTCACTTCCTGCCATGTGCTGAGAGCACAGCTTCCCACACAGGAAGGAACCCTCTCCCNATTTACATTTCAAGTGTTGTCCAGAAAGTTCCCTATATCCTCCCCCCTCCCGGCCCTGCTACCCTACCCACCCGCTCCCACCCCCTGGCCCCGGCGTTCCCCTGTATTGGGGCATAAAAAGTCTGCATAACCAAGGGGCCTCTCTTCCCACTGATGGCCAACTAGGCCATCCTCTTCTATATATGCAGCTAGAGACACACGCCCAGGGGGAACTAGTTAGTTCATGGTTGTTCTTCCACCTATAGGGTTGAAGACCCCTTTAGCTCCTTGGGTACTTTCTCTAGCTCCTTCTTCCTTGGGAACCCTGTGTTCCATCTACAGAGATCTAAATTTTTAAAAAAATATTTATGTATGTGAGTACCCTGTCACTCTCTTCAGACACATCAGAAGAGGGCATTAGATCCCATTACAGGTGGTTGTGAGCCACCATATGGTTGCTGGGAACTGAACTCAGGACCTCTGGAATAGCAGTCAGTGCTCTTAACCATGGAGCCATTTCTCCATCCCCTGAATTTTTTTTTTAAAGATTTATTTATTTATGCACGTTATGCATAAGAATGCTTTGTCTGACTATATATCAGCATACCACAAGAAGGCATAGAATTTCATGGAACAACAATTACAGTTGTAAGCTGCCATGTGAGTGCTGGGAATTGAACTCAAGACCTTTGGAAGAACAGCCAATGTCCTTAGCCACTGAGGCATCTCTTCAGTGCCTGGAGATCTGAATTTGATCCTTGGACCCCACATAAAAAGCCAGACAAGTATCAAAATTAAGGTAGAACTGGATCTAGTAGTGCATGCTTTTAATCCCAGTATGTAGGAGGCAGAGGCCAGTAGATCTCTATATAGTCTACACAGCAAGTTATAGCTGGGGCTACAGAATAGTATTGCTCCTTCCTCACCCCTAAGATAATCTAAACCGACAACCCTAGGTGGAAAGAGAGAATCAATTCGGGTAAAAAGTTACTCTCTGACCCCCTAAGTGTCTAGCTAGAGCTAAAACTCTGGCAAAGTTACTCTTTATCAAGTCACACACACACACACACACACGGCCTGGGGGTAGAACATGGACACACACTCACTGAGTGTCTGTCACTGAGCCTGGCACATGGCAGCCTCAGGAGGAGACGATAAGACAGAAGGTAGTTGGGAGATTTACTGCCAACTTCTCACTCAGAGGTTCCTTCGGTGTGGCCCTGCTCCAATGTGAAGCTCAGAGGTAGTCTATCTATGGACAGAGCTGTGCCTGCCACACAGCCTTTGAAATCTCCTGAGCAACACTGCCTAACAGGGAGAACAGGCAGAGCTTTCTTGTTTGTGATGCTGGGTCTCACTTCCTGCCATGTGCTGAGAGCACAGCTTCCCACACAGGAAGGAACCCTCTCCCNGTGTGGCCCTGCTCCAATGTGAAGCTCAGAGGTAGTCTATCTATGGACAGAGCTGTGCCTGCCACACAGCCTTTGAAATCTCCTGAGCAACACTGCCTAACAGGGAGAACAGGCAGAGCTTTCTTGTTTGTGATGCTGGGTCTCACTTCCTGCCATGTGCTGAGAGCACAGCTTCCCACACAGGAAGGAACCCTCTCCCAAAGGGCTGGCAACCAGCAGAAACTGCTTTACAACTGTAGACAAAAGCCACTACTCATTCAGATGCTCTCCCCAGCTTCCTCCAGTTATTATAAATCCTTTCTTCTCTCCCCATCAGCAGTCACTGGGAACAGAGCCTAACTTCTGGTGGGGGCAGCTCAAAGCTAGAAAGCCCAACAGGGTAAATAGAGTGCACGACTCCTGAGTCCAGTCACCATCTACCTTCACTCGCTCCTCTGGCCTCTTCACCACCTTGTCACTGAGGAATTTGGTAGGGATGAAGCCGGTGACGCCATTGTCTAGCCGTGTTTTCACGCCAATGGCCTGGCCAGGGCATGATCCACTGTCAAAATGGTTCCAGACCTGAAGAACAGAGAAGAGGACTATTAAGATTCAGGAGCTCCCGTGTATAGAAGAGAGCAGCCAGTGGGGCTGGAGAGATGGCTCAGTGGTTAAGGGTATTTACTGCCTTTACAGAGGATCTATATCCAATTCCCAGAATGCACATAGCAGTTACAACCAACCACATCTCCAGTTATAAGGGGTCAACAAGTCTGTCTTCTGAGGGCACCAAGTACACACATTACATGGTACACAGACAATAGTCACACCTAAAGTAAAGTAAATAGATCTTAAAAAAAGAAAAAAATAAAAGAAAGAGAGAGAGAGAGAGAGAGGGAGGAAGAAAAGAAAGAGAAAGAAAGAGAGAGAGAGAGAGAGAGAGAAAGAAAGAAAGAAAGAAAGAAAGAAAGAAAGAAAGAAAGAAAGAAAGAAAGAGAAAGAAAGAAAGATGACTTGGCAGGGAAAGGATGCATATAGGAGAGAACCACAAGGTATCCTCTAACCTCCACACACATAAAATAAGTAAGAAAATTAGAAACCATACAACCCAAAAGGAAAGTGTATACAATCAGCTACCCACCAAGGGAAGAGTGTGAACATCCATAGTACCCTGGTTTGATGCTTGGCACTACAGGCCATTAGAGGAAGCTTTCACACTCACACGTAACTGACCTACTTTCTAACCCCACTATGATCCCTTTTGTTCTGTTCTGCTTTAGCTATCTGTGCAGGAATTTGCTACAATGGACCTAATAAGTGAAAAGCCAGAAAATGCTGGGTGGCTTTAGAAAAGAACATGATAGTTGGGTGAGATGGTGCATGCCTTTAATCTCACTCAGCACTAAGGAGGCAGAGGAAGACAGATCTCTTAAAAGTTCAAGGCCAGCCTGGTCTACATAGTGAGTTCTAGGCCAGCCAAGGCTACATAATAAGACCTTGTCTCCAGGATAAAAAAGAAGGCAGGCAGGCACATAATGCCTAGAAGAACAAACAGAAAATTAGAGTGGGAATAATATAAAAATCGTAGAGTCGACACGTACTTTCAAGCCAGTGTAAGTAAGGCCACTGCACGCCCTGCAGTGAGCATGCAAGTCTCATGGACTAACTTACTGTAGTGACAAAAGGAAAGTGGGACAAAAGTTAAAGGTTACAGTGACTGCAGCAGAATGGATAGGAACACCCAGGAAAGTACTTCATGTTAAGAGTCCCCCCTATGCCTTCGTGCACTTGTTTGTTTGGTGAGAACATGACCTGAAGTACTCCCATTTATCTCTCCTCAGCAAACTTCAGTCAGGGAAGCTTACGGCAGTAACACGCAGCACATACCTCGCTTAACTCAGGGAAGTTGTCCTGTTGACAGAAGGGGCATTGCCACAGCCCTGTCTCATCATTTCGGATGGCCTGGTCATAGCTCTCACCCTGTGGGCGCCTGTGAGCAATGCCCGTAACATTACAGATGATAAGCTTTCCTGTAGGAAAAAAAGCAGGTTAACAGGACGGAGAGCCGACTCCTACCCACTCCCTTTGTTGACACAACATCCATCTTCTGGCATCTCTGTTGATTTCTTTCTCATCCTGGAGGACAGAGACCTTCCCTGGACTCAATACCAGGGAATGATGCCTAGAAGACAATTCCATGATGTCCAAAGCAAGCTACAAGTACAACTTTACTTCTATTCTGGAAGTGTTGGGGACTGAACTCAGGGCTCTGCAAACACTAGGAAGTGCTCCAGCAGTGAGCTACCAAGTCCTCCTTTTACTTTGTACTGTGAGACCCACTCTCACCAAGGCTGTACTTAAAATTTATAATCTTCCTGAGTCACCCTCCCAAGATGGTAAGGTATCAACCGATGCCTGCATCAACAGAAGTGTAACTTGATCTCAATTTTGACTTCCAGTCTAGGCCCTACATTCTTTTCCAAGAGCTGAACTGGTAAATTTTGTTCACTTGACACAAACAAGAGAGGCCTGAGGAAACCTCAAATGTGGAATTAACTCAATCAGATTGGCATGTGGACACTTCTTAGGGGACATTTTTTTTTTTTTGACTGCTAACTGATGTCCGAGGGCTTAGCCTATTGTGGGCAATGCCACCCTGGACAAGTAGTCCTGGAATGTGGACGAAAGGCAGAGGAACAGGAGGCAGAGAGCAAGCCAGGTACATTCCTCCAGGTGCCTATTACAGCAGTGCAGGCCTCAAGCTCCTTTCTTGGCTTCCCTCCATGATGGACTCTAGCCTGTAAGATGTAATAAGGCCTTTCCTCCTCAAAAGTTGCTTTTGGTCAGTGTTTTATCACAGCAGCAAGAAAGCAAGCTAGGACAAAAGATCTCTTGGTCTTCCTCACCTGAAGTGTACCCCTGTTTTTGTTAGTTTTTTTTTTTTTTTTTCCCCCGAGACAGGGTTTCTTTGTATAGTCCTGGATGTCCTGGAATTCTCTTTGTAGACCAGGCTGGCCTCGAACTCAGAAATCTGCCTGCCTCTGCCTCTGCCTGCCTCTGCCTCTGCCTCCCGAGAGGCGTGCGCCACCATGCCTGGCTCTGTTTGTTTTTCAAGACAGAGTTTCTTTGTGTAGCCTTGGCTGTCCTGGAACTTGCTCTGTAAGCAGATCTGCCTACTTTTGCTTCCCCCTGGTGCTGGGATTAAAGGCTTGTGCCACCATACCCTGTAAATCTATCTTAATTTCAATTGGAATCACTTTTCAGTTTACTAAGTACCCTCAGTCCCTCAACATAGCATTCCCTGAGCATAAATACAGCCTTCAGAACTTACCAATGTAGAAGGTCTCTGGCGTCTCTTTGGTTAACATATTGAAGATCTCCTCTGTGTTAGGAGAGCGGTAGGCTGTCCGGACATCCTTATACCTACAACTGAGCTCTGCTCGGATGTCATAGAGTGTGATGTGCTTGTCACCATAGCCCTAAAGAAAAGGTACACTGGAATTTTTGTGACAGGAGGCAGCAGGCAGTTTTTCACTGTCCATGCTTTTCTTTCCTGTCAGCATTTACTATAGGAAATTCTCCTTTGCTTCTTCCCCCTCTCCACTTCTCCCTCAATGGTGTCTATGCTAAGTGGCCCCTGAATGTGTCATCTTCCCACCTTAACCTCCTGAGTAGCTGGGATTAGTTATTACAGGTGTGTCACTGCTCCTACCTCAATAAAGGCAATTTCAAAGTTACCCACAGGAGACTGTTCTGTTAAGTACAAGCTTCAGGAAACCCCATGTATAAAGGAAACAATGCAAAGCCCCACTGTTGGAAGGAGGAATAAGGGCTTCCCTGTCCTGCCCTCGCTTTAAGGATGTAGTACTCGATCCTTTTCCTGACTCACTAGTGAATAGCTAAAAGCTTCCTTCAGAGACCTAGAACAATGAGGATTAAGGCTCTAGTACAGCAGTATCAGGTCTTTCTGGACATCTGCTACTCAAGTCCCTTTCGACACAGCTGCTTGAGTTGAGTTCTTGCCTACCAGGGCCTATAGTCACCTACCTGTCTCTCTAGTTCTTCTGCAAAGGCATCAAGGTCTAAATCCTTCAGTCGCTCTGGGTTTTCCAAGATTTCCTCAAGGGCTCCAGCAGGATTGGCATCTTCTGCAGACTCATCGTATTCTAAGGCATCCACTGCCATCTTCCTGGCCCACTCATATGTTTCAGGGTGGACTCGCGAGCCATCAAGAACTTCAATGTATGAGTCAGTGCTGGAGGAAAGGCAGAATTGGAGCAAGATTAAAATCCGGAAGTTTCAATTAACAACCCAAATGTCCACCAATGGGGAACTGGCTGGGCAAACCAGGGCACTCCATATGATGGAATACTACATAGCCATTAAACAGAATGAAGTAAATTTATGTTTGCTGACATGGGGAGATGGCCATGATATATTGATTGTGAAAAAAATGCACTGCAAAACACTATGAACCAAGTGATCTCCATTTTTGAAGTAAATGAGTAGTTAGTAAATGCATAGCAAAAATAAAATTTAGAAAATTGCAGTATACATAAAAACTGTTATGGTATTTTTCTCTGGGGGGTGGAATTATGGGGGACTTCCACTTTCTATAATAGTTCTTTCTGTTGAATTTTATATAGTGAACTTATGAGTCATAATATAAAACAAGAAGGGGGAAGAAAAGCTCTGAAAATTTGCTGGCAGCTGTTTTCCCCCATAAAGCCTTCCCAGGCTGGTCTTGCCCGTGCACTCACATGGGCCTATGTTATTCGTGGAGTGTTACAGCAAAGCTGAGTGGAAAATGAAGTTTTAGAACTTGAAGCCTATTTCCCCACTGACTTCCATTACTGAATGAGGAGCTATGTGCCCGTGGAAAAGATCCTCCAAAGACTGAGTTGATAACTTCTGGAGAGGAAGAGGTCAATAGTGAAGTCTCAGTACCGCCATCCTAAAACAACCAATCTCCCCGTCCTGAACCTTTCTCCTCACACCCACGCTTGTTCCCACAGCTGATCCCCTGGCTGTTCCCAACCTCATCTGCTGTGACAAACCCTGAGCATAGCGCTCTGCTTTCTCCTGGAAGAGATGCTAGTGTGTTTGTGTCCCTCTCACATGTAAATGCCTCTCACTGATCTTTTCCGTGGGGCAGGGGCAGCTTCTTACCTTTTCTTTAAAACATTTCCTAATTTCAATGGCCTGGGGCCCTTTCAAAGGCCTAATTCCCTGAAGTCCCAAATTAATGCCCAAGGAATTGCTCCTGGCCTGTCTAAGCAGAGGGTATCACCTGTCCCCCAGAGAAGCAGTGTCGATCTTGAGGAAGCCAGCACAATTCATGAAGACTTTGGGACCCATATGACACATGGTGACCAGCTGAGTCCGGCTCTCGAGTCGAGTGTTGTTCTGTTTCAAAATCTAGGGAAGAGGGCTGGAAGTGAGTAGGGCAGTAATTGGGCCCTGCCTCCCTAGACTGCTTTCTGGCTTCTGTTAAACACTATGTTACAACTCTGTCAGACGGGCTACACCATATCTATCACACTAGGAATAGCTGGGCATAGTGGCACACCCTTGTAGTGCTAGCATGTCAGAGAGTAAGAAAGAATAGGAGTTCAAGGTCCACTTCAGCTACAAAATAAGTCCATGGCTACATAAAACTCTTTCTTGAGCCGGGCGTGGTGGCGCACGCCTTTAATCCCAGCACTTGGGAGGCAGAGGCAGGCGGATTCCTGAGTTCAAGGCCAGCCTGGTCTATAAAGTGAGTTCCAGGACAGCCAGGGCTATACAGAGAAACCCTGTCTCAAAAAAAACCACAAAAAACAAGAACAACAACAAAAACCGACCTCTTCCTCAAGAAACAAAAACAAGCCCAGGCAGTGGTGGCACATGCCTTTAATCCAAGCACTTGGGAGGGTCAGTCCGAGGCCAGCCTGGTCTACAGAGCAAGTTCCAGGACAGCCAGGGCTACACAGAGAAACCCTATTTCAAAAAAACAACCAACTAACCAAAACCTCCAACCAAACCAAACCAAACCAAACCAAACCAAAAGATGACATGTAACTGCATGGCTTGAAAGTGTGCAAACACATGCAGAATAAGCATCATTCACATTAGAAAACAATGTCACGAATGGTGGTGAAGCTCTCTTTGAAATCCCTTGTTTCTATTGGAAGAAGAAATTCAGCTCTTCTGGTTTTTCCATCATGGCTTATGGTCATTGTACTATATACAGTATAGTATAGTACAGTATAGTACAGTACAGTACAGTATAGTATAGTATAGTATAGTGAGGAGCAGGGTTTGGCCCCCTGGGCCTGAGGTTGGACTCTGACACTCAATGGGCTAAGTAATTCTCAACAATCTACTTTGCCTCTCTGATCTGTCAATCATATTGGCAAAAATTCTTCACACTTAACGAAATGACTGTTTTTAATCAATACAAACCTACCTTCAGCAGGTGGGTCCCTTTTCGGGGCCCCAGGCCACAGACATACTGGATCAAGGCCTGGCTGTAAGGATGGGCGATGGCACGGTTGACATCGACCCCGACCTCGTTGACCCGATTGATGAATTCACAGTATAAGGCGCTGAGCAGCTCCTCCTTCACAACATGCTCCTGCCAACACAGTAGCAAGTAAGATCACTGTGCCTTTTTGAACCCCGGCCTCCTTGCCAATCCTACTCACCTGCAAGGGGTGAAACTTGAGACACAGGATGTCTTCATCTGAGCTGCACACCTGGGCAAATTCTATCAGAGGGTCTTGGATACGCCGGGCTAGAGAGACCGCTTGTCTCAAAACTGGTGGATAATCCCGGAACTCTGCCTAGAACCCAAGAAAGGTCACAGAACCTTAGCGTGTTCTCAGTGACCAGAAAGAGAAATCCATACGACCTTGCTAGAGGCCACGTTCTTATCTTCTTTGGGCCCTTCCTTTCCTAGAATCACTTTAATTTCTGCAGTTGCCAACCTGAACTATGTCTGGTAGCTCAGGAAGTGTGTGAGTAGGTAAATTAACAGGCCTAACCTGGACAACCTGTATTTCCTGTCAAATGTCTGTGAGGTCTAGAGAAGTTCCCAGAGCAAGCCTTGAGGTGGGGAATCAGCATTACCTCTGATTTCTTGCTGTTCATATACAGAATGGCCAACTCATTGTCAACCAGCTCCACACCAATAGAAGACAGCTGTTGGCCTTGGTCCAGCTCATGCACTATCCGCTTCACATCCTCAATCAACATCTGGGCATCCCTAGAAGGATGAGCAGGACTGGTTAAAGGAAGTCCTTCCTCAGGAATAGAATAGAGAGTGTTTTGATTGATGTGTGAATGAGGAGAAAAGAGTTTTAAAGAAAAAGAAGACCCACATCTCCAGAGAAACCCAAGGAGATCAACATCACCCCCAGACACAAAGCCTTTGTTCTGGACTGTACCCAATTTAGTAAGAGATGAGGAACTGGGTCACAGCCTTGCCCCAGGCTTTCCCAGAGCCCCACACTCCTCCTTACCTATTCTCTCCTGCCACAGTCACCACATGAGGCTTCTTATTCACAAGAAACTTCTTTAGGGTTTCAATATCTTGAGCCTGAATTAAAAGAAAATTGTAGCTGAACAGCTCTAAGCATGGAAAGTTTTCTGGGTACAGTGGAATGTCTTTAATCCCAACATTTGGGAGGCAGAGGCAAGCAAATTTCTATGAGTTTGAGGTCAGCCTGGCCTACAAAGGGAGTTCTAGGGCTATGACACAGAGAAACCCTGTCTCAGGAAAAACAACAGAACAAGCAACACCCCCACCCCCTAAAAATAAAACCAAGAACATAAACCATAGTTGTTAGTTAACTTTTGTTATTTTTTAGAATAAAGGTCTTATAAAATTTTAAGATATCATTGTGATAAGTCTACAGAATGAGTTCCAGGACAGCAAGAGCTACACAGAGAAACCCTGTCTCAGAAAACAAGAAAGAAAGGAAGGAAGGAAGGAAGGAAGGAAGGAAGGAAGGAAGGAAGGAAGAAAGATTCAAATTCAGCCTTAAGAAAAAAAGAGGTGATGAAGGGCAGAAGCAGGGAGAAGTTGGCTTAATTCCCCAGTGGCTCTCAGCTCATGGGACAGTGTGACCCAGATGCTGCTAAGAAAGAACAGAAGCAGCCAAGACAGATGCAGAAGGACAGAGGCCTGGGCACCGGCTGCATACCAGAGACAAACCACACCCAGTAACCGAGTGCCATCTACTGACGCAGGACTAAGACGGACTTCCAGAGATGAGATAGTTTTTAAATATTCAATGGGGATCAGAGGCAGCCTTTAAACCCAGGTACTTTGGGAGGGAGATTTAGGTGGATCTCTGTGAGTTTAAGGCCAGCCAAGGCTATACAGTGAAACCCTATCTCAAAACAAAACAAAAAACAACAACAAAAAAGGGAATCCAAGTGTCAGTAAACAGTGTTGTTTATTGTTTTTTACCTGGTGGTGGTGGTGCATGCTTTTAATCCCAGCAACGGAGGGGTGCCAGGGAGGGTAGAAGAAGGCAAATCTCTGAGTTCAAAGCCAGCCTGGTCTACATCTGATACTATCCCCTAAGGTTATCACACTCTTCTGGCGTATACTTAATGAGTGATAAATGTATTTATGTGAGGTTCTGTTGTTGTTTTGATCTCACTGATTGCAGAGCGCAAAGGCACTCTGGGTACACACATGTGACCAGTGTTCTAGAGATTTACCTTCTTTTCCCGCTCCTCTTCTCTCCATGCAGTTCGACGCTTGGTAAAATGGGGCAGACGGAGGAAATCTGTCACTTCTCCTTCACCATTGACTAGAGCACAGAACACAGGGTGATCTCTGCCAGCCAGCCAGCCATGGAAAGAACAGTGCAACAGTTAGCAATCTGAACCATGGATGGGAAGAGGAAAACGTAAAAGACAGAGAGAGATGTGCAGGGCAGACAGGTACCTGGCAGAGGAGAAAGCAATGCCTAGGACTCGGATGCCCTTCCCCTGGTTCTCATCCATAAAGTCGTCATCCTCCTCTGCCTGCTGATCTGTAGGGTAGGGCGCCACTCTCAACCAGTTGTAGAGCTTTCGGCTACAGGCCTAATGGAAAGACACAGCAGACACTGTGGTCACCAGGCCCTTCAAGGATGAAGGGCATGGGAGCACATGTTCCTAACTACTTGGCAGGCTTACAAGTAGTTCCACAAAGAAGAAAAGCTAGGCATGGTGGCATGAGCACACAGGAGGATCACAAGGTCAGCCTGGGCTACATATAGAGAGTGTGTGTGTGTGTGTGTGTGTGTGTGTGTGTGTGTGTGTGTGTGTGTATGGAGACAGACAAGTCTCAGCAGGTAAAGAAAGGCACCCGCTGCCAGTCCTGACAATCCGAGTTCAATCCATGGGAACCTCATAGTAGAAGGGGAGAATCAACTTCTGAAAGGTAACTTTGACCTCTACACATTTGTGCAAAAAACCCATACACATAATTAATAAATATAATAGACAAAAATGAGTTTAGGGCTAGGGTTGTATGTTCAGTAGTAGAAAACTTGCCTACTTGTGCAAGGCTTGGGTTAACTACCTAGTACCACCCCAGAGAGGACAGAGGCACGAGCTTGTGGTCCTCACCTTTACAACACTCTCCCTGGCCTCAGCTAGCAGCTTGTTCTTAAGTTCTTTGGCCATCTGCACGTAGAGGAACTGTTGCAGAGCTCGCTCAATGGCCATAGTGCGCTGCCGGTTCCATTCCTGTACTTGGTGGCTGAACTCATCTCGGTAGTAAAACTGTTTGATCTCCTCAAAATATGTCTGGTCATTACCATACCTGAAGAAACACACAAAGCTCTGGTTCTGACAGAGAACACACAATGCTCAGACATGCACCAGTGAACCAATGATAAGCTCACATACTCAGAATGGTGGTTTGTGCTTCTGAGAGCTGCCCTCCCTCCCCCAACTTCTTCCAGCCCAAGGCTTCACTCACCCTTCCACTCCCTTCATATCTATGCTGATGTCAATGGTGAGCAGCCCTTCATCCTCAGCCAGGCCTATCTTGAGGAACTGGTCGTCTCTCAGCTCTTTAACAGGCTTGTTCTTTAAGTACTTAAAAGAGTAAGCGTAGTGGGCCTCATCCACATCCTAAAGTCACAGAGAGAGGGGCGTGAGCAGGGAGGCAGTACTTGCTCAGGGAGGAAAGGCTGCCCTTGGGTTCCATGTAGATGCAGGTTAGTATGGCAGAGCTTACAACAGCCGCCCTTTCCCCAACTTACCTTTCTACCTTTCTTGGTTGGGGTTATGTTTAGCTTGGCTCTCTCCTGAAAGGTCTGTCTCAGCACCTGTCTGACAAGGGGCTCCCTGGCAATCTGTAGTGCAACCATGTATCGGGCACCTTCAAGCACAGCTTCTGGTGTAGGGAACTGGCTGTGGGGACAACAGTGGAGCTGCAGGATGAGGGTGTCTCAGCGTCCAGGTCACCCTTCCTGCTGGTCCACTGCTGCATGCCCACCTGCACACGTAATCTTTGGCCAGCTCCAAAGGCTCTGCGGGGAACTGCTCTGTCTCATGCCGTTGGTAGCTGTCACGGAGGTTCTCCCCAAACTGCTCAGGTGTGAGGCCAAACTTCTTGGCCAGGCCATCTACAGCAAACAGAAGAGTGACAGGTGAAGCTGCAGCCACCCAGCAGAATGCTCAGTGGTTACAGAAACAGCAGCTGTCTTGGAAATCAGAGTTTTGAGGCAATAAGACAATTAGCAGGCAGGACAGGTCACCAAAGGACAACAAATAAAACCTGACTTTAATCACCTGGAAGACTTTTAACTACTTTAGAAATTCAAGAGCCAGCTGGGCGTGGCGGTGCACGCCTTTAATCCCAGCACTTGGGAGGCAGAGGCAGGCGGATTTCTGAGTTCGAGGCCAGCCTGGTCTACAGAGTGAGTTCCAGGACAGAGAAACCCTGTCTCAAAAAAAACCCAAAAAAACCAAAAAAACAACAACAAAAAAGAAATTCAAGAGCCATTGGATAATCATAGGGAAGGGGATATATAAAGATGGTTGGGGACCAAGTGTTGATGGAGACCTGGGTAAGTAACTAAGGCATTCTTTCTTGTTCCTGTCCACTAGGAGATTATTGGAACTGTTTCCTTATTTAAAGCTACAATGCCTAGGTGACAAAGAAGGTGGTTTTTACCTAGCCCGGCACTCTGGCAGATGGTATACATGTCTCGGCGGGAGGCTTGCTTGAGCTCTGGTCCCCTCTGTTCCTCATCTTCAGCCTCCTCACCTTCACCTGGGAACAAAATTTGAGGCCAGTCAGCTCTTGTTTCTGAGTGCTTCCAAGGATCTGAGAAAGCTCCAAGGACGTACACCCCAACCAGCGACTGGAGCTTCCCTTCTCTGCACCCACCTTCTTCGTCGCCATCCTCCTTTATGCGTTTCAGCTTCTTCCGGCTAGCCTTGGCAGCATTCTGCATCTTCGGGATGTCACGGCCGTAGTAAAGTAAGAAATGGTTGTAGACATCTTTCAGTTCATCCATTGACTGAACATCTTTGAGCCTGAAGGAGAAAGGTGCAGCATCCCATTACTGGGGGAGCTCTGCTGAAGATGTCTAGGGCCCTGGAGGCAACATCAAGTAGGACGAACAAAGTAATACAATAGTCCCCAGCTTCAGCTCAAGAACACTAAGGTATCTTAAGGAAATGCAACTTGTTGGGACTGGTGAGATGGCTCAGTGAGTAAGAGCACCCGACTGCTCTTCTGAAGGTGATAAGTTCAAATCCCAGCAACCACATGGTGGCTCACAACCATCCGTAACGAGATCTGGCTCCCTCTTCTGGAGTGTCTGAGGACAGCTACAGTGTACTTACATATAATAAAAGAAAATAAATCTTTAAAAAAAAAAAAAAAAAAAAAAAAAAAAAAAAAAAATTTAAAAAAAAAAAAAAAAAAAAAAAAAGGAAATGCAACTTGTTGGGAGTAGCAGTGCATGATTGAATATTTAGACTGAAGCTAGAAGCTTGCTTCAAGCCTGGGACATTCAGCAACATCCTGCTTCATAACAAACAAGAAAGCTAGGTGTGAGAGCTGGGAATATGAGCGCCTGAGGCCAGACTGTATTATATGAGATCCTATAACAAGATGTACACACACACACAAAATAAGGTCACAAACTTACACAAACTGTAATGATCAGTGGTAATTATTAAAAGTGAATGTATAAAAATCAGGTATGGCAGGACACCTCGGTAATCTCAGTACTAGACAGACAGACTAACTAGGTCAGTCTGGGCTGCACAGTAAGACTTTGTCTCAAGAGAAAAAAGCAGTATAAGGAAGAGGCAGACACATGTGCTTAGTGACGTTCAAAGTCCTTGAAAGTACTTCTTAGCTTAAGTACTACCCCCCCAAGCTATCTGTTGCCCTCCGATACCACCTTATTCAGGCTCCCAAATTACTTTCCAATTATAAAGTGTTTCTTCATATGCAACCTTCTGTACTTGGGGTAAATGCACATATTACCTGATCGGAACACCCGATACAGGGGCTGGTGAGATGGCTTGGAGGGAAAGCACTTGCCACTGTATTGCTTTTTTTTTTGAGACAGACATTATGTTGCCCAATTCTGGTGCTGGGATTACAGGTATGTGACATCACACCTAACTTGAATTTCTGATTAACAATTTAATTTCGGTAAAGAAATCAATTTGTTTTTTTATCTACCAATATGGAAAACCAAAATGAATGTCAGACCACTCCCCCATAGAGCTGTATATAGCTCAGGCTAACCTTGAACTCAGGATCTTCCCACCTCTATCTCTCCAGGGATTACAGAAGTGGACCACCACTCAGCTACAAGGCCCACTTTTAGCTGGGTGCAGTGGATAAGGCTTTAGTAAGATCTCTGAGTTCAAGGCTAGCCTGGTGAGTTCTAGAGCAGAAGGAGCTACATAGGAGACCCTGTCTTGAAAATATAAACACAAAGAACCAAGTTTTTGATGTATTGATAATTTGGACTCTAAAGGCTGGGAACTCATGCTGCAAATTCTGCAAAGCAACAGTGTTTCTGAGGACCTGCCTTCAGCCTGCAGGCTCCCAGTAACAAAGTGAGCCCTGCAGTCCTACCTCTCCATGTCAGTAGTATCTAGAGCCCGGATGCCATCAGCAAGAGGTTTGTCAGGGTCAGCAGAGATTTGCTCATACTGATAAGCCTGCATCTTCTCAAACAGCCGAGTTAGGTTCTCTTTGCGGATTCTCAGCTGGGTCCACTAGGGCAAAGGAAGGCAGGAGTGAGGACTGGGGTTCAGCTCTGGAGACTCAGGTCTGCTGTTCCCCTTAGCAAAGCCCCAATGTGGGAGGCTGGCAGTCTCAGAGGTCAGAGCTGCAGCACCCCATACTGGTTTTCCTCCACCCAGTTCTCAGTTCCTTGTGGGCCTTTTGTCCATGTTACCTTCTCATCCCACTGCCACACCCTCCACAGGTCATTGATGTGCAACTCAGGTTCCACGTACTCCTTTCGGTAGAAGGCAATGAAAGGCACCTATGGAAGCAAGGATACTACTGTCATCCAGAAGAAAGATCTGCAAATATCTCTTCTGCTGGAAGATAATAATTTCCTAGTCTAAAAGCTCCACAAAATTCAAATTAGAAGAAAGCCCTCTCCAACTGGCCTGACCATTGAAGTGCTCTCCCTAGTGGAGGAGGTATCCTGTCCCCCGGATCACTGGCACCTCTTGCTAGTACCAAGTGTATCCTGTCCCCGGATCACTGGTACCTCTTGCTAGTCCCACCTGTATCCTGTCCCCCGGATCACTGGCGCCTCTTGCTAGTCCCACCTGTATCCTGTCCCCGGATCACTGGCTCCTCTTGCTAGTCCCGCCTGTATCCTGTCCCCCAGATCACTGGCACCTCTTGCTAGTCCCACCTGTATCCTGTCCTCGGATCACTGGCGCCTCTTGCTAGTCCCGCCTGTATCCTGTCCTCGGATCACTGGCGCCTCTTGCTAGTCCCGCCTGTATCCTGTCCCCGGATCACTGGCGCCTCTTGCTAGTCCCGCCTGTATCCTGTCCCCGGATCACTGGCGCCTCTTGCAAGTCCCGCCTGTATCCTGTCCCCGGATCACTGGCGCCTCTTGCTAGTCCCGCCTGTATCCTGTCCCCGGATCACTGGCGCCTCTTGCTAGTCCCGCCTGTATCCTGTCCCCGGATCACTGGCGCCTCTTGCTAGTCCCGCCTGTATCCTGTCCCCGGATCACTGGCGCCTCTTGCTAGTCCTACCACTCCTGAGCTGAGGGGCTCCTAAGGATGAGGAGGGGGTTACCATGTGACTTGTAGCCATCTCTTGCTTTATCCTCTAATTTCTAACGAATTTCTAACTACCGGGCTACCAGAGCTCAAGGAGTTACCTCAAAATGCTGATTCCGCATGAAGCCCAGGGCCTCTTTGATCTTCTGAACTGTGCTGGGCCCTTTTCGACTGAAGCTACTAGTTGCCTGCCCACGGTCCAGGTAATCACAGCTGTCCTGTAATAAGCAAAACAAAATACAAACAGTACATCATGTTAACTCTGTCTTACCACACAGAGCTTTATAACATTCATAGACATTTTCCTTACATATACACATACAATGCTCTTTCCAGGCATAAAAAGGAGAAGCATCAGACAGGGTTTCTGGTTTGCATTAGAATTCTTTTTTTCAAGTTTCTTTTCTTTCTTCTTTCTTTCTTTCTTTCTTTCTTTCTTAATTTCTTGTAAGTACACTGTGGCTGTCTTCAGACACATCAGAAGAGGGCATCAGATCTCATTACAGATGGTTGTGAGCCACCATGTGGTTGCTGGGAATTGAACTCAGGACCTTCAGAAGAGCTCTTACCTGCTGAGCCATCTCTCCAGTCCCTAGAATTCTTTTTAACGTTTATTTATGTGTATAGATGGTTTGCCTGCATGTATACCCATGTACCAATTGAGTGCCTGGTATCCACAGAGGTCAGAAGACGGTGCAGGACTCTTAGAACTACAGTTACAGCTAGTTGTAAATCACCATGTAGATGCTGGGAACCAAACCCCCGTTCTCTGCAAGGGCAACGAGCCCTCCTAGCCACCGGATTTATAGCTTCTCAAGTTCAAACTTGTAAGTACCTGGAGGGAGATGGTTGGTGTTGCGAAGGCGTTTCTATAGATCCAGTCAGCTTCCTCTTCTAGCTCATCATCTTCAGCTGCCTTGACTGGGATGGAGCGGAGCTGTAGTGAGCAAGAGGGTGAGACATCTTTATGTTATATTCTGCTTAGGAAAAAACATATACCACTTCCAGACAGCAGCATGTGATCCCCAGGGATGCAATTCTAGTGCCAAGGAATGAGCATCTTTCAGATCTGCCAAGAATCGCGTTTCAGGGCGGGCATTTGGTTGGCATCTTGGTTGGCACTGCCTCAGCACCAAAACCTGGCACAGTGGTGTTTGCCTGTAATCCCAGCAACTCAAAAGGATCAGGAATTTAAGGTCATCCTTGGCTACTTATTGAGTTTGAGGCCACCCTGGGCCACATGAGAGCCTGTCTCAAAAACAAACAAAAACAATTAAAAAAAAAAAAAACGCAACAAAAGAATGCCATTTCAAAGTTAGTCCCGTAATCCTAGCTCCTAAGAAGGCTGAAAAAGCAGGACCCCACCTTTAAGACTTGCTTGGGTTACAGAGTCAGTTGGAGGCCAGCCTAAGATAGACTGTTTCAAAATAGTAAGTGCAGAGAGGACCAAGGATCTCACTCAACAGTAGTACCCTTACCCACCTATGAGGCCCCTAGTTTTAATTCTCAGTACTGCCAGGATTGATAGTTGGCCTCACTAAACCTGGGTGACATGGGTTTCAAAGTCCATAATGGATACTACTCATTGTGGTTTCTTACCTGGAACCTCTCAGGCAAGTCGGTGGCTCGGATTTCATTGTCCTGGTCTGTGAGGTGGCTGCTCTCCAGCTCACTAGGCTCATACATCTCAAAGATGCTCCTGCGACTCACACGTTTCTTGGTGGTCTTCTTGGGGCGCACTCGGATCTCACCTTCAGTCTCGTCATCTTCGTACTCATAGTCTTCTTCCAGTTCTTCATCGTATTCATTGTATTTCTCAAATTCATCATAGTCAAAGTCCACACCAAAGATCTCCTGGGCTTCCTGCAGGGCTCTGTATGTGAGAGTAAGAGGTAGGGGGTTCAGCAGGAAGAGGACAGATGCAGCCCCTGCCCAGAAACTTTGCAAAGAGAAAGTCATATGGAAAACCACACTCAGTATGGAATATATAGGTGGCTGGAGGTTTTAAGGCAAACTATTATCAGAAGATAAAAAGCCTATTTTTGACACTGCCAGAGACAGGAACCAACATCACAGACAGTCAGGTCCTTTCTCTGCTTGGTGAACATCTTCTGCCAAGACACTAGCACATTTCCCTTAGGATAAACCCCCTCAAAATTTCAAGTATTAATGCAGGTTATCAGGCCATCTATAAATAAATACAATGGGCAGCAGAGGGATGCTGCACTCATGCTCAGGTGGAACTCTATTCTAATCTTTTGAGGACCTACACATGAGAGCGCTCAGTGACTGGAGAAGGAGTTGGATCACTGCTTAGCAGTAGTGACTTGAGGCACAGAACAAAACAGATCAGAGTTAGGGATATTCTAATTTTGGTACACGCCCATACAATGTCCTTATCATCATATGGCAACAGGGTGCACTTACGCATCTGTATATCCAGGGAGTTTTTTTCGCCATTTGGGTTTTTTCAGAGGCTGTCCATCATCATCCACAATGAAATCGTCAATATCTGGGTAGACAACAAACAGGTTAGTGCTCAGTGAGTGGATAAACCTGGTTCCTGCTGAGGAAAAAATTAGGGAGGCACTTAAAAGGACCTTCTCTTTAAGAACCAGGAATCTCAACACCCACCCAATGCTGGCTTCCCTGTCCAACAACTGCCATGTACCTGACTCTTCATCATCTTCCTCCTCTTCATCTGGAGGGGCCATGGGGACCTCTACAGCCTCCTGGCCTTCTTCCCCTTCCTCGTCTTGGAAGATTTCCCCTGCAATGGCCTCCTTCTCGTGTTCCTCTTTGCCATATTCTTCTTCATCATCTTCATCATCATCAGACATTTTTTTGACTCGTCGGTATTTTTGCTAGTATTGAGTAAAATGTACCTTTTTAGGATGGAGTTTGTGTATGTCTAATTTAAGGATGCTTGCTGTCCAGGCTCATTTCTATATTCCCACCACAATTACATTTATCAAGTGTGATGGGAAAGAACACATTGAGTCATGTTTATCTAGCCTCAAGGCCCACCCTGCAAACTGGCAAATCTTTTTCTCATACCCTTTAGACCTGGGCCCCAAAGCATGATACCACTAGTCATCCTTCTTTTTCCTGGTGACCCCAGACTACTTAGGAAAAAGGATAAAGAAAGCACTTACTCCTCGTTTGACTTTAACACCCAAATTCTCCTCAATGAGGTCAAAATCATCATCTTCCAGGCGGTCATCAAAAGATGCTAAAGGCAACAAAGTGGGCCCATGATGAGCCAGGGCTCTTCTTCACTGCAACCCTCGCGCCCCTCCCCCATCCCTCCCCAGACGACAAGGGGACCTACTGCGTTTTCTCTTCTTGTGGCCAACATCGTCTTCTGAGTCCCCAGAGTCGCTGCCCTCATCCTCCTCTCCTTCCTCTTCATCATCATCATCATTAATAAAGTCTTTCAGGTTGCCTCGCTCATCTTGATCATCTAGATTCTCCTCTTCCTCTTCCTCATCTGAAATCATGAATATTTGAGGCATGGAGATTAGGAAGAGGGGGTGGGTGAAGACTACCCATGTACTTAATTATCCCCTTGGCCTGCACCCAGTGACTACGTGGCATGCTAATTCCTGCCTCACATTAACAGCGCAATGCAGGACTTGGAGGAGCAGCACCTGCAAAGAAAGGTGTCTTACCCCCTTCATCATCTGTCTTTAAGAAAGATGATCTTCCCAATCACCTGGCTTCCTCAAGGCATTACTAGAAGCTTTACACCTGCTGGTAACCCATTTCCCTCAAAGCAAAGAACAGACTCGGCACCCGCACTCCTTATATCCTTTGGCTGAAAATTACACCCCCCCTTTAATGTTATTACACAATTCCACTCTGTTGATGAACCTAAAGGTTAGAAAATGGGGTACATAAACATTCCCAGGGTTAAGAGGGGATAGCACTACCTACAGATTTACTTATCAGATCAGATCACTGTCTGCCCCATAGATTAATGTAAACTCACACTAGCATACACAACAGCTGCACCTTATTTTGTTTTCCTAGCTTTCTAAGTACTGGGTCTGGGATACAGCAGCGTGATGCATTATGTTTTTCTAAGAATGACTGAACGTTCTCAAGCTGGTACCTCATGTGTGAGAACTCCTGTGCTCAGCCTGAGCCTTTCATCAGCAAGAATCCAACTATCCAAAGCTTAGGAATAGTGGGGAGAAGCTTGAGGCTGGGGCCTCCTCACCATCATCTTCCTCTTCCACAAACTTCTTGGTGACTCTAGGTACCACCTCGCCTTCATGGTTGTATTCTTCTTCTGACTCTTCGGCCTCACTTTCCACAAAATCAGACATTGTTGCTGCTTCTCACAGCCTCCTTGAAGACTACAGAAGGAAAGGAAGGGAGAGAAGCAAAAAATAAGACACATGAGCCAGGTGTTAGTGACATACACCTTTAATCCCAGCACCACTGAGCCATCTATTTCTCCAACCCTTCCTCTTGTATTTTTAAAGAATGGCATTTAAAACTTTCATCAGGCAGGGCGTGGTGGCCCACGCCTTTAATCCCAGCACTAGGGAGGCAGAGGCAGGCGGATTTCTGAGTTCGAGGCCAGCCTGGTCTACAAAGTGAGTTCCAGGACGGCCAGGGCTATACAGAGAAACCCTGTCTCGAAGAAAAAAAAAAAAAAAAAAGCACTAGCTGTTGTTCTGTTGTTCTTCCAGAGGACTCAGGTTTGATTCCCAACACCCAACATGGTTTCTCAGAACCAACTGTGACTCCAGCTCCAGGAGATCCAATATCCTCTTCTGGTTCCAAGCACATGTGTGGTGCACAGGCACACAAACAAAACATCCACATACATGAAATAAAAATAATGAAATTATTTTAAAAAAGAAAAATCCCTTTTCAATGGATTTAGCCACACTATGTAAACTTATGGCTGTCTGTATGACTGCTTGCTGGTTTGGAGAATTTGGCTGAAAAAGAATCTCTTCAGAACCATGACGAAGCCTTTAGTATCATTTCCCTCCTAGTTTCACTTCTAAGATGCTGCCCAAAAGCAATCTAGAGGAGGGAAGAGTTCTTCCTTCACCTTCTAATCCCAGGTCACGTCCACCCGGGGCAGTAACGGCAGGAACTTGAAGGCAGGCTTGGAAGTCTACATAGCACCACCTCTGACTCACTTCAAGAAACTCATTCACAGAACATGACACAGCAGGAACCATGAAGAAGGATGCGGCTTCTAGCTGGCTTGCTTACACTCAGCTCTCTGATATGGTTCAGGACCACTTGGTACTGCCATAGTGGGGTGGGCCCTCCTATATGCTCTTCCAGAGGTCCTGAGTTCAATTCCTAGCAACCACAAGGTGGCTCACAGCCATCTATAATGGGATCTGATGTACTCTTCTGGTGTGTCTGAAAACAGCTGCAGTGTACTCATATAAATAAAAATAAATAAATATTAAAAAAAAAAAAAAAATCAAGACAACCTCACAGACATACCTACAGGACAAAGGACAATCTAATCTAAGCCTGTCTAAAAAACCAACCCAAACAAACAAACATCAAATTCTGACCTCATCACCTAACACCTAGATCACCCAGAGAATGACAACAGGTGCACCCAAAGCCTGTTGAACTAAGTCTGATATCTGGAGCCCATGGGTGAAGGAGAGAAAGGATTCCTGAAAATTGCTGTCTGATCTCTTCATGCACTGCGGATTATGGTCCTATACACACCAACCATACACACAATACTAATAACGATGATGTCGGTGATGAAAGTCGGTGAGATGGCTCGGTGGGTAAAGGTGCTTACTGTGCAACATCTGGTGACCTCTGTTCTTCCCTGCAACCATGTAAACATGGAGAAAACAAACCCCACAATCGTTGTCTTTGTCATGTTTCCCTACTTCATCAATGAGTAGTGGTGGCGCATGCCTTTAATCCTAATACTTGGAGGCAGAGGCAGGTGGGAGTTCAAGGCCAGTCTGGTCACAGAGAAACCTGTCTAAAAAAATCCAAAAAAAATCCAAGAACCTATAGTTTCTTTTCTGCTTTAGAGATACTGTCTCAGTATAGCCCAAAGTGGCAGAACACTTGCCATCCAGCCAAGGATGAACCTGAAGTCTAGATCCTGCTGACTCTACCTCCCAAGTACTGAAATTACACGTGTGGACGTATAAAAGCAGCTAAGAACTTAATTCCAGGGACTGGAGAGATGGTTCAGCGGTTAAGAGCACTGACTGCTCTTCTGAAGGTTCTGAGTTCAAATCCCAGCAACCACATGGTAGCTCACAACTGTCTGTAACTCCAGCTCCAGGGGAGTGATTACTTTACACAGATATACAATACAGGCAAAACACCAATGCACATGAAATAAAAGTAAAATTTAAAAAATTTTATTTTTGTGTGTTAGTGTTTTTCCTACACATAACACCTAGGGGCCCAAAAGAAGGCATCAGATCCTCTGAATCTTTAGTTACACCATTATTAACCCAGTGTGGGTGCCAGGAACAAGCCCAGGTAAATGCTTTTACCCACAGAGCCATTTCTCCAGCCCTGTCAACTGGGTTTCAATTTGAATTTTGGGTCTCAGTTTATTTAGCATTCTCTATTTCTATGCCAACTACTAAATCCATCTCCTACACCTCCTTGCTTTCCAATATATCTAAATATTTCCTGGCAGTGAAGAACTCAGAAAACTTTTAACTGAGCCTTGAGTAGGACATTAAAAATAGCACAAAGACCCGAGGGAGTGGCTCAGTAGCTGGGAACGATGGCATGGACTGGTAACTCTTAGCAGTGGGGCACACAGGGATCCGAGGCACTCTCCTGGCTTAGCCTCAGGCCGCTGAGTCTGACTGAAAACAAAAACAAAACAAACAACTCCACAAAGGACAGCCCCAGGAAAGGGGTCTGAGGTGGTCCTCTGCTTTCTAAACATTCATATTTGTGTGTGCACGTGCACGTGCACATACACTCCCATACATACTATATATAGACAGAAAGATAAGTTCAAAGTCAAAGACAGCTTGAGCTACCTGAGGTTCTATGGAAAAAAACAAAGCAACCCACTAAAATCCCATACATCAAACAAGCCAATAACTCCAGGAGTCTACCTCAGAGCCTTAAAGCTGACTGTTAATAAACTCAGCAACACCCCTCAGCTACCCTATACTACCTGTGTATCCCTTTTCCACACTCTAGAGAAAAAGTTTCAGGAAGACAGAGACCATACCCAGCTCAGGTATGACAAGAAATGAGTATACAGCAAAAGGCCCTCTGTGGTTCTGAACCAGAAAAGCTCTACCCCTCTAAGGGCTCTGTACAAATACAGGTGCCTAGTATCCGTAACATAAATGTGGCGGTTGTGATTCTGGAAGTCACCTGAACTCAAAACAAACCAACCAAACACCAATATACACAAAACCCACCCCAAACCAATATAGGTCTCCCCTTGGTACTTAAAATGTGTGTATATCTGTGAGGGTATGATGTGTACTGTGTATATGTTGAGGAGAGATGTGTGTGTGAGGTATGCATGTATTTGGGGTGGTATGTGTGTGTATACTAGGTGTGCTTGTATATGTACTGTGTGGTTTGTATATGTGTGTATATGGTGTATGTGAGTATGTGTGGGGTTGTGTATATGTGTTTTGTATGGGTGTATAGTCAGGTCTCTTCCACCTTGACATGGGTTTCAGGAATCAGTTCAGGTTGCCAGGCTTATGCAGTAAGTACGTATACCCACTGAACCATCTCATCAGCCCCACTCCTTGGTACTTTAACTAAAAATACTGCTTACTGCTCATTGATCAAATACTAGACACTTAGTGTATAATATCCTATTATTTGTCCTGTAAGCTATAAAACCTTGTTTCTCTGTCATTTAGGGGAGAAGAAAATAAAAATCAAAAAGGGAAGAAATACACTAAGAAGTGAAGTCTCTTGTTCAAAGTGATATAGTCACCAACAGTAACACTTGTCTGATTTCAATGTGTTGGTCACATTGTATCAGTAATTCTCAAAGTGTGGTCCAGAGATCACCTTTCTTGTATTGTAGTATTTTCCAGGTCATATAACACGTGACAGGCTCATTGCAGAAAGTTATCAGAATCCAGCTGTATTTTGTAGGTGGACATTACAATGTCAAAAACAAAGATTTAATTTATTTTTTTAAATTTTTTAATTTTTTTTTGGTTTTTCCAGACAGGGTTTCTCTGTATAGCCCTGACTATCCTGGAACTCACTCTGTAGACCAGGCTGGCCTCGAACTCAGAAATCCGCCTGCCTCTGCCTCCCGAGTGCTGGGATTAAAGGCGTGCTCTACCACACCCAGCTCCCTTGAATAATTTTTAAGGTTATAAATTGATCCTGAAGATTGATGACTACGTAGTAAAGTTGTGCAGAGCTGTGACATGAATCAGGGCTATGTCCCCCTGCTTTTGTTTCCTAAGATCTTTATCCTTAAGGTCATTGAGCTTGAGTAATGCCACATGAGTTTATTAAAAATTCTGCCAATTAAATCTGAACTTCTAGGCTGGATGTGGTGGATTATGCCTTTAATCCCATGATTTAGAAGGGGAAATCTCCGTGAATTGGAGGCCAGCTCTGTTTATTTACAGAGTTCCAGGATTGTACAGTGAGACCACAACTCAAAAAAAAAAAAAGGAAAGATAGAAAGGAAAGAGGAAGGGTGGAGGCGGAGAGAGTTAGAATCCCATCCCTATATTTGGTGTTTTTTTAAGGCAGTTTTCCACTCTGGGCTGTGTAACCTGAAACTTCACTCTGAAGGACTCACAGCAACTGTCCAACCTCAGTCTCCTGAGTGCTGTGATTAAAAAAATGAGCCACCATGCCTGCTAATTTTAATTTGAACACTGCTCCTCCTAAATTCTGAACTGAGACATTAAAAATAGAATTGGATACAACAGTCTCAGCACACAAATTGCTTTAATTAGGTCACTATATCATGAATTTAATCTTTTAAGGGGTCAATATCTTACTCCTACAGATTAGATGCCCCTAGACTATTTAACAGAGAGAAATAGACAACCTACCTGAGAAAACAAAGGCTTTTGGGGGTGGAGGGGAAGGCAGCTGGTGTTCCAGACCGTGTGCAGTCTGAGAGGACAGCTAAATCCTTCCCTCCTAGCACGAAGCCTAAATTAGAGATAAAGTGCGCAATGTGCTATCCCTGTGGAATGCTTCCAATCCAGCTCAATGCTAAGACTTCCAATTAAAAGAGGCGTGCCAGCAGCAATCATGACTTCCCATCATCCATAGCTAGATTCATGGAGTGCTGCATCAGCACCGCAGGCTGCGGATGCCAAGCAGCAGGAGTCCAGAGTGAATAAAGCATCACGTGTGTGTGTGTGTGTGTGTGTGTGTGTGTGTGTGTGTGTGCTATCATTAGTAATAGAAGGCATATAGGATGTGTGTGCTATCGTTATTAATAGAAGGCATACAGGATGAGCTGATTTTTGTTTTGATCTTTGCATTTAGTACTCACATGCTTCAAATTAAAGACTGTGTTAAATCTGCATCTGGAATAGGCCTTGAAGAAGAGGGAGGTTTCTCCAGGCAGAACCTGGCTGCAGGGTAAGTTGTGGCTCAGAAGGAGAAGGTGCTGGTTACCATGACATTCTCTGGAAGAGCACTAGAGCTGGGATCAGACTGCCACAGGGGAGGACACAACAGTCCCTCCTTTCCAACAAGAACTTGTAGGAGGCAATTAAGAGACCAGGCTGAAGAGAGACAAGGCTGGAGAGAGATCTAGTCTGTTAACTCCTTTTGTTTTGAAGCTTCAAGGAATACATAGATTGCGCCTGTTTGCTTTAGGGTCATGCTCTGTCTTGGTACATAAAACGGAATGTAGTATGTTTCTTCCCTAGTAGAGTTCATAATTTTCACAAATTACATTATGGTAAAACAAGTCCGAGGGTGCAGTATATCTCAGTGGTAGACAGGACATTTATATACCATCCAGTAATTAGTGATGAGAAGAACATGCTGACAGATGCCTTGGACTTCTTCAGAAAAGGATGCCTGAGTACTTTCCCACCTTTGGAGTGCTAAATCCTCTCTTAATAAATTTTTCTACTACAAGAAAAAAAAAAAAAAGAGGAGGTGGGGGTCCTGGATTAAGGATAACATGAACAAAAACTCAAATTTTTTTTTTCTTTTGGCTTTTTCGAGACAGGGTTTCTCTGTGTAGCCCTGGCTGTCCTGGAACTCACTCTGTAGACCAGGCTGGCCTTGAACTCAGAAATCCGCCTGCCCCTGCCTCCAGGAGTGCTGGGATTAAAGGCGTGAGCCACCACGCCCAGCTTCAAAAACTCAAATTTAAAAGGCCTAGTTGTATGGGGGATAGCCCTTCTGGTCTGCTGTGGAGTTTAAAATATTAAATATTCTGCATTCTGTTATTATCTGCACTAAGGTGCAGGCTTATTTCAAAGGTACCAATGAGTAAATATTCATTTAGAATGCAAAAATCTTAAGGTAAAAAACAAAAAAGTCTCAGAAGCCTGGCGTGATGGCACAGGCCTTTAATCCCAATACTTGGGGGCTAGTGAGATGTGGTGAGATGGCTCAGCGGGTTAGAGCACCCGACTGCTCTTCCGAAGGTGATGAGTTCAAATCCCAGCAACCACATGGTGGCTTACAACCACCTGTAATGAGATCTGACCCCCTCCTCTGGTGCGTCTGAAATCAGCTACAGCGTACTTATGAAGAATAAGAAGAAATGAATCCTTGGACCAGAGAGGCTGTCCTGAGCGAGCGGAGCGGAACGGGTCGGCCGGAGCAAGATGGGATGGCCGCGGGACCTGAGCGAGTGGGGCCGAACGGGAGAGCCGATTGGAGCGAGCGGGGATGGCTGGAACAAGTGGGGGCCGTATGGGGGTGGCCGGAAGGAGCAGAGCCTGTAATCCCAGACTCGGGAGGCAGAGGCAGGCCGATTTCTGAGTTTGAGGCCAGCCTGGTCTACAGAGTGAGTTCCAGGACAGCCAAGGCTGTACAGAGAAACTGTCTCGTAAAACCAAAAAAAAAAAAAAAAAAAACTTGAGTGAAAACAGAAAGCTGGGGAAGCTACTTCATAGTCCAGGAAAAAGATGATCATGGCCTACAATAGAGGACACAAAGGGATCCAAACCTATAGAGGATTAAAATTAAACCCCAAGAGAATCCAATATGTAGACATTAGGAAGAGAAGAAAAGGGTCTAGTAAAGAAGACTTAAGCAGGCTGAGAGATAGCTCAGTGGTTAAGAGCACTGACTGATCTTCCCGGAGTCTGTGGAGTTCAAATCCCACATGGTGGCTCACAACCATCTGTAACCATCTGTAATGAGATCTGATGCCATCTTTTTTGGTGTGTCTGAAGACAGCTACAGTTCTCATGTAAAATAAAATAAGTCTTAAAAAAAAAAGAAAAAAGAAAAAAAGAAACATTCTGGAGGCGTGAGGTAGGAGAACCAAAAGTTTGAGGGCGTTTTTACTGCACAGAAGGACCCTGACTCAAAACAAAAAAAAAAAACACAAAGCAAAAAGAAAAAAACCAACAAACCCCTGCAAACCAACATCAGGTGGCCTGGTAGACGTCTACAGCCCCAGCTACGTGGAGGCTAAGGAAAGGGGACCGCTTGGATCCAGGACTTATGGACATTAGTTTGATGAGTATAATTATATTTTTAACTTTAACTTTTGGAGAGTGAGGAACTACCAGTATGCCTAGGGAGAAGTAAGGTAGCCCAGGTTTGGAAAAAAAAACTGATGTAGACAACCCCCCAACCACCACCACCAAAGGCCAGCAAGATGACTCAGCCAGCAAAAGTTAACTGCCACACAACCACGCACACAAGATAACTACATAAAAATGCAATCATTTTTCTAAGACTAAAAAGGAGCAGCTAAGCCGGGTGTGGTGGCTCACACCTTTAATCCCAGCACTTGGGAGGCAGAGGCAGGCAAACTTCTGAGTTCGAAGCCAGCCTGGTCTACAGAGTGAGTTCCAGGACAGCCAGGGTACACAGAGAAACCCTGTCTCCAAAAACCAAACCAAAAAAAAAAAAAAAAAAAAAGGAGCAGCTAGTTCAATAGAGAAAAATCCAAGAGCCAAGCATTAGCAACTGTACTAGTCCAGAGACTCAGGAATGAAAACAGAGTAACCATCGGATTTGGCAACATAGTAGCTTCCGGTGACCACAACAATTGTTTTGGGGCTTTTTTTTTCCCCTGAAACATAGAATTTGGTGATTGATATTAGGAAATCATAATGAGGAAGCCAGTGATCATACCTGACCCAGATGGTGATAACATTTATTAGGAACAAGAATATTGCTGGATGGTGGTGGCACAACCTTTAGTCCCCAGTACTCAGGAAGCAGATCTCTGTGGATTCAAGGACAACTAGGAAGAGTCATTCTGTCTTCAGAAACAAAAACAAACAAACAAACAAAAAAAACCTAGAGGGAGGAAATATAACCTTTGATTGGATTTCAGTGCTGTTTTACTTTCCGGTCTGATATATCACTTGGTAAGATTAAACTCATTTGGAGAGTATTAATACTTTGCCAATCTAAGCCAGGCAGTGGTGGTGCACGCCTTTAATCCCAGGATTGGGAGGCAGAGGCAGGCAGAATTTTGAGTTTGAGGCCTGCCTGGTCTACAGAGTGAGTTCTAGGACAGCCAGGGCTACACAGAGAAACCCTGTCTTGAAAAAAACAAAAACAAAACCAAAAACAACAAAAAATACTTTACCAATCTAATCTAATAGTCACACAAGCCAACCCAATAAAATAAGCCTGTAGTGGTGGGCATGAAGAGGGGCTCTAAACTCATGGTTGAAGGGAGAGCTGTTTTGGAGACAGGGTCTACAAATGCAACCAAAACGTAAATTCCATGATCCTCCGGGCTCAATTGTTGCTATAATTGTTTTGTAACTAAAACACTGAAGACTCACAAACTATCAGTGTTCAACAATGGAACTAAACTTTCTCCCCAACATTAATTAATTAAATTCAACGACTTCCACACATTGTAGCATACTTCAACGCTGGGGAGGGGGACGAGGCTCCTCCCTTCCTGCAGATTTACGGGCAGTTAACGGTTGCTAAGGGGGAGGGGCTCATCATGTGATTCCCACCAACCCTAAGTATCTATAGTAATTCCTGGTTGGTGGGGGAGGGGAACATTTTCTTTAGGGTTGTAGTCCAGGATTCTCTGAACAATTCTACATGGATGTACTTGTAAACCACCGTAAATTAACTAATTGAGGCATACACACGCAAAAAAAAAAAAAAAAAAAAAAAAAAAAAAAAAAAAAAAAAAAAAAAAAAAAAAAAAAAAAAAAAGAGAAAGTAAGAAGAAGTGGATCTGCGAGAATGGAGTGGGGCGGAATGAAAAACAAATTACCAGCCGGGCATGGTGGCGCACGCCTTTAATCCCAGCACTCAGGAGGCAGAGGCAGGCGGATTTCTGAGTTCTAGGGCAACCTGGTCTACAGAGTGAGTTCCAGAACAGCCAGGGCTATACAGAGAAACCCTGTCTCGAAAAAACAAATAAAATCAACAAAAAAAAAAAAAAGAAAGAAAGAAAAAGAAAAAAAGAAAAACAAATTACCCTATGACCTTTGTATTACCGTGACTTTCCATGTATTACAGGAGACCTGCCTTCTAAAGGAAAACGGGCATCGACTCTTTCTGTAATACAGGTTAACTGCTTTACTTAAGATACTCAAGTACCTGATGTCAAACAATACACATTTCTGATTTAACAACCAATTCTAATATTTATGATAGGTCTTTGGCAAGTGTTCGAGGAAATGAATTATGCAGGATGGAAGGCTCCAGGTACTTAAGTATAAACTCGCATCTTTAGAAAGGATTAAGGGACTTGTCCATATGTGGGGGGGAAAAAAACGTATAATTACTCAACATTTTGAAAAGAGCTAACATTCAGCACAGTACACCCGCCTCATGGCTGAACCCTCGAAAGCTCAGCAGGACCCAAACACCGGGACTAATTAATCCGATCACCTGATGCCAAGTAAAGAAACCCTTAGGTCTCCCTTCTAGTCCCGATTTTTTGCATGGCCCAGATTCCAGACGCCGCGGAGAAGATGGGATCCCAGAAAGCCTGTTGATTCAAGAGGCAACCCCAGGTCACAGGTTCCGGGTGGTACCGCGTGGAGAAAGGGCTGGAGACTGAGCAAACACGGTATTTTCCTGTCCTTTTCCCCCTGGCAGATCAGAGAAGGCCAGGGCCCCCTTCCTTCCCGCAGTGGGCACCCCAAAGCTTCTTCCCTTACGGGACCAGGCCCCAGGAGTCTGGCTCGCCACCTGCGCACCCACACACGCAACACACTCTCCAGGCTGAGCGTTACCTGCTTGAAGGCCGCTGCTTCTCCGCTGCGCTAAGCCCCCACCGAAGAAAATGGAGTCGCCGATCCGAGACTGCGAAAGGATAGTCCGGACCCACCGCAGGGGCCCTCAGCAGCAGCCGCCGCCGCCGCCGCCGCCGCCACCACCACCACCGTCGCTGCTGCTGCGTGAACGTACTACGTCACCTCCGGCTCTCTGTCACTGGGAGTGGGAGGGTCATTTCCTGCTGTCTTGTCCCCTCCGGTGTCTAGGGCTTTGGTTCCGAGTCCGCGAACGCCTAAGGAACGCAGCCGCTACAGAGCACCCAGAACAAAGCGGGGTCCCGAAGGCCAACCAGGGCCAGAGTGTTCCTTAAGCCGCTTTAGCCAAAGGAACCGTAAAGATTCAGGTTAAGCAGCCTTGTCTTCCATCTTAGCGTAGTTCTACCCTCGGCTTCCGGTTCCGGGGACGGGCCTAATTTTCTTGGATGATTAGGTCTCTCGGACCTAGGATGGCTGTCTCGTCGCTTCTGTTGTTGGGTGGTTTGTGGAGCGCTGTGGGAGCGTCCAACGTGGCTGTCGTTACTTGCGGCTCCGTGGTGAAGCTACTCAATACACGCCACAATGTCCGACTGCATTCTCACGACGTGCGCTATGGGTCAGGTACAGAGGGGGACTCTCCCGGTTTGGGTGGGCTGCCTAGGCCTGGTGAGCCTAGAAGGGGCGGGGACTCGGAGTCTGAGGGCGTGGTCTTGGAAAGTTAGCCTTGCCCTATTTCTTGAAGAGTTGCCAAGGAAACTTAGTCCTAATAATTAGTTTCTGTTTGATGAGCTATGAGCTCATATATACTTTACGGTTTTTAACATTGTATTGAGGACAGATACTAAAGTTATTTTTCTTAGGTGAATAAATAGACTTATAGATATTGCTCAAAGCCTTACAGCTAGTGAACGATGGAGACAGGGTTTAATCCAAATCTGCACAGGTTCAAAACCTTTCAGATTCCATGGGCTGCCACTATTTTGTGGTGGAGAGAGGGACATTTAGAGCAAGACAACATACGCTGAATCTCAGATTTTAAACTTCACTTCTTTTTATTTTATTTATTTATTTATTTATTGAGACAGGGTTTCTCTGTATAGCCCTGGCTGTCCTGGAACTCACTTTGTAGACCAGGCTGGCCTCGAACTCAGAAATCTGCCTGCCTCTGCCTCCCGAGTGCTGGGATTAAAGGCGTGTGCCACCCTGTGCGGCTAATGCTTAAATTCTTTACAAGGAAGTTATTGCTAAGTCAGAGTGCCAAAATATATGAGCTAAAAAGAAGTGAAGTTGCCAGGCCTCAGTGTTAGGTAAAGTATTTGCCAAGCATACGGAAAGGCCCTGGCTTCTGCCCCCACACTGGGGGAAATAAAAGTAATGAAGTTCAATGGGAGGTGTACTTGTGATATAATTTGAATGACTAATGATGCTATTTGCTAGAAAGGATGGTTAGTCTGTTCACAACTCTCAGAACCTGTCCTACCAGTTTAGTCCAGGAAGTATGTAGTCTTTACATTCCTAGCCACCTCATTCAGTAAACACCTACTTAGGCTTACTACATTTTAATTTAATGTTTCCTGCTCTGACTCTACTAAGTTAAAATGGAGTTAGGCCAGGTGGTGGTGGTGGACGCCTTTAATCCCAGCACTTGGAAGGCAGAGACAGGCAGATCTGCCTCTGAGTTTGAGGCCAGCCTGGTCTACAAAGTGAGTTCCTGGACAGCCAGGGCTACACAGAGAAATCTTTTCTCGAAAAAACAACAACAACAACAACAATAACAAAAATGGAGTTAGAAGCCTATTAGACTTCAAATCTCTACAGGTGGTCCTTAGGGGTGGGACTTGTTCAGTCTGAACCTCAGGAGAGGAATCTATGATACAGAGATACAATAATCTTTTAAAATTTTGGCTTCTTTGTTTTTGAGACAGTCTCTCTGGCCCTGGATAGTCTGTGGCCTGGAACTCAATATGAAGACCAGACTGACCTTGAACTCACAGAATTCAAGTGTATCTCCTCTGTGTGTGTGTGTGTGTGTGTGTGTGTGTGTGTATTTAGATGCATGCTTGCCACTGTACACATGTGGAGATCAGAGAAGAACATTGTTCTCTCTTTTATCATGTGAGTCCCAGGGATTGATTAAGATCCTTAGGCTTGGTGTAGGGGGCCTTGACCAGCTGAGCCATTTTCTAGCCCAGATACAATGTACTTGTCTAGATAATGGCTGGAGAGACATAAGCAGATCAGATTGCTGGGGATGAGCTGTGTGGTTCTCAAGCTAACACATTACCATAGATATTATGTAGATTACTTTATCTGGACCCCCAAGTATTTAGGAACAATTCAAAGACCAATTACAGTTCTGGACATTCCCAGGTATAAGGAGGACTCTGGAGAAAGTAAAGGGTTGAAAAGAAAGTGAAAAATTAAAGCGACAATCAAAATATAGAGAAAGGGCTGGAGAGATGGCTCAGTGGTTAAGAGCACTGACTGCTCTTCCAGAGGTCCTGAGTTCAAATCTCAGCAACCATATGGTGGCTTACAACCATCTGTAATGAGATCTGATGCCCTCTTCTGGTGTGTCTGAAGACAGCTACAAAGTACTCATTCATAAAATTAACAAATATATGCCAGGCGTGGTGGCGCATGCCTTTAATCCCTGGTGTACGGACATGCATACAGGCAAAATACATAAAAAGTAAAATGAATAAATCTAATAAAAAATTGTTTCTACTAGGCAGTGGTGGCTCATGCCTTTAATCCCAGCCCTGGGAAAGCCGGGGAAGGCTGAGTTCCAGGTCAGCCAGGCAACACAGAGAAACCCTGTCTTGAGAAAAACAAAGACAGGTAGGACTAAAAACAGGTACCTCGCTATGAAATCCAAACTTAGACCTCTCATTATTTGCCGGGTGTGGTGGTGCACGCCTTTAATCCCAGCACTCCGGAGGCAGAGGCAGGCAGATTTCTGAGTTCGAGGCCAGCCTGGTCTACAGAGTGAGTTCCAGGACAGCCAGGGCTATACAGAGAAACCCTGTCTAGAAAAAACAAAAACAAACAAACAAACAAACAAAAAGAGTAAAAGCCTACTGAGTGGAAAGGCATTAACCAGAAGTGAGAAGAGGATCGGAGTCAGGTGTCACAGAAGCAGGTGGAGCTCTGTGAGTTCTAGGCCAGCCTAGTTAGTCTCCAGAGGAATTCCAGGCCTGCCAAGGCTACCCAGTTCAGACCCTGTCTCAAAATATAAAATTAAAAAAAACAAATATTAAAAGATGTAACAAGCCGGGCGTGGTGATGCATGCCTTTAATCCCAGCAATCAGGAGGCAGAGGCAGGCGGATTTATGAGTTCTTCAAGGCCAGCCTGGTCTACAAAGTGAGTTCCAGGACAACCAGTGCTACACAGAGAAACCCTGTCTTGAAAAAAAAAAAAAAAAAAAAAAAAAAGATGTAACAATGACAGGGCTGAGTTGTATAAGTCCATAAGAGGGGCTGATTGCTTGGCTCATTCACCAGATCATTAGTTCAAAGCCTGAGGTGTTGTTACTTGGTGAGGTTAGGCAAAGGTTTTGAAAGTGAAAGGCCATCTAGGAGAGAAAGTAGCTCTGGAGTAAGGAGACTGGAAGAATTTGACAGAAAATAGAATGGAGAAGATGCCCTTTGGATATGATAAGTTGTAATAGTAAGTGTTGTAAAATCAGGTTACCTGGTTCAGGTTCAGCCCAGTCATAGCTCCATGACTATGGGTATATTGTTCACCCTTCCTTCGTAACACACAGTATAAAGTTGGGACAGTAACAATAGCTATTTGAGAACAAAATACCTTAGTTATGTAAGAATGAATATTCAAGGGGCTGGTAAGATGGTTCAGCGGGTAAGAGCACCCGACTGCTCTTCCGAAAGTGATAAGTTCAAATCCCAGCATCCACATGGTGGTTCACAACCATCCATAGCGAGATCTGCTGCCCTCTTCTGGAGCGTCTGAGGACAGCTACAGTGTACTTACATATAATAAATAAAATAAATCTTTAAAAAAAAAAAAAAAAAAAAGAATGAATATTCAAGTAGAGCAGGAGGCCTTTAGTCTTACTATTCAGGAGGCAGAGAGAGGCAGGATCTCTGAGGACAGCCACTCTACCTAGTGAATTTCAGGTCAGCCAGTGCTACACAGTGAGACACTCTCAACAAACAAAAATCCAAATTAGCAGTTGGGTGGTATTGGGTTATTCCTTTAGTCCTAACAGGAGGCAGAAGCAGGTGGATCTCTTTGAATTTCAGGCCAGCCTGGTCTACAGAGTTAGTTCCAAGACAGCCTGGGCTAAACAGAGAAACCCTGTCTCAAGAAAAATAAAAATAAAAATAAAAAATTATTCAAACGAACTTGGATTAGCCTTCTTGGGGGATGGTTTTGTGCATCGTATTCAGATGCTAATTTCTATGCTCAACTTCTAGTTCCACAACACCCAGTGTTTAAGAGTAAATGTCGGGGGCTAGAGAGATGGCTCAGCCAGTTAAGAGCACTAACTGCTCTTCCAGGGGTTCTGAGTTTCATTCCCAGCAACCACATGGTGGCTCACAACCATCTGTAATGGGATCTGATGCCCTCTTCTGGTGTGTCTGAAAACAACTACAGTGTACTCATATACATAAAATAATTAAGTAAATCTTTAAAAAAAAAAAGTGAAATGTCAAGTTTTACAAGCAGCAGATGGGTCCTTGGTTCCTCCATCGAGGCACAAGCATCTTGTCCGGGTGTTGGGTATCCCCAGACTGCCTCTCCTCTTTGCCTTTGTTTTTTTGTCTGCAGGTAGTGGGCAGCAGTCAGTGACAGGTGTGACCTCTGTGGATGACAGCAACAGTTACTGGAGGATACGGGGGAAGACAGCCACAGTGTGTGAAAGGGGAACCCCCATCAAATGCGGGCAGCCCATCCGGCTGACACACATCAACACAGGTCGGAACCTGCACAGCCACCATTTCACTTCACCTCTCTCTGGAAACCAGGTGAGATGGTGGGCAGTGGGTATTCCTTCTTTGTTACTTGTCTAGTCTCTTGGTGGTTAGTTAGCTCCTTCCTTCCTTCCTTCCTTCCTTCCTTCCTTCCTTCCTTCCTTCCTTAATATGAGACACTTCACACACTTCTATGTCCTCCTTGACATACAAGGAGTATATGTGCTCCTATAAGGAGCACATTAACCCTTTCCTTTCTAGGTAAGACATTCTCTTTTCTGCAGACTTGGAGAAATGACTCTATCTATTTCCTAAGTGTGAAGAAAATGGTTTCAGGTCAGAGTGAAGACTTTAAATAAAGTACAATAAAGAGTTTTGCAGGGCTGAAGAGATGGCTCAGCAGGTAGGAGCACCGGCAGCTCTTCTAGAAGATCCAGAATCAGTTCCCACATGGTAGCTCACAATCCTAACTCCAGGTCTGGGGGATCAGACGCTCACTTCTGGCCTCCCTGGACGCCAGGCACTCTAGTGATACAGCAACGTACTTGCAGGCAAATACCTGTATGCATAAAAACAGAAAATTAAAGTTACTAGTTTTTGTTTTATTTTTGAGACAGGGTCACTGTGTAGTCAGTCATAGATGGTATAAAGGAGTGACTCTCAACCTGTGGGTCATGACCTCTCTAGAATTGTCAAATAACCCTTTTACAGGGTCACGTAAGAACATCAGAAACCACAGATTATTACATAAGTTAAATTTTGTTATGGTTTTAATGTCAATATTTTATCTTTGTTACCCGACCACTCTACCGAGTCGCCCAATCTCGTGGGCAGACGAGAAGGTTTTCACTACTCAAGTTTAGGGTCGTTGATGTACCACCGAATGTTGGTGGGCATTACTCTAGACTGTGGGAGGGGACCACGCAGACTTCAGTCGATGTCGCATGATATGAAGAATAATAAGAAATGAATCCTTGGACCGGAGAGACCAACCAGAGCAAGCAGGGCCGACCGGAGTGAGCAGGGCTGGCCGGAGCTAGTGGGCCGAACGGGGCCAGCCGGAGCGAGCAAGGCCAGATGGAGTGAGCAGGGACTGCCGGAGCGAGCGGGGCGGAGCAAGCAGGCCTAACGGGGACGAACAGGGACGGTCTTAGTGAGCAGGGCCAACCGGAGCAAGCGGAGCTGATTGGAAGAAAATAGAAACAAAAATAATTTTCTGGATGTAGACCACCACACATGCCAGGTTGGATTGTGTTTATTTAAGACAAGGTCTTATGTAGCTAAGACTGGCTTCACATTCACTATAACTCAGCTGGTCCTCAACTCTTGAAGCTCCTGACTGTACCTCCCAGCCTCTCAAATTCATAAGTTATAGGCATGTGCCACCATGGCTAGTTTGGGGCTGTGCTAGGGACCAAAGCCAGGGCTTCCTGAATGCTCAAGAAGCTGTTACCCACTGAGCCATCTCTCCAGCCCCTGACTGTGGTGTGTGCGCATGCATCTAATTATTTGAGGCAGGGCTTTGCTGTACTAGCCTTGCATTCACCATGCAGCTCTGCTCGGCCTGGAGCTCAGAAATCAGCCTGCCTCTGCCTCCCAAGTGCTGGGATTAAAGGTGTGCGCTACCACACCCGGCTCTTTATTTATTATTATACATAAGTGCACTGTAGCTGACTTCAGACGCACCAGAAGAGGGTGTCAGATCTCATGGTTGTGAGCCACCATGTGGTTACTGGAATTTGAACTCAGGACCTTTGGAAGAGCAGTCAGTGCTCTTACCTGCTGAGCCATCTCCCCAGCCCTGACCACCAGGTGTTAATGTTGACATTTTCTGTCTTTTAGGAAGTGAGTGCCTTTGGAGAAGAAGGTGAAGGCGACTATCTGGATGACTGGACAGTGCTCTGTAATGGACCTTACTGGGTGAGAGATGGCGAGGTGAGGTTCAAACATTCTTCCACTGACGTACTGCTGTCTGTCACAGGAGAACAGTACGGACGACCCATAAGTGGACAAAAAGAGGTACATGGTATGGCCCAGCCAAGTCAGAACAACTACTGGAAGGCCATGGAAGGCATCTTCATGAAGCCCAGTGAGTTACTGAGGGCAGAGGTCCATCATGCAGAGCTGTGACTCTAAATCTTCTGAGCCACTGTCGCCACACAGTGTTTGTAGACATCTGCTGCTGCTTCACCGCAGGATCCCTGCTCCAGGTCCTCTGAGTGTGCTGCCTTGGGACCTGCAGCCCTTCACACTTGAATTGGTTGCTCTCCCAGGTTTAGTCAGTTCTCTCGGGAAAGGACTCGTCTGTGAAGGTGGAGATAGCTTTCTTCATGCTGGTAAAAGAAGTTGAGGAGCTTGCCTGTCTTAGCTGGGAAGTGTAACTCCACAGGAACTGGGCATCATGGATTGTTAACTTGTGATTTCTCCTGTTTTGTCTTTCTCCAGAATGATGAATAAAAAAATAAAATAAGTCTTTTATTAATTGTGTGGTCTTTTTTTTTTTTTTTTTGGTTTTTTAGAGACAGGGTTTCTCTGTATAGCTCTGGCTGTCCTGGAACTCACTTTGTAGACCAAGCTGGCCTCGAACTCAGAAATCCACCTGCCTCTGCTTCCCAAGTGCTGGGATTAAAGGCATGTGCCACCACGCCCAGCCGTGTGGTCATTCATTAAGCAGGCTATTTCATGATCTGCCTGCTTAATTCTCAAGTCCTAAGACTTTTTTTTTTAAGATTTATTTATTATTATATCTAAGTACACTGTAGCTGTCTTCAGATTCACTAGAAGAGGGTGTCGGATCTCATTACAGATGGTTGTGAGCTACCATGTGGTTGCTGAGAATTGAACTCAGGACCTCTGGAAGAGCAGCCAGTGCTCCTATCCACTGAACCACCATCTCTCTGGCCCGCTAAGATTTTCAAGGTGCTAGGAATCGTCACTACTGGCCATTTTAAGAGGTTTATTTCCATATAACCCTTTTCTCTCTGTACCTTCAATTCTTCCCCAGCATGTCTTTATTAAATTTTGACTGTGTGTAAGGAAGACCTTCACAGAGTTCAACATCATATCTAGCTGATGTCATGTCTTCCTGAGGATCTGTTATATAGATGAGAAAAGGACTTAGGGTTTCCAAAACCAACATTTGTTCACTACTAATCTAGGCACCATCTGACAACCCCTTCATTTAATCATCACACACTTGTCACAGGGTAGATACACTTTCAGCAGTGTGGAAGAGAAAAACTGAGTAGCTGCCTGCATTCTGGAAAGTAGTGTGTGCTTTTCGGGATAGGAGCTGTACCTGCCTTGGTCTTTTTACCTGGACCACAGTGTGTTTAGCTCTTAGAAGGCAGTTTCTTCCTTTTTAAAGATTTTGTCCTTCCTCTGCTACCTCACTTCCAACTTTCTTTTTCCAGTTAATTCTAGACTTTGCTCCTACATTCTTTTTTTTTTTTTTTTTTTTTTAAAAAAACAAAAAGCACAGGGTTTTATTTCTCGCCCACTGGTCAGGGGTCTGCAGGCCTTCGCAGGGCAGGGAGCAGGCTCTCAAGGGGCTAAGGCGTCCACTCTACTTGCCGGCGATGAGCGGGTTCCGCAGCACCACGATGACCGAGTCCCCGCAGAGAAACATCTTGGAGATGTAGCGGTCCTTGTTGACAGGCTTGGACTTCTTCTTGCCCTTGCCGCTCTTGGGGACCTCAGTCCACATCTCCTTCACATTTTCCAGCACCATTTTGCAGTGCCTGTCAAAGGCCTTCACGCGGCCCAGCAGCTTCTTGTTGTTGCGACAGTTAATGAGCACTTGCGTGTTGTTCTTGACCAACTGTGTGAGCACTGAGAGGGGACCTGTGTTGAATTCTTCCTCCTCCCGCTTCTGCAGCTCCTCTGGGGTCATCTCACTCTTGGGTTTATTGAGGAGACTCATGGTGGAGGTTTCGCTCGCAGATCACTCCCCTGCTCCTACATTCTTAAGCTGGGCAGTGGTGAACAGAACTGACTGCCATCTGGTGGAATTTCAGTGACTGCAGGCTTTTTAGTCTTTTTTTTTTTTTTTTTTTTGCCGTCAGTAAGAAATTTACTTATTTTTTAAAAATCCAAATGCTGGCATTGTCCAGAAAAATTTAACAGGTTTATTTATAATTGTTATAAAGTTGAACTGTTGAAATGTGTTCACTGGGGCTGGAGAGATGGCTCAGTGGTTAAGAGCACTGACTGCTCTTCTGAAGGTCATGAGTTCAAATCCCAGCAACTACATGGTGGCTCACAACCATCTGTAATGAGATATGACGCCCTCTTCTGGTGTGTCTGAAGTCAGCTAAAAGATATAATAATAAATAAATCTAAAAAAAAAAAGAAATGTGTTCACTGAAACATTTTGCTTGCATTAATGTTTTACATCTTGCATTTATATTAAAAATTCAAAAAAAATTCACACACAAATGAACGTGGAGAAACGCCAATACCTGACTCTTCCCTATGTTTCCACTCGCAATCATATACTTAGGTACCTTTGACCCCATGGAAAAAAATATCTAACATTCAGAGCTACTGATAACAGGAAGAAGAGGAAAAAAAATTTTTGAGAATGAAATGTTTCCCCTCATAGTGGATTCTTAAGCACGTTCTCCACATATGTGGCGTGCTAGCTGGATATCTTTTGGCATAATTGTTACACTTTTGGCATGGATAGCACACAGATTGGTATCTTCAAAAAGGCCAACCAGATAGGCCTCACTGGCCTCCTGCAAAGCATCAATAGCTGCATTCTGAAAGCGCAGATCTGTTTTGAAGTCCTGAGCAATTTCTCGCACCAGATGCTGAAAGGGGAGCTTGCGGATCAGAACAGAATAGCATCTGATTTCACAGAGTGCCACTGTACCAGGCCTCCAGGAGAGGGCGCACTCTTGCGAGCGGCTTTTGTAGCCAGTTGTTTCCTGGGCGCTTTACCACTCACTGGTGGATTTGCGGGCAGTCGGCTTTGTAGGAGCCATGGTATGGACACCTCCTTACCCCCCTTCTCCTTCGGCTGGGGAGCTCGGCAAGCGAGAGGCGGCGCTGGCGGCGCAGCGAAGGCGGCTTTTTAGTCTTTATGTATAAGGTGTTTAGTCTTTATGTATAAAGTGTTTGCTTGGATGTATGTCTGTGTATCACATGTCCAAAGAGGCCAGAAGAAAGCATCTAGGCAGCTGACCCCTGGGACTGGAGTTACAGGTGCTTGTGAGCTGTGTGCTGGAAATTAAACTGGGGCTGCTGGAAGCTCAACCTAATCACTGAGCCATTTCTCCACCTCTGGCTTTGTGTGTGTGTGTGTGTGTGTGAGAGAGAGAGAGACAGACAGACAGATAGATGGGTATGTTGCTCTCTGGCTGGTCCTATGTAAACCAGGCTATCCTCAAAACCACAGAAACCCACTTTTTCAGACTCCTGTGTTCTGGGATTGTGGAAAGCCTTTTGGGGTACCGCTTTTCAGGATTCTGACATTGGAAGTAAGCTGAGGCAGGAATCTGACATTAGGGCATAATAAGGAAGTAAGTTTCGGCAAGAATCTAAGGTAAGGCAAGAATTTTAGTCTTAGGGTAGAACAGAAGAACTAGGCTTCAGGCAGGATTTGGGGCTTGGACGAGGAAGCCCTTTTAAACAACTGTCCTGGCAGCGCAGCACATACAATTCCAGGCTGCTTTGTTAGTTCCTTATTGTACTGCTTGCCCAAAATACTTGCATGCAATTAAAATGGTATAAAAAGTGAGTTGGGGGGGCTGGTGAGATGGCTCAGCGGGTAAGAGCACCTGACTGCTCTTCCGAAGGTGATAAGTTCAAATCCCAGCATCCACATGGTGGCTCACAACCATCCGTAACAAGATCTGGCGCCCTCTTCTGGAATGCCTGAAGACAGCTACAGTGTACTTACATATAATAAATAAAATAAATCTAAAAAAAAAATAAATAAATAAATAAAAAAATAAAAGTGAGTTGGGAAATAAAAATTTGCTTCCAGTCTCAGAATTGACTGGGGTCATGCTACAATGTTGTCTGTCTTTTTTTTTTCTTTTTAATCCTCACTCCCGTGCTAGAGAACCTGTTGACTGACTGAGCCGGCTTGGTCATGGGATTAAAGATGCATACCACCACATGCAAGTTATTACAAGCTCTTTAAAAAAAAAAAATTTAAGCCGGGCGTGGTAGTGCACTCCTTTAATCCCAGCACAAGGGAGGAAGAGGCAGGTGGATTTCTGAGTTTGAGGCCAGCCTGGTCTACAAAGTGAGTTCCAGGACAGCCAGGGCTACACAGAGAAACCCTGTCTCAAAAAACCAAAAAAAAAAAAATTAAATAAATAAAAAAAAAAACCAACAAAACAACAATAAAAAAAAAACCCACCAATTAGTTTGCTCATCCTGCTTTGCTTGACAGTTGAAAGGAAACAACTCCAGCTCCTTACAGCTGCCCAGTTCGGCTTCATTCCCGTTAACAAGAGGGGCTTACCTCACTGGGGGAAGGCAGAGGCCAGGCCAACCTGGCCTAAGCTCTGTCCAAGGGACAAAACAAAACAACAAAAAGCTTACCTCTGCTAGGCATCAGAGAAGATGACACTCAGTGACAGTTGCTTGCTCACTCTGACAGTCGTTCATTAAGCCCTGTGCCTCTTCTCGGGAAGAGCATAACTCTGTCAGGAGAAAAGCAGCTCCAGTCTGTCTGGAGAGAGCTGTGACAATATCCTTACGTTGTAAGTCTCTCCACTGGACCCAAACAACCAAACTTGCAGTTTTTGTCTCTGTAAAACATGTTTAAGTATTCAAAGTGTCTAGAAACTAAAGGAGATTTACAGATGAAAGTGTATGTATCAGTGCAATGTTATAGCTCAAACCTTTATGCACTGTAAAGAATCCATGTTCAAGGCTGGTGCTCCAGCTATTATTAAAAACAGTTTTATTAATCTTGAAGTGCTTGAAGTGACTTTTTTTTTTTT
>LR755160.1:22486-36440 GCA_902729485.2 Mus minutoides | reverse complement strand
AAAAAAAAAAAAAAAATCTGAGTAAAATCTGGAAGAATGATATGTAGATTAGGACCTGAGAACCAAGAACACAAACTACTTCATAATACCTTGGAACCATCTGGATTTCTTCATCTGGTACTGTGTTTATCTGGTACTATGTTAATCATTACTCAGACACTGACTCATGAGAATAATCATAACAGACCTTATCTACTTCCTTCATTTAACAATGAAGAAAGCAAAATTCACTCTGGCCTGATTTGACCTTGAATTCTGTATTTTATGTAATTAAAATTGTATTTTATGTAATTAAAATTGCTTCCCAGATAATCTGTAAAGGATAGAACAATATTCACTACTGTCCGAGTTCTTGGTGGTGCTATATATACTCAATCGCACAAACCTAAAAGTTCAATAAATTGTACAGAATGGCTCTCCGCGCGAAGAATGTTAGAAGATACTATCTGGAACTGTATTCAGACAGTAAACAAAGTTGTTTTCCTTTTGGGATGAGATGATAGACAGCTGAGGTCTTTGAATTACCTCTTGATTTCCTCTGCAATCTTTTGCAGACAGGATCACTGATGACCTACAGACACATAACTTTGATCTGCTCCCATAACAGCTCTAGGAAGCCAGGCCGGCTCTTAATGGCCTTAGGGAATGCGTTTTGAAAGTGGAATCTCAAAGTGCTGGAAACGACCCATCCTGGTCACCGCCCGGCGAGCTCGTGCGGACTCCGACCCCCGCCCTCAGCGCGAACCCGGAGCTCCGCGGCGTGCTGCGCAAGCTGCGCTCCAGACGCAGCGGTAGGACCGCACGTTCGCGGTCCGCCCCGCCCTCCCTCTCCCGAGCCACGCCTCCACTCCGCGCAAGCCGCTGGTCGGCCCTCAGGGCTCGTGCACGCGCGCGCGGGTTGGGGCGGGTCGTGGAGGGAGCGAGCCCGCTGGTCGACGAGCCGCCGGGGCGGGGACACGCGCGCGCGCACCAACGCTTCCTCGCCCTGCGTGTGCGTGCGCGGCCGAAGCCCGCCGCGGCGCTGTGCGGTTCCGGCGTCGGGGCCCGGCATGGCGGGGGTCGGGGCCAGGCCGGGCCGGACCCGGACCTAAATGCCTCTATTTCTCTCCGCGCTGTTGGTCTTGCTGCTGGTTGCGCTTAGCGCACTCTTCCTAGGCCGGTGAGGGGATTCTAGCCACAGGGTCGGGGGGACGAGAAATACCGGCTGGAGGAGGCGCGGGTTGGTCGGGCGCCTTCGGCGGAGGGGCGGGAGCAGGAGGGGGCGCTCAGCCAAGGCGAGGGGAAGCGAGGTGGGGGCAGGGGCGCTCAAGCATCAGGCTGGGCCCGAGGCAATGCCCAGTCCGGGAACCGAGTGTCTGCGTGTGAGGGAGGGGGCCTCCCTCGGTGGTCTCCCTTTCCTGCTCCGTTCGCCTCCGTGTCCTCTTCCCAGATTGCGAAGGGCACCTGCAGCCGCGCCCTGCAGAGAGGTCGGGAGGACTGGCTGGCTAGGGCAGAGCGGTGTTTGAGCAGTCCCGAGAGTGACCTCTGCCTTCTTGGAAACGGCTGCAGGGCGGGGACGTAGACAGGGACCCTCTAAGGAGTGTGCGATGACGTATTTAACACGACTGTCTTCACTTTGACTGCCTTTTGAGGACCTCTTTTTACTTTGGGTTCCTAAAGATTTGAGGGTTTCTTTCTTTATTCTTTCTTTATTTTATTTTATTTTTTGATCTCTTTTAGAGGGTGAGTTTCGTTTGCCTAGTTTTGTTTGAATTTAGGGGCCCCTTAGTCCTGGTTGTTGTGCCTAAATGAGTATGACTAGAGAAATATTTTAGGAAAATCGTAAAGTTCCTAAGAAAAATCCGGCTTCAGGATACCACCCGTTGCAAGGCCTTTCTAGAACCAAACAGGGGAGAGGGTCTTATAATCCAACTGTTTTTTTTTCTGTAGGTGGCTTGTGGTCCGGTTGGCCACCAGGTGGTGTCTGCGCAAGTTGCAGGCAGAGCTAAAGATCGGCTCCTTCCGATTTTTTTGGATCCAAAATGTCAGTCTTAAGTTTCAGCAGCACCAGCAGACGGTGGTGAGTTCTGGGAATTGCAGAGACACAGAGAGAGAAGAGAAGGGCGGGAGTGTGTGGTGTGTGTGTTGGTTTGGAGGGGGGTTTCAAACTTTAGCTTCCTTCATGGATAGTTTTCCTAGTTAACTCCACCCTTGTTGTTGTTATTTTTGGCAAGAGGATCTTAGGGGCTACTTGGAAGACTCTGCAATTGATGCAAGTTGTTTCAAGTGTTTATGGGACTAGATCTGGTGGTATAAACCTGTAATCCTTGCTTCTCAAGAGGCTGAGGCAAGAGAATTATAAGTTCAAGGCCTGCGTTGGCAACTTAGTGAGTGCTTCTCTCACAATTAGAATGAGCTGGAGTAGTGGTTCAGTGGTAGAGCCTGGTATCTGCTGGGTCCTCTTTAGTATCTAGTACCAAACAAATGACACAGAGTATCCAGGGTATGTAAGAAAGATATGGAAGACACCAGAGAAAGATTACAGGAAACAGCAAACTCACTGTTCTAATTTAAGAGAGGAAATAGGGTGGCAACTTGTTCATAAAAAGAGAACTGCTAAGCAAATTCAGCTAACATCATCATGAGGAGCAGGAGAGCCATGCTGATCAGAGAAACCAGGGAAAGAGGATGGTTCATTTGGCCCGAGGACCAATAGAACTCCCTTTTCCTGGAACTCGGGACCTTTGCTGGTTCATAAACCTGCCCATCATTGACTTCCTAGCAACCAGGTACACAGCTGTCTTTCCTGTCATTTTAGGAAATTGACAACTTATGGATTTCCAGCAAACTCCTTAGCCATGATCTGCCGTAAGTACTCTATGTCCTTACTCTGCCCTTGAGGAATATTTTGAGGTTGAGTTTTGACAATGAAATTCTTCTACGGAGACATTTTAGTCGAGGTGGGAGGGACGTTCTTGCTGGAGTCTCCTATTAGTCCAAGTGCTGTTTTGTGAGACATGCTGAAAACAACTCCCTCTGTTATTTGAGCTATTACGGGACTGGGAGAGGGTGTGAGGGAGGGAAGGAGATTGCTCTGAAAAGGATGGACCAGATGATAATGAGGCTTCTCTTCTGTGCAGACACTATGTGGCATTGTGCTTTGGAGAAGTGCGCATCAGGACAGATTTACAGAAGGTTTCTAGCCTGTCTGCCCCATTCTCTCAGCACACAGAGGTGGAGCAAAAGGAACTGTCCCTCAGCCCATCCTTGTTGAAGATCTTCTGCCAAGTGAGATTATGTTTACTTTTTTTTTTTTTTTTAGGTTTATTTTATTTATTATATGTAAGTACACTGTAGCTGTCTTCAGACACTCCAGAAGAGGGCGCCAGATCTCGTTACGGATGGTTGTGAGCCACCATGTGGATGCTGGGATTTGAACTTATCACCTTCGGAAGAGCAGTCGGGTGCTCTTACCTGCTGAGCCATCTCAACAGCCCACGTTTACTTTTTTTAAAAATTAAATATTCGTGTGTGCGTGCGTGCGTAAAAATTTAAAATAAATTTTTCCCAGTGCGCACACTAGAGGATACTTGTGCATTGACCAAAGAGGCTAGCAGAGAGTGTTGGTTGCCCTGGAGCTACAGGCACTTGTGAGCTGCTCTGTGGGGTTTGGGAATTGAACCTGAGTTCTCAGGAAAAGCAGCCAGTGCTCTTATTCAATGAGCCCTCTAGCCGGGTGTGGTGGCGCACGCCTTTAATCCCAGCACTCAGGAGGCAGAGGCAGGCGGATTTCTGAGTTTGAGGCCAGCCTGGTCTACAAAGTGAGTTCCAGGACAGCCAGGGCTATACAGAGAAACCCTGTCTTGAAAAACAAAAACAATGAGCCATCTCTCAGGCCCCACTTCTGCTATGTCCAACTGCATTTCAGGGATGGTTAGTTGGCTTTGGACTAAGGAGGAGCAGTGGGGGATTATTTTACTATCTGGAGGGATAAAAGCTAAGATCTTCCATTCTCAGCTGGAAAGGAAGAGTGGTGCCTTTACATTAATTATTGCTTATCCTTATTATCCTTCCAGCTAATCTCCATTCATGTAGATGCCATAAACATCATGGTTCTTAAGGTGGCTACCTCTGAGTCCTTGTGGCACATCCAGATCAGTAGAAGCAGATTTCTTTTGGACAGTGACGGGAAGAGGTGAGTGGTAGGTAGAAGAGGCTGGTGTATCCCTGTTTGGAGTTGCTTCAGAGAAACTAATGTTGAAGCCTCCTTAACTAACTACATGTCAGGTTCTCATTCTGTGCAGTCTTGAGGAGAAGCCAAGACTGGCTGTTCTGCTTGCCCGGGTTTTTTTTACCCAACAGATTAATTAAGAGATAGTGAGGAGCTGGACGTTGGTGGCTTATGCCTTTAATCCCAGCACTCGGGAGGCAGAGGCAGGCGGATTTCTGAGTTCGAGGCCAGCCTGGTCTACAGAGTGAGTTCCAGGACAGCCAGGACTACACAGAGAAACCCTGTCTCGAAAAACAAAACAAAACAAAAAAAAAAGAGAGAGAGATAGTGAGGAAAGGGGTCAAGAGGTTTTTTATTTTTATTTATTTATTTTTTTTGAAGCAAGGTCTCACTATAAAGCTGTGGATTTCTTAAAAACTCTATATGTAGATCAAGCTGGGCGTGGTGGCGCACACCTTTGATCCCAGCACTCCCAGGCAGAGGCAGGCGGATTTCTGAGTTCGAGGCCAGCCTGGTCTACAGAGTGAGTTCCAGGACAGCCAGGGCTATACAGAGAAACCCTGTCTCAAAAAACCAAAAACAAAACAAAACACCTCTATATGTAGATCAGACTGTCCTTGAACTCACAGAACCCTACATGCCTTTGCTTCTTGAGTGTTAGAATTCAAGAGCTATGCCACCACTCCTGGATTAAATGCTTTTAATTTTTTCTTTCTTTCCCAGTCTCATCTGTAAAATGAACCTATCAAAGATCAATAGCAAAGTCCTGAAGAGTGGTCAGCTGGTGAGTACGTTAGGGTTACGTCAGGGTTATTCTGATGCTTCATATCCTCTTGAGCATGGGTATGAAGGAGCTTGGGTACTTGTGTTTTTAGATTCTGTGCTTTTAAGGGTTTTTCCCAAGGCAATGTTCAAACAGTATTCCTAACCATTGTAGCTTTGTTTTGTGGGAGATGATTTTGTCATGTGTGGCTATGGCTGGCCTGATATGTAGGCCAGTCTGGCTTTGAACTCATGGTGGGCCTCCTGCTTAGTCTTGAGTACTAGGATTATAGGTGTGAACTACCATACTGGTTCCAGTCCACTCCAATTTGACCTAAAACTTTAAACCTTCCTTCATAGGAGGACACATGCCTAGTAGAACTCTCACTGGCCCTGGATCTGCGCCTACAGGTCAGCGTCAGCAGTTGGCATCTGACGGCTGTCACTGTGGATGTGTGGACACTCCATGCTGAGCTGCATGAAGGTCTCTTCCATAGTCAACTACTGTGTCATGCCCCAGGCCGGATTTCGAAATCTGTTTCTTGTTCAGGTAAAGCCTCAGTCATTGAGTTTCTTGCCTGCTGTAGTCTTGGGGATTATTTTGGAAGTAGAAAAACCAGTGACTTGGCCCCTTGTTGAGGTGTGAGTCATTAGATACAATGACCTTTGATTAGGTAGAGGGAGAGGAAGTAGGTATTTCCATGTTCTGAGTCAAAGAACTTACATCTAGTGATTACTTACTGAGAGTTAGCACTGCATGTTTTATGTATGTTTTTACTTTCTTTTTTTTTTTTTTTCCTTTCCAAATAAAGAAACAGGCCTAGAATATTTTAGTTAGCTGACTTGGCTGATAGTCTTATAGTTAGTGAAAGTGAGTGTAAATTATTTGACAGTTAAGTCCATATCTTCTCCATTATACCTAACTATTCACCTTACTGTTTATGCTTTTAGAGTTTTAGAGTCTGGGAACGGAAGTATATCAGTTACCTGGGTCTGTGATGTTTTGGATCTTGTACCCACTTAGGCATTTGCTTAGCTTAGCTTTTTACCTTCCTAAATGTGAGGATTTGACTGAAGAGGGGCAGGGCTGGGAGAATTTGAGAATGTTAAGAACTAATCAGGTTCTCATGTATATTATTCATTCCTATTTCCAGATTTGACTGAGAACTTTGCTGAACCAACTCTGCCTGGCCTATACCTCCTCCAGCGGCTGCCCGACCAAGTCAAGGTGAAGATGGAGAACACAAGTGTGGTGCTGTCTATGAATAGTCAAAAACGGTAAGGACCCACCCAGACTGAGGGAGATCCCATGCCTCGTCTTAGTAGTCACTGAGCCTGTCTGTGGAGAGCAAGGAGGAGAGGCGTGCCAGCTGGTTCTGATGTGGACTCTCTGGTCCAGGCACTTGACTTGGACACTGAAGCTGCTGCATTTCCTGTACCACCGTGATGAGGACCAACTGCCGCTTCGAAGCTTCACAGCAAACTATGATATGGCACAGATGAGCACTGAACTCCTATTAGAAGGTTCATAGAAGGGGTTACTGGTACTAAGAGATGGGAGGACCAGGCATTCTGTGTTAGTGCCCTACTGGGTTTAGTATCACTGTGAGTGGAAGGAGAGAAGATGAGAAAATATCCCTGACTCAAAGTGTTGATGGCAGTGCCCTTATCTTCTGCCCACACTTGCCCATTTCCTAGTTATACCTTGTGGCTTCCCCTCATCTGTTCTTTGGCTTCTTACAGACGGGTTGTTGCTGTCCCAGAGTCGCCAACGAATTGTCTGCCTCAACTCCCTCAAGGCTAATGTGCAGGTAGCTGCCAAGAACCTCTGTCTGCTCTCTTCATGTTGTTGCATGGCCAGTTCTGGGAATAAAACCCACACTTGGGGTCTTCTCATTCCCAGGTGACCACCATCGACCTCTCAGCTTCTCTAGTTCTGAACACCTGTATCATTCATTACCGACACCAGGAGTTCTCTCACTGGCTGCTTATGCTAGCACTGGAGACCCAAGGAGCCAGTTCACCTGATCTTAGACAAAGGAAGAAAAGGTGAGTCTTAAGTTACCTCTCACCAGGTGTACTCTTTTTATTCAAAGTGACATCTTGTGTTAAATATATATTTAATTGTCTGAGTTCCGTACATCTTGTTGTATATATATCTTCCCTGTTACAGGGATTATATCCTTTGTTGGTATGAGGATGTCTTTTTTTTTTTTTTTTTTCCTGTTTTTTCGAGGAGGATGTCATTTTTATGTTTTCATTCTCAGTACCCAGCACAGTGCCTTACTTATCTAAGAGAAGTGGACTGAGGTGAGAAACAGCATCTCACCTGCCTTGGGGTGTAAGGTGTGCTGTCAGATGTGCAGAACTGTGTTTGTTTGTGTTGTTCTGCACACAGAAAAGGATTTCTAAGTGATGCTTCTTGTTACTAGGATGGACCATGTGATGTCGTCGTAGTCATATTTGCCTATCAATGTGTAAATTTAGTAATTTTTTTTTTTTTTTTGAGACAGGGTTTCTCTGTGTAGCCCTGGCTGTCCTGGAACTCACTCTGTAGACCAGGCTGGCCTCAAACTCAGAAATCCGCCTACCTCTGCCTCACAAGTGCTGGGATTAAAGGCGTGCACCACCACTGCCCAGCAATTTTGTCTTTTTTAAACTTTGTCTTCATATCTTTCTGGTGTTCCTTCAGATTACCATTGTGAGGAACAGCACTCTGACAGACTTCACTTTTTACTTTGTAGCTGTTGCCAGGCCTAAGATTTATGGCAAAACTAAACTCTCAACAGTTTTGAGAACTCTGTTCCTTGACAGGAAGTGGCAATTATAATTATGTCAGTCTTATCCCTGTGTAGAACCTTCCCTCAGATCCTGGCTCCCATTATCTTCAGCACTTCAGTCTCCAATGTCAGCATTTCCATTCAGCTTGGAGATACACCACCTTTTGCTTTGGGGTTCAATTCCATCTCCCTGGGTAAGGCTCAGGGCTGGGAAGGGGTGAGGATTTGCCCTTTGGTTATAGCTATGCCTGTTTCATGGCCATGGTGCCTTAATTAACTATCATGTGTTTCAGACTACCAGCACCTCCGGCCACAGAGTATTCATCAGCGGGCAGTCCTAACTGTAGATCATCTCTGCTGGCGTGTGGGCAGTGACTCCCATATTCAGCGGGCACCACATCCACCTAATATGCATGTTTGGGGCGAAGCACTTGTTCTGGATTCCTTCACACTACAGGTAGGTGGATGCTGTGTGGTGAGTCAGGGCCCACAGAGCTCCCTGTCCTGACATGCTTCTGAGGATTGAGCGTGCCCTTGGTGTGGAGGCTGCATCAGGGTATCCTAACTGCATCTGCATGGTTTCAATGGGTTTCCTTTCTTTTCTAGGGAAGTTATAACCAGCCCCTGGGCTTGTCCAGCACCCAGTCCAATACTCTCTTTCTTGACTGTACTATTCGAGGACTTCAGGTAGAAATGTCAGACATCTGTGCCCAGTGTCTGTCTCGAATCCTCTCCTTGGTGATTCCACAATCTGAAAAGTCAGCTGTCTCTAGGAAATCATCACTTGGGGAATCTGTGACCTTACTGTGGAAGGTAGACTTGAAAGTGGAAGACATGAACCTGTTCACTCTTTCTGCACTGGTTGGTAAGTGGAACAGGAAGTTTGCTGAAATTCTTCTTTTCATTAAGGAAGCTTATTATCTGGGAAGTCTCCTTGTTAGAGGGATGAAACATTAGAAAGACTTTGTGCTACTTCTCAGTATCTATTGAAGAAGGAAGTATTTAAAAAAGACACACTGGGAAAAAACTTAACCTTGGCGTGATCAGAGGCTGAGGCCTGTGTAGTGTATTTTTTGATTTTTATTTTTTTTTTCTTCTCAAGACAGTGTTTCTTTGTGTAGCCCTGGCTGTTCTAGAACTCTAAGTAGACTAGGCTGGCCTCAAACTCAGAGATTCTTCTGACTCTGCCCCCTCCCCCCCCAATGCTGGAATTAAAGGCGTGTAACCAGCTTTTTATTTTCTTGTGTATAGTTCTGGGGAGTAAATGATGTATGGATAATTCTAGACACTGAGAAAGTTGATTGTCTTTGCCAGATGTAGTTAGGTAAGAGAAAAAGTTTTCCTAACATATTAGGAATCAGTTAGGGGAGGTTGGGACTAAAGACAGTGAAGGGGTAAGAAAGGACAAAGGACAGGTTGTCACTTCAGAACTTAGACTGTCTTGGTTTCTTGATGCCAGGCGCTTCAGAGCTACGACTGGACACACTGACTGTCTTGGGTAGTGCTGAGACCTCAACTGTGGGGATTCAAGGACTCGTGCTTGCATTAGTAAAATCAGTCACAGAGAAGATGCAGCCTTGTTGCAAGGCTCCTGACATCCCTACGCCAGTGCTGGGCCTCTCCATGCTCTCCCTCACCTATCACAGCAGCATCCGCTCCCTAGAGGTAATGCTTTAGGGCTATGGGCCAGACTGGATTTTCCTACCACTTAAAGCATTTTTTGTTTTTTTGTGTTTTTTTGACTAATGTTGGGAAACATAGAGGAAAAGGACAGCTGGTGTCCATCTTTCCAACATTTTACTGTGTTTTTTAAAATACATGCAAAATAGAGACCATTTAAATTTTCATATTTCCAGCTTCAATAAATTCCCATTTGTAACTATCTTGTTGCAGCTGTACCCATTTTAGCTTTCCCTACCCCAAGCTCTGGGGTCATTTTAGAGGAGATAACAAATAAATCATTTTAATTATAAGTGTTTCAATGTGTGTGTGTGTGTGTGTGTGTGTATATATATATATGTATGTGTGTGTGTGTCTCTCTCTCTCTCTCTCATATATACGTGTGTCAATGAAAATAAGAGAGCATTTTAAAAACTGGGTGTGGGAGCTGACTCAGCAGTTAAGGCTGCTTGCTGTGAATGCTATAGAGGACCTGAGTTCAGATTCTTAGTACACATGGAAAAGCCAGGCCTGTAGCTCTAGCATTGAAGGATGGAGCAAGTGGATCATGAGACTCACAGGCCTGTGTGTAAAAGTACTGGCGACATAGTACAGCAGGTTTGACTGGAACAGCAAGTTTCAGGTTTAGTGAGAGACCTTGTCACACAAAAAAACAAAAACAAAAACAAAAGACCAAACAAGTGGGGGCTGAGTGGTGGTGACACACACTCCTTTAACCCCTGGACTCTGAGTCTGTGAGTTCAAGGCCAGCCAGGACTACACAGAGAAACTGTATCAAAAAACAAAAATCCAGAATAGAAAATAGTTGGGGCTGGAGAGATGGCTCAGTGATTAAGAGCACTTACCATCCTTCTTGTAAAGGACTTGTAGCTTCAATTCTCAACACCCACATAGTGGTATATAATCAATCACCCATCGCTCCAGTATTCAGGGATCTGACATCTTCTTACTTTAGCATGTATTTTGTGTACATGTAAGCAAGGAATCAATACACATAAATCTGGGGGTTGGGGGAGATGAGGGCCTGAGAGATGGCTCTTTTTGTTTGTTTGTTTGTTTGTTTTCTTTTTTTTCTTTTTTTTTTTTTTTTGAGACAGGGTTTCTCTGTATAGTCCTGGCTGTCCTGGAACTTAGTCTATAGACCAGGCTGGCCTGAAACTCAGAAATTCGCCTGCCTCTGCCTTCCGAGTGCTGGGATTAAAGGCGTGCACCACCACGCCCGGCTTCTGATGAAACATTTCAATTTGTACTTGTTTTTGGATTGTGTTCATTGAATGGTAACTTCTATGTGGAAACATAAAGCAAAATGATTATTAATGTGTGTATGCTAGTTTGGGTATGGTAAATACAGAAGAAAACATGACTCAATCTTACAAGGCATTTTAGAATCTACTAGAAGAAAATCCAAAAGTGTATGTGCTCATAAGTGTGAGACAAATGACAACTATTAACTTAGCACTTTAGTGCTAAGGGGAACCAAGCAAGGCAGTAGTTAATGTGGTTTCTTAGGAAGGACTTATATGTAGTTATAATTCATGAACCTGGTAGGCATGTGTGATAGTCCTGTTACTTCTACTGTCCTGAGACATAGTGACTTACATTCTTTTCTTACACCCTAAAGGTTCAGTGTGGTGCAGGGCTGACTTTACTCTGGAGTCCCCCAGATCACATGTACCTGTACCAGCATGTCATGGCCACTCTACAGTGCCGAGACCTTTTACGAGCTACTGTGTTTCCTGAGATTATTGAATCCCATTCACTAAAGACTCCACAGTCCACTTGTGAGCCAGAAGACCATCTCCCTGAGTCATCCCTGCCTAGGCGGCTGCTCACCCTGACCCTGGAGGTGAGCACTGCCAAGCTAACAGCTTTCGTGGCAGAAGACAAGTTCATTACCCTGGCTGCAGAGAGTGTATCGCTGAACCGGCATGGAGGTTCACTGCAGGGTTACTGCCCCGAGTTGGCTGCTGGCTTTGATGGCAATAGCATCTTCCACTTGAAGGAGGTAGAGGTTCAGCTTCTGCCTGAGCTAGAAGAGATGATCCTGCACAGGAACCCCTTCCCTGCACTGCAGACCCTCCGCAATCGGGTTTGGCTTCTTTCCCTCGGATCAGTCTCAGTGGAGTTTCCTTATCAGTATGACTTCTCTCGAACTTTGGATGAGGCTGTGGGAGTTCAGAAATGGCTAAAGGGGCTGCATCGAGGGACTCATGCTTGGGCTTCTCCAAGCCCTGCCCCTCTCCCACCTGATTTACTCCTAAAGGTTCAGCACTTTTCTTGGGTTTTCCTGGATGACATCTTTGAGGTGAAACTTCATGATAACTACGAGCTGATGAAGGATGAAAGCAAGGAGAGCGCCAAGAGGCTGCAGCTGCTGGACGCCAAAGTGGCTGCCCTGCGGAAGCAGCACGGCGAGCTACTGCCAGCTCGGAAAATTGAGGAGCTCTATGCCTCTTTGGAACGCAAAAACATTGAAATCTACATCCAGCGCTCTCGTCGTCTCTATGGCAACACACCCATGCGCCGTGCACTGCTCACTTGGAGCCTGGCAGGGCTAGAGCTGGTAGCTCTAGCAGATGCATCCTTCCATGGGCCTGAGCATGTGATAGAGCAGGTTCGAGAACTTGATCCTGGAAGCCCTTTTCCTGCCGAAGGAATGGATCTTGTCACTCAGTGGTGTCGTATGCTCAAGTGCAATGTCAAAACTTTTCTGGGTAAGTACATCTTATTTGTGGAGCCTGGTATCTGTCCTGTGAGTGCCAGGGAGCCCTTTGAGTGATTGCAAAGGAGCTAAGTTTAGGCTGTATTGGGAACCACAGTTAGTTTGAGTAGACAGCTCTGCTTTCCTTTCTTTGTTCCTGATTTCCATCCTGAAACTACTCAGCTGACATATTAATGAGCACAGGCTTTTGTAAGGCTAGTGTGGCTCTTGAATTTCATGTTCTCTCTGTCCCTCACCTTTGCTTAGTGGTCTCTGTGACCTGTTTTATCTTTGCTACATAATTGCCAGCCCTTGTTCTCTAGATTGACTATAGATGGGTAAAACAAGCAAGGGGAAACCATGTGTGAACGTAAACAACCAGTGTTCATCTGCTGTCTAATAATAGTTCGGATCAGAGACTATCCACGGTACCTGTTTGAGATCCGGGACTGGCGGCTAATGGGTCGACTTGCCGGCACTGAGCAGAGTGGCCAGCCATGCTCCCGTCGACGTCAAATCCTGCATTTGGGGCTTCCCTGGGGTAACGTGGCAGTAGAAAGGAACATGCCCCCACTCAAGTTTTACCATGACTTCCACTGTGAGTAAAGGAAGCAGTTGGTTTGGCTGAGGGGTATTTATGGGCCTTGGGTAGAAGATAATCTCAGGTCCTTTTGGAGCAAAGGAAGAACAGAGAGGTGCTTTGTAGTAAGCCTGCATTCCTCTACCCTAGCGGAAATCTTCCAGTACACAGTGGTGTGGGGCCCATGTTGGGATCCAGCCTGGACACTGATTGGTCAGTGTGTGGACCTCTTGACCAAGCCTTCAGCTGACCCCAGCCCACCTTTGCCCTGGTGGGATAAGAGCCGTCTTGTGTTCCATGGGGACTGGCATATGGATATTGAACAAGCAAGCCTGCATCAGCTGGCCACTGAGGTGAGGGCTCCACGGAGTCATTTCCTTGTTAGCATAGTGTCGTGGGGACCTTCACAGCATGTGGGGCATGAAGAGAAAGGTACTGATTTGGGAGGCTGGTCTTTTGTCTATAGCTCACCCTTGTTCTTTGGGATCGGGTGGGTCATTATAGGATCCCTATAATACAACTGAGAACATGCACTGGGAGTGGAACCACCTTTCTTTTCATTGGAAACCTGGTCAGTTTGTGTTCAAAGGGGACCTGGATGTCAACGTAAGAACAGCTTCTAAGTGAGTGGAGTGAAGGGTGGGGGCCTTAACTGGATGGGGGAATGGGGTGGAGGGAGAGGGGAAGAGCCAAGGGAAGCAAGTAATCAAGTCTCTGAGGGCTGGGGGCTCCATTGTGAGGCAGGTATGACGACTGCTGCTTCCTTCACCTGCCTGACCTCTGCATGACACTGGACCTACAGTGGCTGTGCCACGGGAATCCTCATGATCATCACAGTGTCACTCTGAGGGCCCCAGAGTTCCTGCCTGAGGTGCCCTTGGGCCAGCTCCATGACTCCTACCGGGCCTTCCGCTCTGAGAACCTCAATCTCTCCGTCAAGATGGACTTGACTCGCCATAGTGGGAGTGAGACTTGGGCCTGGGACAGTGGGAGGATGGGCTTGGGTACTGACCACTTAGAGTGAAAGAGGGATGGGATAGAAGGACAGAACAGAGTTTAGGTTGGGACCTTTGCAGGAGGATTGGTGGTTTTGGACTGCTGTTAACAATAAAACCATAAGTTGTGTTGCTTATGAGCAGTGGATATTCTCAAAGTTGTATAGTCTAGGAAGTTAAAGATGGAAGTTGTCTGGTGAAGGTCCTCAGCTGACCCAGTGCGCCTTTTGTCATCAATATCATAAG
>LR755160.1:0-22386 GCA_902729485.2 Mus minutoides | reverse complement strand
TTTTTTTTTTTTTTTTTTTTTTTTTAAGATTTATTTTATTTATTATATGTGAGTACACTGTAGCTGTCTTCAGACACTCCAGAAGAGGGAGCCAGATCTTGTTACGGATGGTTGTGAGCCACCATGTGGTTGCTGGGATTTGAACTTATCACCTTCGGAAGAGCAGTGGGGTGCTCTTACCCGCTGAGCCATCTCACCAGCCCCCATGTTGAATCTTTTAATCCTCTCTTCTTCCATCCTTTCTTCAGTTTTTTTCTCTCTCATTACCAGGTACATTACTGGGCTTCTTTTGCCCAGCAACGGGGCATCCAGATTGAGTGCAGTCAGGGCCATGTCTTCACTCGGGGAACTCAGCGGCTTATACCTCAAGGTCAGGCCAGAGGGTCTGTTTCTCCTAGTCTGTTCCTTGGGTTTCTTCTTGGTTCCATTCTCCTCTTCTCACATTCTGCATTCATACATTCTACATGAAATATTTGCTCCTTTTTTTCAGCTGGCACAGTGATGCGGCGCCTTATTTCTGAGTGGAGTGTAACCCAGATGGTGAGTGACTTAAGTCAGGTGACTGTTCATCTGATGGCTTCACCCACTGAAGAGAACGCTGACCACTGCCTTGATCCCTTGATCACAAAGACCCACCTATTGAGCCTGTCTTCCCTTACTTACCAACGGCACAGCAATCGCACCACTGAAGAGGTACTGTTTGACAATCTCTTTTTTATCAGTTATATTAGTGTCTCAATTTAAGAGGGTAAAATAGACTACTGGTGGCTTAACAGAAGTTTCTAGTCGTTTTGGAGAGTTTAGAAGTCCAACAATATAGTATAATGGATTTTACTGTCATGTGGGCCCTGCCCTCATGTGCCTGTCCACACCTGTTATCTCCTGAGTCTAAATAGTATTTCATTGGGGGTGAGAGTTAAGTTCTGGTAAGGTTTCTAACTGTGTTCATACTGTGTATGTCATTATGATATATTCACTTGGTATAGTTGTGTCAGCTGCTCTTTCTAAGTTGCATTTATTGGGTTGGTGGTTATATATGTGTGCAAGTGAGTGGACAGTTAGCAGGAGTCAGTTCTCTCCTCCCACCATATTAGTCCAGAAGATCCAACTCAAGCCATTGGTTTGGTGGTAAGTACCTTACCCACTGACCCATCTCACTAGCTTCTTCTTCTTTTTAATTTTTATTACATTAATAATGTAAAAAGAAAAGAAAGCTGTTTGTATGTCTGTGTGTGCATGTGTGCACAGGGATCAAACAGAGGTCGCCAGGCTTGGCAGCAAACACCCTTAAATGCTGAGTGTGATCACTAGGCCCCAGCTGCTGCTGCTGCTGCTGCTGCTGCTGCTGCTGCTGCTGCGGCCTTGTTTTGTTTTTGAGATAGTCTTGCTGTGTAGCCCAAGTTTGACTTGAATTTCTGGACTTTTCTGTCCTCTTGCCACTGCCTGAAGTGCTGGGATTGCAGGCATGTGCTACCTGTCACATAGAGACATCATCCTTGAAAATTCCTGAGCTGGGTATGCCGTTCAGGGTATTGGATTAATGAGTTCAATCCCTGGCACCACCACTCCCCACCAAAAAAAAAAAATCCTTTTCTTCTCTACCTCTAACAAATCTCTTGGTCTTCAGGAAATAGAGTAAAAGTTTGTTTTTTAAGATTTTATGCTTTACCTACATATATGCCTGCAGGCCAGAAGACTGCATCAGATCCCATTACAGATGGTTGAGAGATACCATGTAGTTGCTGGGAATTGAATTTAGGACCTACAGGGTTTCTCTGAATAGCCCTGGCTGTCTTGGAACTCACTCTGTAGACCAGGCTGGCCTTGAACTCAGAAATCCGCCTGCCTCAGCCTCCCGAGTGCTGGGATTAAAGGCGTATGCCACTATGCCCAGCTATGAGTAAAAGTTCTTAACACTTTGTTCAGTGCTGGCTTTCTCCATTTTTCCCATTTAAGTATAGCATTTGAAATTAACATCCTAAATATACTTAATGCAGTTTTAATGAATCAAAGTAATGTACAAACTAAGAAAACTTAAATTTCTCAAGGGTCTTTCCATTTCTCCCTCTGTTTAGAGCAAGTTTGTCTCTGCATTTTTTGTTCAGGAATAGTGGTGGGAATGCCTGTGTGTGTGACCCTTGTATCCTTTTCCTGTTTGTTCAGGAATAGTGGTGGGAATGCCTGTCTGTGTGTGTGACCCTCCCTGGTATCCTTTTCCTCTTTCTCAGGAGCTTTCTACGCGAGATGGGGATCCTGCCTTTCATACACACCAGCTGTATTTGGTAGATTTACGGATTTCCTGGACAACCACCAATAGGGATATTGCCTTTGGTTTATATGATGGCTACAAAAAAGCAGCTGTACTCAAACGTAATCTTTCTACTGAGGCCCTGAAAGGGTTGAAGATTGATCCTCAGATGTCAGCCAAAAAGCCAAAGCGGGGTATCCCACCCAGTGCCCAAGTCCCACCTCATGTCAGCACTCCCAGCTTCAGTGGACGGCCTGATAAGGGATCGTCAGGAGGTAGGCTGGGATGGATGAGACTATGGGTTTAGTTTTAGAATGAGAACATGTACTTGGAAAAGGCCTTAAGAATGACTCAGTTATGACTGGTTCCATCTAGATATAGATACAGAAATGAAAGTGTCATTTATTTATATTTGGCCATCTTGGGTTTATATTGATAATAATGAGGAAGCTTCGAAAGTCTGTCCTGTGGCCAGAAGATCAGCAAGTATTGGGATCAGAAGAGAATTAGTAAGGGAAAGAAGCAAAGTTAAGAATTGTTTCTTGGGCCGGACGGTAGTGGCGCACGCCTTTAATCCCAGCACTTGGGAGGCAGAGGCAGACGGATTTATGAGTTCGAGGCCAGCCTGGTCTACAGAGTGAGTTCCAGGACAGCCAGGGCTACACAGAGAAACCCTGTCTGAAAAAACCAAAAAAAAAAAAAAAATAAAAAAATAAATAAATAAATTGTTTCTTCCTGGTGTAGTTGAACACATTTTTAATCTCAGCACTCAAGGCAGAGGACAGCCTGTTCTATACAAGTTCTAGGCCAGCCAAGGCTATAGAGTGATACTTTTTCTAAATAACAAAAAAAGAATTATTTGCCGGGTGTGGTGGCGCACGCCTTTAATCCCAGCACTTGGGAGGCAGAGGCAGGCGGATTTCTGAGTTCGAGGCCAGCCTGGTCTACAAAGTGAGTTCCAGGACAGCCAGAGCTACACAAGAGAAACCCTGTCTCGAAAAACCAAAAAAGAAAAGAATTATTTTTCATAATTTCAATACTGGACATTGAACTCCGGTCCTTGTACATTCTAAGCCAATACTAAGATCATAGCCACAGCCTTGCATCATTTTGATAAAGTTACTTTGTTAAGGCAATAAAGATTTAAGTGCTTAGCTGGCATAAAACTGAAATACTACCAGGTTCTTTATTTATCTGTAGCACTCTGGGGAAAACCTTGAAAGGTAAGTAAGACTTGGCAAGAAAGGAATGGCATTTTAGGGTATAAGGAATACAAGGCAATGCAAGTTAGTTAGGCCGTGAGAACTAGGGGAGAAGTGTCCATGCCGCACAGAAGGAATTCAAAGGATAGGGAAGTTACACTGAAAGGGAAGGAAGTGAGGTCAGGACTGAAATTGAGTTGACTTTAGGGTATGGCATGATTGGAATGTGTGGAAATGGGGTAAGGGGCAGTCAGTGAGGAGGGAATGACCTGGATAAGAATGATATTAGGGAGCCAGTCGTGGTGACGCACACCTTTAATCCCAGCACTTGGGAGGCAGAGGCAGGCAGATTCCTGAGTTTGAGGCCAGCCTGGTCTACAGAGTTAGTTCCAGGACAGCCAGAGCTATACAGAGAAACCTTGTCTCGAAAAAAAAAAAGAAAAGAAAAAGAATGATATTAGGAAAGGGTGACATGTTCAAAGATGGCCAACAGTTTGTTTTCCTTAACTCAGTAATAAGAGGAGAGTGAGGAATGGGTTAGAAAGATTGTTGGGATGGGGATCGTTGGGAGACCTTCCACATAGGGCCTTCATTAGGAATGGAGAACCATTGAAGTCTCTGAATAGACTGTCACAATTAGATTTCAACAGGAAGGTAGCTCTAGCAGTGTTGTGTGAGAGGACTGGTGGTGGACAGACAGATGAGGAAACTAACACAGTATATCAACAGGAGGTATCAACAGGAGGCAGCAAGGGCTGGAAGGAGGTGGAACAGCTGGGATGGGTAAGAAGGACAGAATGCCACTGTGCATATAGGAGACTTGGCTGCTGGAAGCAGTTAAAATGGGAAAAATATAAGCCTGTTATATAGCACTGTAGAAGCAGAGACAAGCAGACACCCTTGGGTTCAGTTCCTGCCATTGTCTGGATGTGGACCTTGGGAACAAAAATAACACCATTTAAACCAGTATTTCTATTTCTATTGGAAATTGTTCACTTTTATTTTTAGTAACACTGAGGGGAACTAAATAGCTTTTACCTTATCCTTTGGGTCAAGGGTAGGACAGAGAGAACTGCACTAGTGTTGCAGGTTGAAGATGTATCTCAGTCCTGACCTAGACAGGAAGTAACAGAAGATCAGTGTGACCCTGCATGGCTCTCCTTCCCTTTGACAGGGTGACCTTTCCCCATTTCTTATTTCTTTGCCAGGTGCTTACATGTTGCAGAAGCTGATTGAAGAGACAGACAGATTTGTAGTATTCACAGAAGAGGATTCTGGTATGAGTGACCAATTGTGTGGCATTGCTGCCTGCCAGACAGATGACATATACAACCGAAACTGCCTTATTGAGCTGGTTAACTGCCAGGTATCTTTTTTTAATAGGAAACCAGTATCAAGATAGATCCCAAATCAAAATGTTTACTTTCCTATCATTAAAAAAAAAAAAAATTGGATTCCACAAGCTGGATGTGGCGGCTCACACCTTTAACCCAAGGAAGGCACTTGGGAGGCAGAGCCAGGGGGATCTTTGAGGTTGAAGACAATATAGTGAGACCCTGCCTCAAAAAAGAGGGCAGAGCCTGGCGTGGTGGCGCACGCCTTTGATCCCAGCACTCGGGAGGCAGAGGCAGGCGGATTTCTGAGTTCGAGGCCAGCCTGGTCTACAGAGTGAGTTCCAGGACAGCTAGGGCTATACAGAGAAACCCTGTCTCGAAAAACCAAAAAAAAAAAAAAAAAAAAAAAAAGGCAGAGAGGGGGTTCCACTGTGTAGCTCAGGCTGGTCTCAAACTTGGCTGTCTTTGCCTTGGTTTCCTGAATGCTGAGGTTATGGGCTTGTTATTGTCAAACTCAGTGTTTCTCCACATATAACTGAAGAATGGGTGGAGAGAACTCAAATTTGTACCTTTCTGTAAGTATCTTGAGTAACATTTCTGTGTATAAAACCCAATAAAGCTTGCTCTGTAAGCTAGAGTTAGCAGTGATCTGAAGACCCTTCTCAGCCCCCTTTGTGTCTCAAACTGCATTCCTCTTTGACATAGATGGTTCTTCGTGGAGCAGAGACAGAAGGCTGTGTCATTGTATCAGCTGCCAAAGCCCAGTTGCTGCAGTGCCAACACCATCCAGCTTGGTATGGTGACACACTGAAACAAAAGACTTCCTGGACTTGCCTGTTAGATGGCATGCAGTATTTTGCCACCACTGAAAGCAGCCCTACTGAACAGGATGGCCGACAGCTCTGGTTAGAGGTTAGTCAGCCTGGGGGGGGAGGTCCATTGTATATCTCTAGTTTTCTATAATTGGCCCTTTCAACTAGAACCACTGGGAGATTCTTCATAGTACCTACCTTTCTGCTTAGTAGAAGAGGAAGCTGCTGATCCTGTGAATGTGAGCAGCCTATGTGCTGTAGGAACTAGTGCTTTTCTCTCCTGTGGCACTATTATATTTACCAGCACTAGAGTAAATAGACAGAACTTTGTTCTTTTTTTGTTTGTAGTCCCTTAATAAATGTCACACAAACAGGCAACTAAGAAAATAGACAGTGAGCCGAGCACTGGTGGCTCACGCCTGTAATCCCGGCACTCGGGAGGCAGAGGCAGGCGGATTTCTGAGTTCGAGGCCAGCCTGGTCTACAGAGTGAGTTCCAGGACAGCAAGGACTACACAGAGAGATCCTCTCTCAAAAAAAAAAAAAAAAAAAGAACAACAACAAAAAAAGAACAACAACAAAAAAGAAAATAGACAGTGGATCTGAGAACTTTGTTTTGTCTGTTTGAGACAAGTCTTGCTATGCAGTTTGGTTTCAGTCCCAGGTAGCCTAGAACTGGAGATCCCTTTACCTTAGCATCTGTAGTGTAGGAAACATGTCACATGGATAGCCAAGTTGGTTTTTTTTTTTTTTTTTTTTTTTTTTTTTTTTTTTTAGCCTTTCATAAAGATGATTGTTTCAGCAATCATTGTTTTTTGTTTTTCAAGACAGGGTTTCTCTGTGTAGCCCTGGCTGTCCTGGAACTTGCTATGTAGACCAGGCTGACCTCAAACTCAGATATATACCAGCCAGGGCTATACAGAGAAATCCTGTCTTGAAAAACCAAAATAAAATAAAATAAAATAAAGAATTCAGCTACATCTGATGAAAACCAAAAAAACAAAAAAAGAAAAAAAACATGAATAATGATAATAAAATGAACCAAAGTGATAACCTCTTTTATAGATCTTGTCCCTGGCCAAAACGTCTGCAAAGGAACTTCTGGTTCAATCAAGGCAACCTCAATTGTAAAGATGCCAGACACAGATGAACGTTTAGATCAGATGTCAAGCTGAGTATGGCCAGGTTGTTGGTCACATAGGAAGTAGCCAACTGAGTCTGTTACTAGTAATCTTGGGGGTAGTCACAGAAAGTATCTTAGCTGGAGTTCTGGCTCAGTGATAATACTTGGTTATCATACAGAAGGCCCTGGGTTTGATCCCCATAACCACCAAAGAAATAGGGATGTAGGAATGGTAATTATCCATGTAAAGGTGGGCAAAAGTTTCTGGGCATTAATAAGCAATGCCACCTTTTATACTTGAAGGCTTTTTTTTTTTTTTTTTGGTTTTTCGAGACAGGGTTTCTCTTTATAGCCCTGGCTGTCCTGGAACTCACCTTGTAGACCAGGCTGGCCTCGAACTCAGAAATCCGCCTGCCTCTGCCTCCCGCGTGCTGGGATTAAAGGCATGTGCCACCACGCCCGGCTTTTTTTCTCCCCTAAGTTGCATTAGCATTAAAGTGGAGAGATCCTTAGAGTTAGAATATGATTTTTCTCTTCCCCATGTGACTTTGTGATTCAGTAGATCTGCCATCCAAATCCTGGATCTCTAAAATATTCGTGTGTGTAATTTATATGTATTTTTTGTAAGTTTTTTTTTTAATGTGTTTGTGAGTCTGCCATGTATGTATAGGTGCCCTCAAGAACCAGAAGAGGCTGTCAGGTCTAAAACTGTAATTACAGGTGATTGTGAGCTGTCATGTAGGTGCTGGGAACTAAATCTGGGTCCTCTGAAAGAACAGCAAGTGTGGCCGGGTGTGGTGGCGCATACCTTTAATCCCAGCACTTGGGAGGCAGAGGCAGGCAGATTTCTGAGTTCAAGGCCAGCCTGGTCTACAAAGTGAGTTCCAGGACAGCCAGGGCTACACAGAGAAACCCTGTCTCGAAAAAAACAAAACAAACAAACAAACAAATACAGCAAGTGCTTCTAACTGTGAGCCATCTCCAGCCCCTAAAGCCTTATTTATGTTTATTTATTTATTTTTAATATATATGGGTACTTTGTCTGCGTGTATGTCTGTGTATCCAATGTATGCTTGGTGCCTGCAGAGGCTAGAAGTAAGTGTTAGATCTTATGAGACTAGAATTGCACGAAGTTGTTAGCTGTCCAGTTGATGCTCAGAGTAGAACCTTCATCTTTTGGAAGAGCAGTCAGTGAGTGTTCGTAACCACTGAAACATGTCTCCAGTCCTGAAGCCTTGACCTTACTGCTTTGATTTTTCATGACATTCCTTCTGTTAATTACCCTGATTTCCAAAGTGACAATATCAGAATGGTTTTCTTTTTAAGTAGTAGGTATATGTATAAGTGAACATGTGATGTGTGTGCAATAAATATGTGCCTGTGCATTCACAGAGGCCAGAGGAAAGGGCATTAAACTTCTATCATGTTTTGCCTTATTCCCTTGAGACAGGGTCTTTCATTGAAATTGGAGCTAGGCTGGGATTTAGCACGCTCCAAAAGGTTTCTGTCTTTACCTTCCATAGAACTGGGATTACAGGAATGGGGTGACCATCCCTGGATTTTTACATTGGTACTGAGGATTTAAACTCAGGACCTATTATGTATGTATGAGAGAGATCTGTTGTTTTTAGAAGTTAAAAGATAATAGTTTTGTGGAGTCAATTCTCCCACTTTTTTATGTGTGACTGCTTAAATGTCTGTATATCATCTATGTGCCCGTTGATACCAGAAAGAGGGTGTCAGATCCCTAGAACTAAAATTACTAGGTAGTTGCTGCTGTCGGTGCTAGAAACCAAACCCTGATCTTCTGGTAGAACAACAAATGCTCCTTACTGCTGAGCCATCTGTCCAGTCCCATCCTTTTCCCCTTTTATGTGAGTTCAGGGTTGAACTTAGGTTATCAGACTTGGTCAGCAAACATTTTACCTGCTGAGCCATCTTGGCTATATTTTTGAGGCCTTACTAAGTAACATTAGCTGCTTAGCACTTGATAGGAACTGACTGACCTCAAAGTCCAGGAAGCCCACTGCTGGGGTTACATGTGTCAGCCACTATTCCTGGGTTCAGAGGAACTGACTGACCTCAAAGTCCAGGAAGCCCACTGCTGGGGTTACATGTGTCAGCCACTATTCCTGGGTTCAGAGTAGTTCTGAAGATAAAAAAAAAGGGAAAAACACAAAGAACATACCAGCTCCGAATCGTGGCTCATGGTTATAATCCCAGCACTTGATGGAAGCAAGGTGGGAAACTCTCAAAAAAAGGTTAGGTGATTTTTTTTTTTTTTTAATTATGTAAACATCATAAAGTGTCTTTACATGAACTAAGATTACCACACTATCACTGGGTGATGTTACAGCCTCTTGTTTTGTATTTGTGAGAGTCTCAACTATGTATTCTAGACTGCCATGGAACTACATAGTCCAGGCTGACCTCAGATCTGTGCTGATATTCCTGCCTCACAGCCTCTTGCTGGGATTACAGGGATGGGACTATTGTTGGGCCTGCAATCTGTCATTGACTGAAGCATTCTTTTGCAGCACATGACTCTATTGGAAACATGGCCATCTATGGTGGTGTTAGAACAAGCTACCTTTTCCCAGGAGCTAAAGGTCCCTCAATGTGTTTGCAGGTGAAGAATATTGAGGAGCACCGGGAACGTAGTCTGGACTCTGTTCAGGAGCTGATGGAAAGTGGGCAGGCAGTGGGAGGCATGGTTACCACAACCACAGGTCAGCTCTCTTCCTTCTCCCAGGGTGAATGTGCATCCCAAAGGGGCCTCATTCTCTTATCTAACCCATCTTCTGCATTCTTCTCTTTTTGTCTCAGTCTTTAGAGGCCAGATTGTCTTCAAACTCATGAGCTTAGGCATGAGCTACATAGGGTTTTTATTTTATTTTTGACAGTACTAGGGAGCAAACTCGAGGTTTTTTACATGCCAGGCATTTGCTGTACTAGTTGCAAACCCAGCCGTATCTATCATCTTTCTCTTTCAGATTATTTGTCTGTCTGTCTGACAGGGTCTCATATAGCCCTGACTGTCTTCATTTTCATGTATACTAAACTGGTCTAGAACTCACAGAATGTCTGTTACCACACCTGGTCCCAATTTATATGTCTTTTGGGTTTTTTCTTTTGACTTATTTATGTGCATTGGTGATATATGTATATATGTATGTATATATATATGTGTGTGTGTGTGTGTGTGTGTGTGTGTGTATATATATATATATATATATATATATATATATATATATATATTATATAATGTCATATATGTGTTTTATATATATGTCATAGTCTGCGTGAGGGTATCAGATATCAGATCCCCTGGAACTGTATTTATAGACAGTTGGGAGCTGCCATGTGGGTATTAGAAACTAAACCCTGGGTCCTCTGGAAGAGCAGCCAGTGCTTCCAACCACTGAGCCACCTCTCCAGCCCCAGCTTATCTATTCTTATAATTTTTTTTAAAGATTTATTTATTATAAATAAGTACACTGTAGTTGTCTTCAGACACACCAGAAGAAGGTGTCAGATCTCATTACAGGTGGTTATGAGCCACCATGTGGTTGCTGGGATTTGAACTCAGGACCCTCAGAAAAGCAGTCAGTGCTCTTACCTGCTGAGCCATTTCACCAGCCCCCAGCTTATCTGTTCTTAACATCAGTGTATGTTGAAGTAATATTTTTTTGCCAGTGTAGACTGGAAACATTTTTTGGAACTCCTTAGACATAATATTGAGATGGGTGCTCTTACCACAGCTTTTATGCAGACTCTCTCCTCTTTTCCACTTCTTCCCAGACTGGAACCAGCCAGCCGAAGCCCAGCAAGCCCAGCAAGTCCAGAGGATCATTTCACGGTGTAATTGCCGGATGTACTATATTAGCTACAGCCATGACATTGATCCTGAGCTAGCAACTCAGATTAAGCCACCTGAGGTTCATGAGAACCAGGAAAAGGAGGATCTCTTAAAGAAGCAGGAAGGTATCCAGGCTTTAAAGGTTTTTGGCGAGAACAAGGGATTTGTGAAAGTAGTTATTTCCTTCGTGGTTTTAAGACAATAGACATTAAAGGGGTTTCTGTGCACTATTGGTACTAACATTTACTTGGCCATTAGTAAGTCCAGCCATTAGAACAACCTGCACTTTTTTTTTTTTTTTTTTTGAGACAGGGTTTCTCTGTATGCTGTCCTGGAACTCACTTTGTAGACCAGGCTGGCCTCGAACTCAGAAATCTGCCTGCCTCTGCCTCCCGAGTGCTGGGATTAAAGGTGTGCGCCACCACGCCCGGCTTCAACCTGTACTCTTAGAGGAAAGTGGGACAGTGGTTATTAGGATTCTGAAAGAAGTCTATTTCTACTCCTGGGTGCTTCCTCTTCCCTTTGTGTTGGATTGACTAGCATGAGTGGTTCCAAATGTTCGTTAGGCTGCGTATGGTGGTGCACAACTTTAATCTCCACACCCAGAAGGCAGAGGCAGGTGGAGTGAGTTCCAGGCCAGCCAGGACTACGTAGCGAAACCCTGTCTCAAAAAAAAAAAAACAAAAAACAAAAATATGGGTTAGGAGATTGAATATTTAGGGAGAAACCTGAACCTGTTATTTAACTGCTTAAAATTCTGTAGGGGCTGTGGATACTTTTACTCTCATCCACCACGAATTGGAAATTTCTACCAACCCAGCTCAGTATGCTATGATTCTGGACATTGTCAACAACCTACTTCTCCACGTAGAGCCCAAGCGGAAGGTGAGTGTGAGCCTTTCTAGAATTCAAGTTGGGCTCACCTGAACTTTGATCTTGCCATTTATTTAGATCCTAGTTAAGTAAAGTAGTGCTGAGCTGGTGAGATGGCTTAGTGGGTAAGAAAGAAATTAATACCTCACCCTGAAAGAGGCTTATGATTGGTACATCTTCTCAGTCAATTACAGCTGTTGGAATTCCTATTGTTTATGTTTACGTGTCCTAAGACTGTATAGCTTGTTCTAGGCAGGTCTAGACTCAGTCACCTAAACATCACTAACAGTGGCACCTACTCATTTTTGCCTCCATATCTACCCTGTGGGCCTGGCTTATGAAATCTTATGAATGTGGATTGCAGATCTTTTATACTGACCTACCACTAACTCTTGCTACTGCATGATTGGTAAAGGTCAACTTTCCAGAAGAGAGCACCATTCACTTTTCTACAAGACTTAACCTTTTAAAAAACATGAATTCAAGGCTGCGGATATTCCTTCCATTAGTAAAGACTGTACTTAGCATGTGTGAAACTGTGAGTTTCATTCACAGCACCACACTTTTCCCTTTTCCCTTCTTTCAGGAGCATAGTGAAAAGAAACAGCGCGTGAGGTTCCAGCTGGAGATCTCCAGCAATCCTGAGGAGCAGCGCAGCAGCATACTACACCTGCAGGAGGCTGTGCGGCAGCATGTGGCCCAGATAAGGCACCTAGAGAAGCAGATGTACTCTATCATGAAGGTAAACCATCTAGGCAATCTGAGGACAGGGCTCCTTTGATAGATACAGAGGATCTCTTAAACTCTTCTCTTGGTTCCTTAGTCTTTACAGGATGACAGCAAGAATGAGAACTTGCTGGACCTGAACCAAAAACTTCAGTTACAGCTAAACCAAGAAAAGGCCAATCTGCAGCTGGAAAGTGAAGAACTGAACATTCTTATCAGGTACACAGCAGCCTTTGCCAGTCTCAGCCAGAGCTTGTTTCCCTTTAGTGCCCTCACAATCTTTAAGTTTAGTGTGTGTTCTCAAAGTCTGTTGTAGAAGTAGATATAGGCACATCTTCCTGAATAAGCCTTGCTGAGGTTGGCCAAAGAGGTGAGTGAAAACAAAACAGCCCTCCTTTGGGTTCTCACTGGCATGCTTCCTGGAGAAGGCTTTGCTACAAAATTGAGTAGTTGAATACCACTTCTGTGGCCTTAGCAGTGTGTATCTGAACTGCAAATACAGTAAAGAAGAAAGTTGAAGATATAGAAATCATAGGAGTTAGTGGGAAAACAGTACTTTACTAAGAAGCCATAGAACTAAAGGACCCATAGCTCAGGGTGTCAGAAACAAGACATCAGGTGGAGTGGGGGTGGGGGTGGGGTGGGGTGGGGTGTGGTGTCATTATTCGCTAAGCCAGAGTAGGTTGGTCTCTGGGCTTACAGGGCACTCTGGCTGTGTGTTTTTTTTCCTTACTCTTTTGGCTCTTCTATTCATGCTTAGATGTTTTAAGGATTTCCAACTGCAGCGAGCCAATAAAATGGAGCTTCGAAAACAACAGGAAGATGTGAGTGTGGTTCGTCGCACCGAGTTTTACTTTGCTCAGGCACGTTGGCGTCTGACAGAAGAAGATGGACAGCTGGGAATTGCTGAGCTGGAGCTACAGAGGTTCCTTTACAGCAAGGTATTAGGGTAGTGCCCAGTCACAACAGCAGTAGCCAAGTCTGAGGCATGACCTATTTCAAGAATACAATCCATAGAGAAAAAAGGGGGCTAATTGTATTTTTTATATGATGGTCATGATTAGAGATGTATCAGCCTGTAATAAATGATGTGGGTATATAGATAATTAATCAAACAAGGCCCAGACTGAAGTAGTCTACCAAGTTGAGTTGGAATAGTGCCGTTCTGATACTGACAGCATTTCTGTAGTTGCCCAAGGGGAAAGAATATTCCAATTATAAGAGATATTTGAAAATGAATGAGAAATTTAAATGCCACAATAACTAGGAAGTTACTTAACATTTAGTGGTTTAGCTAGTATTACTTAGAAGAAACACTGGATTAGAGGGTATGTTGGTTGCATATGAGATTGAAAGAGGCAGGGTGTGATGGTGCTTATATTTAATCCCAGCATTCCAGATGCTACACATCTAAGGAGGGTCAGGAGGCCAAAGCTAGCTATAGGCACACTTTGAGGGCTAGCCTGTACTTTACAAGATCCTGATTTACAGAGGAAAGAGAAAAATGAAACCAGAGGCTTAGCTAATTAGCTTATAATGAACAGAACAAAATCTGCCTTACAGGTGAATAAATCTGATGACACAGCAGAACACCTCCTGGAGTTGGGCTGGTTCACTATGAACAACCTTCTCCCTAATGCTATCTATAAGGCAAGTCTTTTCCTGGGGTGTGGGAGAATGGGATTTAGGCAGGGCCTTGTACATGATAAGGACTCTGCCAGTTTACATCTCCACATTTATGCAGCAAGACTTATTTTTCCATTCCTAGCCCACTTATCTTTGCTTCTGACCTGAGGGAGGACATTGTGATTTGAGCTGGTATAGCTTGCCTAGCTTGCAAAGACTGTTGCTTCAGTTCTTCTACCGAAGACTTGTGATTTACTTTTAAGTTGTTTTTTTTTCTTAAGCGATGTATAGTAGAGTTATTGGCCGCTCTATCCTATAGGTGGTTCTAAGGCCCCAGAGTTCCTGCCAGTCTGGGAGACAGCTAGCCCTCCGCCTCTTCAGCAAAGTCCGGCCACCTGTTGGTGGTATCTCTGTTAAGGAACACTTTGAGGTTAGTAAACAGTGCCTTGGGAACCCTTGATCAAAGATTAGTTCAAAACTAATTATAACTACAACTGTTAAACTAGTTAGTAAGAAAAGACAGGGATAGTACTTGAGCTTAATTGTTTCTTCACCTCTTTCCCTCTTAGGTAAATGTGGTGCCTCTCACCATCCAGCTGTCCCACCGGTTCTTCCATAGAATGATGGGCTTTTTCTTTCCTGGTCGAAATGTGGAAGATGATGAAGTTGGTGATGAAGAGGATAAGTCCAAACTGGTGACTACTGGTAAGAATTGGTTATGTTGCTGGGCGTGGTGGCGCACGCCTTTAATCCCAGCACTCGGGAGGCAGAGGCAGGCGGATTTCTGAGTTTGAGGCCAGCCTGGTCTACAAAGTGAGTCCAGGACAGCCAGGGCTACACAGAGGAAACCCTGTCTCGAAAAACCAAAAAAAAAAAAAAAAAAGAATTGGTTATGCTAGAATGCCAGGAGAATGGAGTGGCAGCCTAAAGCAGCTTCAGGAAAAGTGTGACTTGTTGGTTTGCCTGCTTTTTCATAGGGATACCAGTTGTGAAGCCTCGGCAGCTGATAGCAACAGATGATGCAGTCCCACTGGGCTCTGGGAAGGGCGTAGCACAGGGCTTGACCAGGAGTTCTGGAGTCAGAAGATCATTTCGAAAATTACCTGAGGTATGACATATGAAAATCAGAGAAACTAAATGTGGTGGTCCACTATAATTTCAACACTTGAGGACAGGAGCTAGAAGATCATAGTCCAAGGGCAGCTTGGACTGTATGAGATCCTGTCTCAAAAAAGCAAAAGAAGCCTAGCATGGGGGCACATACCTTTAATCTCAGCACTTGGGAAGCAGAGGCAGGCCAGGGATGATATACAAAGAATCCCTGTTGCTACCAAAACAACAAAAAGCAAAAGAAACAAAAAAGGAAAAACGGTATGTTTAGATTTTTTAAACGGGTATTAATAGTTTCTGTGGACCTGGCTGGGTGTTCCTTTTGTCTTAAGTCTTCTCCAGGATTGAGGGTGGAGTAATATTTAGGATCTTGGGCTCTCTGGTGGGTTTTTTTTTTTGTTTTTGTTTTTTCGAGACAGGGTTTCTCTGTGTAGCTCTGACTGTCCTGGAACTCACTTTGTAGACCAGGCTGGCCTTGAACTCAGAAATCCACCTGCCTCTTGCTTTGGTGGTTTTAGGGCTTATGCTCCTTTTCTGTCTTTCCTAGCACCCAGTTGATGATATTGACAAGATGAAAGAGCGAGCTGCCATGAACAACTCCTTCATATATATAAAAATCCCACAAGTCCCACTGTGTGTCAGTTATAAGGTATATTCCATCCCAGCACTTTCTAGAGTAGGAAGGGGACTAAAGATTATAGACAGGGTGACAATCAGGCTTCCTGTCAAAGTGGGCCATGGGTGACAAACCTGTTCCTTCTGCTTTCTGCAAGCGTCAGCACCATTACCAGAATGGGAGGGAATTCAAATATGTAGGGGAGGGAATTCAAATATGTAGGTTGCTGTTGTAGAAATTCTACTCAAAGTACTGGCTTAGATTCAAAATGGCAGCTGGTGTAATTTTTCCTCTTTTCCCTCTTTCTCTTCCTGTTGCAGGGTGAGAAGAACAGTGTAGACTGGGGCGACCTTAACTTGGTGCTACCCTGTCTGGAGTACCACAACAACACGTGGACATGGCTGGACTTTGCCATGGCTGTCAAAAGGGACAGCCGAAAAGCTCTGGTTGCCCAGGTATCTCGCCAGGGCTCATGGCTGTTTCGTTAGCAGGGACTGGCAAGCACATTGCCTTCTTCTCAAGAGCCTTCTGTTCTGTGCTGTATTAAGAGATAGCCAGGAAAGGGGCAGATAATGACTGATCTGTCCTTGTTTGTCCATGCCTTTGCCCTGGTATGATAGTGACTCATTAATTTTGAGGGAATTAAGGGCTTCTACAATATCAGCTTTATGATAGTTCTGATTAGATTGTAAGCTTCTTACAAGCAGACTATTATATATATATATATATACTTTGAAGTGCCCTTTTGTGTTTTCATGTAATTTTAATAAATCTTTGAATTGGTTCACTTTAAATTGTACAGCCTCTTTCACTAATTTTTTTCCTTTCCTTTTATTTCTTTCCACTGCCAGGTAATCAAAGAAAAACTAAGGCTGAAACCTGCAGCAGGGCCTGAAGTCCGGGGAAAGCTGGAGACAAAGTGTGACCTCAACATGCGACAGCAGGAAGAGGAGAAAGCTCGGCTCCTCATTGGCTTAAGTGTGGGTGACAAGAACCCTGGCAAGAAGTCCATCTTTGGCAGGCGCAAGTGATGTGGAGACCCAAGTGACTACAGTGTAGAATTGACTGACTCAGGATCCAGGGACTTGAGGGTGGGCAGAGCTTCCCTTCATCCCGCAGGATTTGTGGAGCATATGGGAACTGAGAGAGACATTGTTCAACAGCTGGCCTGTCCCTGCAGGGCATGGTGGACAAAGTGCTGAGTTCCTTCTCATGGTATTAGACCCAGGGCCACAGGGGCCAGAAAACCAGAAGACCCAGTAATGTGTCCAAGCCTAGTATCCTGCTCCTTTGGGGCAACAGAAAGGGTGGGGGGATAGTTTTGATCAAGTATGATAAATTTTTATAATGATATATATATATATATAAAACATATATATATATTTCTAAATGTAATTGCTCTCCCTTTGTGCCAATAAGCTAAGGGAAGGAGTCTGATCCTCTGTGCCTCACTCCACTGCCTTGTTGTATAAGAGGTGTTGGGTTTGGGGGATAAGCTTCCCAGTCTGTGTGCTCACTTGGGAGGATGGCATTAGGAGCCAGGGCTGGCCATGGGTACCTTACTTTCCTCCCTGGGGTATGCCCAGGAGAATGGAGAAAAAAAAGATTTAAAGAAAAAAATATTTTAAATTTGATGCTGGCGTTTTTTAATTGTCTGTGTCCATCCCTCCTCACTAACCAACACATTTTTTAACTGCCCCAGTAAGGACTGGTCTTTCTCCTCTGCCTTGAAGTCTTACCACAATCATCACAGATACGTCCCAGTTTGGGTATGATGCTGACCTAAAGCTGATGGGTCTGTGTACACTGGAAGAGGTGGGGCTTGTGGGTAATGCAGCATCAGAGGGAGGAATTGCTTATGTAACTTGGACAGTAGATTTAGTAGAGGGAAAAGAGGCAGAGGCTGGGAATGGGAGCAGTGAGCTGTCGGCAGGGACAACACACCCAGGTGTCTGTTCCTCATAAGGTAGGGTATGGGGCTCTGGCTGCCTATGGGAGGGAAATGAAAGCTGTAGGGGCCTGAGGCTAGAAAGTGCCCAGTTAGGAGCCTGACACTGATCCCCAGTGTGGGGAGTTAGGAGCCTGTCACTGATATCCAGTGTTGGGGTGGGCATAAAGGCTAGAAAGTGCCCAGTTAGGAGCCTGTCACTGATATCCAGTGTTGGGGTGGGCATAAATAAATGCACAGGTTGTATTCCTGTTTTGTTGAGGAGAAAACATAAAACTGTTATTGTCATAGAGATTTTGAATTATGTCAAGGAAATCTAGGTCACATCACAAAGCCTGGGAATTTTCCTTCCCTCTAGAGTAGTGATTGTCAGCATGTGTGTTGTAACTCCTTTAGGGGTTGAACAACCCTTTCACATGGGTTACATATCAGATACTTATAATTCATAACAGCAAAATTGCAGGTATGGAGTAGCAGTTTTATGGTTGGGGGTTACAACAGCATTGGGAAGCTTGAGAACTGCTCTAGAGGTTAAGACTAGAGGAAGGAGTACCTGTTAAGATGGGCAGAACCTGCAGTGCCTCGTGAGCAGGCTTAAAATGGCTCCCTTCTCAGCAGGGTGACAACATCCAAGGTCACTGGGTCCGAGGCTGGAAGAGCCTCTGGTGTGGTATGGGGACCATCAGGTCAGGTCTGGAAGAACTATGGGGACTGGAGAGGCATCAGGAGCTCCTCCAGCCAGCCCCGCTGCTACTAGAGAAGCCTCAGTCTCTGTGGCCAGTACCCCAGTTCATCAGCCTTTTTCTACCAGAATTTCCCATGAGGCCTGGTAGGGAGCAGCAGGAGCTGAAGGTAGGTCCCATAGTCCCTGGGAAGTGTCTGTTTTAGGGAGGACTCTGCAAACAACCAGTCTCAGTTGCCCTCTTTGTTCAGATTTTAGGCCTTGTGGCTAAAGGTTCGTTTGGAACTGTCCTGAAAGTGCTAGATTGTGCCCAGAAAGCTGTATTTGCAGTGAAGGTAGGAAGTCAAGCAATGTAACTTTACTCACTCAGTAGTCCCTGTTTACAATCTTAGTTCCGGAGATTAGGGGGAACAAGTTAAAATAGCATGATTTTCATGAGTTACCATGCCTCCACTTATAGGTGGTGCCCAAAGTAAAAGTTCTACAGCGGGATACACTGAGGCAGTGCAAAGAAGAGGTTAGCATCCAGGTACGCAGAGTTCTAAAAGCATGGCTGAAGACCTGAACTGTTGGAGAAAGTACCTTTTTCCAACTTACCTGCTTTTCTTGGGTCTACCTTCCCTGTATGTTTCTGTCCTGGTGTAGTATAGCACCAAAGTAAATCCTGAGAAAAGTAGTTATTAGCTGTGGACATGCTCCAAGTTCTGCCAGGGAACTGTACAGTATATCTTGGTGTGCTCTTAAGCAGTGTGCTGGCTCCAGGGTTTTCCAAGAGAGTCCTAAATGAGTTCTGAATCAGAAGGTGAAGCAGCAGTTCATTTCTTCACAAGGCAACATGTGATTTCTTGGCTGCCTTTATCATCAAAAAGCTTGTTTTCCTAACTTGCTGTTTTCTTTGTCCCTAGCGACAGATCAACCATCCTTTTGTACACAGTTTGGGGGACAGCTGGCAGGGGAAACAACACCTCTTTATTAGTGAGTGACTGGGCTCTGTCTTTACACCCAAAGGTCCATATACTGCCCTCCCCACCTGACATTATTCTGCCTTTGTTTGGCTCCACTCCTCATAACATTTCTATATTACAAAAGAGGGAAACAGATGGTGGCATTAGTTTGGGCAGAAGGTCCATAATGCCTTGAGCCTAGGCATTATGTATAGACCTCAGTATTGCCTAGACTTCTGTTACTTTGCAGTGTGTAGCTACTGCAGCATGGATCTCTACTCCCTGTGGTCTACTGTTGGTTTGTTTCCAGAGGATTCTATCCGTCTCTTTGCAGCTGAACTGGTCCTTGTACTGTGTAAGTGCAAATGTGGTAAAGGAAATGAAAAGGGGAAAATTAAGTTAGTGGGGAGGAGAAACAGAATTAGTATTTAATTTTGGAAGTCAGGATAGAGAAGGGATAGGGGCTACAAAAAACTGGCAGACACACCCATGCTCACTGTTCTCCACAGGCTATCTCCATGACTTGGGTATCATCCACCGTGATGTAAAGGTAGAGTTAAGTCTTTTTTTTTTTAAGTCTTTTGTTTGTTTGTTTGTTTGTTTGTTTGTTTGTTTGAGACAGGGTTTCTCTGTTTAGCCCTGGCTGTCCTGGAACTCACTCTGTAGACCAGGCTGGCCTCAAACTCAGAAATCCGCCTGCCTCTGCCTCCCGAGTGCTGGGATTAAAGGTGCCCCACCACGCCCAGCCAAGTCTTTTTTCTTAAATTGAACAAGACTCTCAAGAAGTTTCAACAGATCTGAGAAGGCAGTAAGAAGCAGAGCCAGTCATTTGGGTTCCTATGGATGTGAAGGATTTGGGTGTGAGTCCTCCAAGTATAGGCTTGTGCTCAGTAGACTACCTTCTCCAGCTAGCAGCTCTACAGGAAAGAATGCCAGCTGTGGTCATACAAGTCTATTCCCCAGCACTGTTGGGAGGCAGGAGGAGTGCCACATGTTTGAGGCTAGCCTGGTATATATATTAAATTCCCAGCTGGCCTGAGCTACATAGTAACACCCTATGTCAAAAATAACAACAATGGGGGGCTGGAGAGATGGCTCAGTGGTTAAGAGCACTGGCTGCTCTTCTGAAGGTCCTGAGTTCAAATCCCAGCAACCACATGGTGGCTTACAAAACCATCTGTAAGGAGATCTGATACCTTCTTCTGGTGTGTGTGAAAATAGCTACAGTGTACTTACATATAATAATAAATCTTAAAAAAAAACAAAAAACAAAAAAACAATGAAAAACCAAATCAGAGCCAAACGAAAAAAAAAAGTAAGATAATGTCCTCTTGCCCATGATTTCAGATGGAAAATATCCTGCTGGATGAACGAGGTACGTCTTTTCCTTCCTTAGCCCCAGGACCAGTGGTACCTCTTAAAAAGCAAAAACAGGGGCTGGTGAGATGGCTCAGCGGGTAAGAGCACCTGACTGCTCTTCCAAAGGTGATAAGTTCAAATCCCAGCATCCACATGGTGGCTCACAACCATCCGTAACAAGATCTGGCGCCTTCTTCTGGAGTGTCTGAAGACAGCTACAGTGTACTTACATATAATAAATAAAATAAATCTTTAAAAAAAAAAAGTGAAACAAAAAACAAACATGGGTTGAACATAGTTTCCTTACTTCGTAGGCCATCTGAAAGTGACAGACTTCGGTCTGTCTCGCCGCCTATCCCAGGGAGCCCGAGCCTACACTATCTGTGGCACTCTTCAATACATGGGTGAGAGAGAAGCTAAAGCTGGTGGGGAAGGTGACTTAAGGATGTGAGTGACAAGTACCTTTCATGCCACAGCCCCAGAGGTCCTGAGTGGTGGGCCTTACAACCACACTGCTGACTGGTGGTCCCTGGGAGTGTTGCTTTTCTCTCTGGCAACTGGTAAGGTGAGAGAAGGGTTAGTAGTGTTGAACAGGGAAGAGAGCTTTGCTTTGTGGTGGAAAAAGACCTTAGAAAGCCTTGCCTTCCCACCCCCTACCTCTTTAACTCAGTTTCCAGTGGCTGCAGAGAAAGATCATGTGACTATGTTGGCACGTGTGACCCACTGTGAATCTGAGATCCCGGAGTCTATAAATCAGGAGCTCTCACTCCTGCTCCATGAGGTAAGCATACACCGTCTTCCTTTTTGACTCCCAAACCATTCATTCATCTTTTCATCTTTCAAGTGCTAGTTCCCACCCATTCCCCCTTTTTGATGGGGATTGAGATGACTGACTAACCATTTCCCCTCGAACTGTTATTGCAGATTTCATTCCTGAGCTTCTGACATCCTAAATACTCAGGCAGGACAGAAATGTCCTTTTGAAGAGCACAGGCCAGTGCTACCTTATCATCTGAAAATCCAAAGCCATTTCCTTTTTCTTCACCAGCCCTCCCAATCTCCAATCACCATGTTTCTCTTTTACAAATCTGTGCTTCAGGATTTGCCTGCTCTCCACAGCTCCATGAACTATTTGCTCCTTTGGCATCCTCTCTGTTCAGTCTCTTTCTTATCCCAGTCTCATACTTTGTTTTCTTTCAGCTCTTATGCCAGAACCCTCAGCATCGTCTACGATATCTGCATCACTTCCAGGTCCACCCTTTCTTTCGGGGTGTAGCCTTTGACCCTGAGCTCCTACAGAAGCAGCCAGTGAACTTTGTCATGGAGAAACAAGATACTTGGCCCAGTCCACTGGAGTCCATGTCCTTCGAGGACTTTGACTATGATCTGGAGTCCTTGGTCCACTCCATCTCTATTGATTCCTATTGATTCTCTACTGTAGATAGGCACCCAGCCAGAAACCACTCAGTACTGCCATTATAATGATCCAGTTTTTACTTTGTTGTTCTATTGTAGGTACTGGGCTAGAGTTTAATCTTTGGCATTCTACAACTGATAGCCAAAACTGCCCCTAGGCTTTCCTATCATACAACCCACCTCACAATTGTGGGTCAAGGCAATGACCTTCACTTCTCCAGTACTTTTACTTGAGCTGCCAAACAAAGGCTTCTTGAACTTTACCATATCCATGTTTTTCTACCATATTTCCTTTCTTGGGCAATAATGACACTCTGTGGACTTCCAAGGTGCTATTTAGATGTTTTAACAAGTTCGTCAGATGCCAGGTGGTGGTGGCATATGTCTTTAATCCCTGCATTGAGGACACAGAGGCAGGTAGATCTCTGAGTTTGAGGCCAGCCTGGTCTACAGAGTTCCAGTATACTCAAGGATACACAGAGAAACCCTGTCTCAGAAAAAAAAAAAAA